>CM029366.1:34220464-34312964 GCA_017165825.1 Hepsetus odoe
CTGTACGGAAAATATGTCCCGCGTGTTAATTAATCATAAGACATTAAAAGTTAAATAAAAGAGAGAAAAGAACGGTGAATAATTCATTCGGGATAGGTGGGAGAAAAATAAACAGGCTCGCTCAAGCCAAGGCCATAATTCATTAATAGTTTGCGTTCCGATCTGTCTGTGAAAGGCGGATTCATTATTGAGTGATTCCTGGGCTTTGAGGCCAGTGGGTGGGCAGGACGGCATTTCACCGAATATTTGGCCACCATGTTTTCAGAAACGTCTGCCCGGGGACGAATGCATGTCTGGAGCCAACCCGAGGAGGCGGCGCTGTTTGGTGTCCCCCTTCATTCACATTGAATACGAACCTGTTTGTCCTGCATTTCTGAGTGTCCTCACTGTTTGCGGCATTTTTGGAGAAACGTGTTCCAGATAAACAAGGATCTTATTGAAAGAGATTTCCGATACAGTGGAGACAAAACAGTCTGAGAGCATGCCTTTCGTTTTCACCGCAAAAGAGTGCAGAGGTTTGGTTTAGTGTAAAATGTGTAAATAGAGTGTAAAGGTTTAGATTTGTGTAAAATGTGTAAATAGAGTGTAAAGGTTTAGCTTAGTGTAAAATGTGTAAATAAAGAGTGTAAAGGTTTAGTTTAGTGCAAAATGTGTAAATAGAGTGTGAAGGTTTAGTTTAGTGTAAAATGTGGTAATAAAGAGTGTAAAGGTTAAGCTTAGTGTAAATAGAGTGTAAAGGTTTTGATGAGTGTAAAATGTGCAAATAGAGTGTAAAGGTTTTGATGAGTGTAAAATGTGCAAATAGAGTGTAAAGGTTTTGATGAGTGTAAAATGTGTAAATAAAGAGTGTAAAGGTTTAGTTTAGTGCAAAATGCATAAATAAAAATAGTGGGTGGTGGTCTAGTGGTAGGAAACTTGTCTGCGGTCCTATGGACCAAGAGGTTGCAGGTTCGAATTCTAGCTCCTGCACTACCACCACTGGGTTCCTGAGCAAGATCCTTAACCCTGAGTTGCTCCAAGGAGACTGTCCCTGTAATCAGGAAGTCGCTCTGGATAAGAACATCTGCTAAATGCTGTAAATGTAAAGAGTGTAAAAGTTTAGTTTAGTGTAAATAAAGAGTGTAAAGGTTTAGTTTACTGTAAAGTGTGATGGAGAGAGAAGCTGTTCTCAGTAAAATGAAGCAGAAAGTCTTCCAGATGTTGAACTGTTTGTAGGTTCTGTTCAAACTGAAGCTCGTTTGAGATGCTGACCGTGTTCAGGTGTGTGAACAGAAAGGTGAGAGTGTGAGTCTCTAAAGTGTGTGTTCAGGTGTTTGAACAGAAAGGTGAGAGTGTGTCTGAGTATCTTTCACTAAAGTGTCTAAAGTGTGTGTTCAGACTCTGAGGTGGAGTTTCTGGTAATGAATAGTTCATCTGGTGCCCCAGAAGAGCTGCTGCAGCACAAAAGAAGGTGCGTTGGTTCTGATGGATCCATCACGTGGACCTGAGCATGTGTAAAGTTGGCATCAGGATGTACTATGGGAAGCTGGTAGAGAAGCTCTGGACACGCTGGACAATGGTCTACTGGGAATCCTTGGGTCATGCATTCATGTGGACATTACTTTTACACCTAAGCATCACTGCAGACCAAGTTTCATGCTGACGGTGTCCCTCAGCAACACTCTCTATCACTTCGTTCAGCACCTTGAACAAAGAGTTCCAGGTGTTTGTCCAGAGGCCCAACATCTGTCCCATCCTGGATCTGTGGGACAAGCTAATACTCAACTACCAACTTACAGAGCTTACATTTACATTTACAGCATTTAGCTGATGCTCTTATCCAGTTCCAATTCCTGATAACAGTGATGGTCCCCTGCAGTAACTGGGTTAAGGGTCATGCTCAGGAGGTAGGATTCGGTAGGATTCAAATCAGTAGGATTGGTCCATAGGTCCATAGGCAAGTGTCCTACCACTGGACCACCACCACCCTCCGGGATCTGGAACCACAGCTCACCTTCAGAGGGATTCCAGACCTCGACAGTTAGGGTGTCATTAGTGGGACCCACACTTTATTGGGTAGGTATGATTGTAGTTATTCACCAGATTGCATACATGCAGATCTTGCTGGTGAAGTTTCCTCCATAAGATGGTAAGGTGGTGTAGATACTGACAATTTGTGACTTGTTCAGTGATGGGGTTTCTTGGCTGTCAAGTAGCTGATGGACAGTTGCTGATTTTTATCAGGTTACAGGGATGAAGAACAGATGTGGAGATGAAGGTCTGAAGTACATCGCTCTGGAGAAGAGCATCTGCTGTAAATGTGCTCACCTTATCAGTTTATCCAGGATGTAAATTTAACGGAGTAACCATGAACGGCTTCAACTGAATGCTGTTTAATACCGATGCTGAAATGCCTCCATGGACTTTGCAGGTGAGAAGGTGATGGACACTGCTCCAGTGAGGACTCTGCAAAGACTTAGTCCCATATCTGAGCAGGACTCTGGGGGAAAGAAAGAAGATGCATGTCCTGATGAATCCTCCTACTCCTTATGTTCTGTGGAGAAGTTCAGCGCTGGAGCATCATCTACGAGCTCCCTGTCCGACTCTCAGGAGGCTGAAGGTGATTAATATCGATATTCCATTAATTGGAACGTCTTTCTGCAGCAGAAAATGATGTTTATTTTCACTGTTTAAACAGGAACATCCTGAGAGTTAAAAACAACAGATCCATTCAAACCCAGTGGGGTCAGAATGCGGAACGTTAGAGCCCGTATTTGGGTCTACCACAAGATCCTGATGTAATGAAATGAATGTAGGATCGATGAGATTAACGATTCACTGGATGAAATCTGGAAACACACGCCTGCTTCCCAGCTGGCCCAGGAAATGAAGCCAAACCCAAAGAAGTATAGATTATATAGCACACACACACACACACACACACACACACACACACACACATAGGTTTTATTTTTTGAGCTGAATAGACCTTCTGCAGTATGAACAGCAAGAAACCCTCAACGTGACGTTCTTCAGCGGTGTCCTAGTGTTTAGACTAGACTATGATCAGAATCATCTCCAGTGATGATGTAACGATTACAGCAGAAAGGATTCTGAAATCTACAGAGGAGTGTATCCAAACTAATCAGGAGGCACGGCACTGATCCGATAACTGCCAAGTTAAGAGAGGGTGAAATGGAGTAGGTCACCGGTTCTAAACCCAAGTAAATATACATTTTATCTACTGAAGGTGAGACTTCCAATCAGAAGAAGAAAGTTCAGCTGTGATTACAGGACCTGAAGCTAAGGGGCTTGGGTGAGACTCTCCCATCTTCTCTGAGTTGTCGCTTCTTATAGGATTAAAAATATGACAGTTTAACCTTTAATTACCCATGAAACCTGCACTTTACTTTTAAGACGTAAAGCAGACTTTGCTTTTCCTTTGACTGTTTCCAGTTTTCCGGGTTATGGTAGTGGATGTTCTTGTCACTGGTTATACGGCACTAAGTGGCCAGTACGTTTCATAAACAGTGTGTTTTAAAATTCAGAACGAGAAACTGGATTTGAGGTCAAAAGATGGAAGCCCCTGTTCTAGATACACAATATCCATGTTAAAGCAATGTCACACATAAAGACTAAATAAAGTCTTCAAAAGGAAGACAAAATCATATTAGAACCTCAGGAAAAATCATGAGCACAGTAAACAGAACATGTCTTGTACTAGACTGTTGCTGTACAGAACCGCTTTACTACATTATATAAAGTCTACGCCTAACTTGAGCAGTAGACCAGCCCTTAAAATGTCACTTTAATACAAACTGCCGATCTTACAAGCTCACACTTTTGTTTTTCACCAAAATAAATTTATTTTTTCCTCAATAATGTATCACCAAAAATATGTGTCCCAAATCTTTAATTGGCTTCTCTTGATTTAATCTTAAGAGCTGCAGGAAAACTTTGGTTATATTTATTGAGGAAGCTCTAAAGGGTTCATTAACTTTCTGACGCCACCACACCGGTACACACGTGAGGGCTTCTAACGCTCAAGTTCCTCTTCATCTTATTACTGTTCTCCAACAGATTTCACTAGAATCCTTAAAACAGACACGCTGATCAGCTGAACCTGATGAACAGCTACAAACCTTTTACAACACACACACACACACAACATACACACACACACACACACACACACACACACACACACATTCACACACACATACATACACACACACACACACACACACACACACACACACACACATACACACACACACACACACACACACACACACACACACACACATGCCACACATACATATACATACACATACACACACATTAATATACATACACACATATTACATTATTAATATTATTATTACATTATTAATATTAATATTACACACACATATATATACACACACACACATATTTCACATTACACATACACATTAATATTATTACACTATTACACTTACACACATACACACACACACACACATACATACACACACACACACACACACACATACACACTACACAATACTCACACACACACATACATACACATTACACACAATACACACACACACATTACACACACAATACATAATATTACTAATAAATACACTTTACACATACACACACACATATATATATATACACACACACACATTATTACACTTACACATAATATTACAAATATTATTACTCTTCATATTAATAAATATTACAGATACTACATACGCATAATATTAATAAACATTATTACTATTATTACTCACATAATATTAAAGATACTTTTTACACACATAATTAAAATATGTATTAAATATACACACACACACACACACACACACACACACACACACAGACAAACACAAACACACACAAACACACACAGACAATCTACACACACACACACAGACACACACACACACACACACACACACACACACAGACAAATTCTTTACACAATGACAAACACAGAAGCACACACACACACAGACACACACAAACACACACACACACACACACACACACACACACACACACTCATATAAATTATGCAAAAAATCAATAAACAAATGTGTGATTGCATTAATTTTCAGATTAATTGTCAGATTGGTTTGGCAGATCAGCTCATAGCATTTCCTCTTATCACACATAGATATTTGTTTTTTAACATCTGAATCATTAAAATGTTAAAAACATGTTAGCATGTTTTGTGAATTTTTATTGAATTTGTACATTTTGAAAAATGTGTTTTTTTATTTCTATGCATATTTCGTTTTATTACTATATTAAAGTAATGTTTTTACATCAAAATGACAACTTTTCACATCACAGTTTCCAAGTGTTAATTGTATTAAACATTCATACACACACACGTTCTGCAGGACCGAGCGGCTCCTATTGGAGGAGAAATGATCTTTAAATCTATTAATGCAGAGCTCGGAGATTAACAGTAGCTCATTACGTTCAGGCACAAACGGAGAAAAAGACTTTTTGGTGAAAAGGTGAAATAACAGATGAAGGAAAACTGTAATTAAACTACGTGAGGAACATGTAAGTTCGGTATTTGGAGGATACTTTCGATCGGGATTATTTGGGTGGGTGTGAAAGAGAAAGAGGGCGCGGATCTGCTGAATCGGGACAGTGGGGACTTTTTACTTAGTTAAATGTATTCATGTTGAGTTTATGTGACAAAGTTTCTATAATTCTCAAACGGAGGAAAACTTGAAAGAGGAAGAAATCTCCAAGCTGGCCGCAGTCGTGGAAAAACTATTTGCTAAATTAAGCAGCACATCCGATTAAGGGAACACACTTAACGACATGAATAATTAAAGCTCAGCGCTGCATTACGCAGCGAGGATACAGCAAATTTTCCAAGTTGGTGTTTTTCCTCCACTTCACCCACCAAGTCCTGACTTTTAGGGACATTTGAAGGTCGGGACCGGGATCCGGAATCTCTTTTTTAGGTTGAATACTAAATAAAAAAATTGCCTCTTCATCCGAGAGTCGATTTCGCCGCCTGTAGTTTTAATCTAATCTCACCTTCTGGTGTGAAAAGTCTTTTTCCTGCAGATACAGACGACGTTGGATGAGCAGTGAAAAAGAGAAAGACAGACGGATGGTAATTGATTAGATCTCCAAACAGCTCCCTGAGTTCTCTGCCCAAGAAAGGTGGTTCTTTAAATTATGTATGTGTAAAGAAATGCCACAGGAGAGACCGGAGGCTTTTAAAATGTTCTAAACGAGGTGCAGACAGACAGGAGCTCGTTAAGGGCCTGTGAGTGTCTCTGTCTCTCTGTGAGACACAGTCCCACACTAAGAGTTCAACACGGAGGCTTTTAGACTTTATTACATGTGTGATGGACATTACAGAGGACAGAGACTGATGATGAACATTGCTGTGAGGGTCTGATTGTATCAGTGAGGTACTGATGATGAACATTGCTGTGAGGGTTTGATTGTATCAGTGAGGTACTGATGATGAACATTGCTGTGAGGGGCCTGATTAACAGTGAGGAATTGATGATGAACATTGCTGTGAGGGTCTGATTGTATCAGTGAGGTACTGATGATGAACATGGCTTCTGAGGGTCTGATTAAACAAAGAGGTACTGATGATGAACATTGCTGTGAGGGTTTGATTGTATCGTGAGGTACTGATGAGGAACATTGCTGTGAGTGGTCTGATTGTATCAGTGAGGTACTGATGATGAACATTGCAGAGAATTGATTGTACCAGTGAGGTACTGATGATGAACATTGCTGTGAGGGTCTTGATTGTAACAGCAGGTACTGATGATGAAACACGTGAGGGTCTGATTGTATCAGTGAGGTACCGATGATGAACATTGCTGCAGGGTCTGGATTACTGCGAGGTGCTGATGATGAACATTACAGAGGGTCTGATTGTATCAGTGAGGTACTGATGATGAACATTGCTGTGAGGGTCTGATTGTATCAGTGAGGTACTGATGACGAACATTGCTGTGAGGGTCTGATTGTATCAGTGAGGTACTGATGATGAACATTGCTGTGAGGGTCTGATTGTATCAGTGAGGTACTGATGGATGAACATTACAGAGGGTTTGATTGTATCAGTGAGGTACTGATGTTGAACACTGATGAAAGGCCAGTCTTTTTTTTTTATAAATGAACCATTGGGCACCACAAGCCGAGAAAAAAAATTTACATGTGCCACTAAACTCCATTTTTTCCTGAATTTCTCTGATGAACAGACGCCCGTATCAGTTTGGGATCTCTTTATGATGGCACAGAGGGCATTTATCATTCAGATCTAGCTATAAAAGGTTCTTGCTGACTAAACTGACAAACTGCAAGTCGACATTCATTACCGTCCACTAGGACGACCTGAAACCGCTTGCCTTTCTCGCTTGTGAGAGCCATGCGAATAAGCGCGAATAGCTTCACTAATTGTTGCCCCTGATCTTCATAATTTCTGTTTTGTCCATCAGATGCTCAGCGATCGCCCTCGACTGCCTCCTTCTGTCGGCCACGACCAGCATCACGCCGCCGTGGACGCCGCTACAGATGCGACCGGGCTCGCCCTTCGCATACAGGTATTTCATTTCGCGCCGTTGGAGTCGAACACACGCGACGAGCTGCCGCTGGCGAGCTTCACCGCGCCTTCGGCCGCCTGCCAGCGGAACGCAGCGAGTGCCTGGGAGCGGGCTGCGGAGATCTCGGAGATTCGTTACCGCTGACAGAGACGGCGACCGCTGGAGTCCTGCAAAGTACCTCCAAACGCCTGCAGACATCACAGCGAGCAGAAGCACGTTGGGGTCCCAACGGGGTACAACACGCACACCAGGGGCCGCTGGATCCACCATGGAGCCGAACGGAGGTGTATGAACTCTGCGATATGGTCACTGACAGCGGGATTAGAGATTATAATCCCACACTCTATCAGTTCACACCGTCTGCAGGTGAGCGGTTTGAGAAGCTGGTACAGACAGAAAGAACCAGCTTTGTTTCAATCCTTCAAAATCCAGGTTTAATTCAGATTTTTCTGCACTAAATGCAGTGAATCAGCTCCAGTTCTGCTCTTTATAATATAATATATTACCATCCTCACCAACACTCCAACACACACACACACACACACACACACACACAGCCAGAAATACACATCACATATATTCATACCACCCCATACACACACACTGACCCATCTGCTTATTCTGGTCCAACACACACACACACACACACACACACACAATAACACACGCTCTTTTGATAAATAGCAATAAACCTGCATTATTAACGTGCTTATTCCCGCGTCTTTATTCCAGCGTCGTTACACTTTATGGGGTGAAACTGGTGAAACGGGTCTTAAAGAAAGAGCCACTCAGAATATATCTTTATAAATGATTATGTAGGTTTAGTCGCGTTATAAGAGGCTAATTTAGTCGTCCCACCAGGCAAAACTGGTATGTTTACAGGATACTGGGTTAAATACTTTCCTGTAATGTACTGCTTTATAAAGTTACATTACTTTACATTAGCCTTTAATACAAATGACATTAACCTGCATTAACATTTATAAAGGCTTTTTCTATCAAGTGTGTCCACTCTGTCGTCGTGGGGAAACTGAAGGGAGCATCCCGGAAGTCTCCGAATAAACCTTAAAAGATGTGCAGGTTTGTGTCGCCTGTGATAAGAGGCCTGTGCAGGTGCTGTGTAGTCTTATGAAGAGAACCTCATATGAATGCCATGGAATGTCGCATGAATGTTAGCACCGTGCATGGTTGGAAATTTGGTCAATGGGTTTTTGCAGTTTTGTGTACTGCAGGGTTCGGCCAGGTTGTGATGTACATGACGGCTTCACTCCACCATCTTGCTTCGTGCAGTTCATTTTTTTTCAGCGCCAATAAGAAAACTGGTTCAGGACTAGCTCGTCTAGTTTAGAAGGAACACTGGCTTGAAAGTGAATAAGATTATTCATTCTCCATCTGCCATTTACAGATGCCTGTATCTTTGGATCTTTAGGTCACTAAAGCTCACAGGTCACAAATGAGATACATGGCTTACAGAAAACCTTCTTTTTGTCAAGCCTAGATGCCTTATTTCTTCAACTCAGCAACAACTCCAAGACCTGAGAGAAAAAATGGGAGATACAGGCTTTGCCTGTACATACATGCTCATACATTTACGGTTTGACTTGTTGCATGTACCAAGATAAAAATTTAAACACGCTGCCTGTAATTAATACTGTTTCTCTGCTTTCATCCCTCCGTTCTCCAGCCAGTAACGCCCTGTTCTTAATCTGTGAGAGGTGAAAGACTACATATCATCCGTTTCCCCATCAATGGTCCTGCTGGAGGCCCAGAACTTGGGCGTAAACATGTCCATTTTCATTTTCATTTGAAAGTTCTAGGTTCTCTTTAGAATGGGGTTCTAAGGGTTTTTGGATTTTTTTTTGAGCTTCCAGTTATTACTGTTGTTATTACAGCTACTGTGATTAGAGGATCAGAAGATGAAATACAGATGAACCCACAAAGTAAAAACCCAGTCACTTCCTGAATTCAGGTCATTTTGTAGATGTCTTGTAGTCTTACGAAAACCACTCTTCTAGTTAGTGTGCTGTTATTAGATTAGATCAGATCAGATTAGATTAGATTAGATTAGATTAGATCAAATCAGATTAGATTAGATTAGATTAGATCAAATCAGATTAGATTAGATTAGATCGGACTAGATTAGATTAGATTAGATTAGATTAGATCAGATCAGATTAGATTAGATTTTATCATCACTGAGAATAAAATCTCAATGAAATGCAGCAGCATCTTTACAGAAGTAAAAGAATAAATATACAGTATAAAATACGGGGACATGCATCATAAATCAAGGTTCCGGTTATTTCCATTAGGTGAGCACGCCCTTCCTCCATGTCTTCCTGTCCTCTGCTTCTTCTCCTTTCACACCGTCCCCTTCATGTCCTCTCTCATCACATCCTTAAACCTCCTTTGTCCTTCCTGTTCTCTTCCTGTCGTCTTTGTTTTCATCCTACATCTCTCCTGAGGTACTTGTCTTCCTCTGGACACGCCCAACCAACGCATTCACTTTCTCTCACTTGCCACCAAGACCTCCCAACCCGAGCTGTCCCTCTAATACACTCGTCCCAAGTCTGGTCCATCCTCAGCCTCTCTTTGATGCAAATCTCAGCATCTTATCTCCAGCTCTACTACACCCACATAACACAGCTGTTCTCAAGGACTGTCTCCAACCCGTAACATAGCAGGTCTCACTACCATCTCCAACCTGTACAAAAAAGCTGGTCTCACTACTGTCTCCAAACTGTATAACACAGTTGATCTCACTACCATTCTATAAACCTTCCCTTTCCTCTGTTGTCTCTCTGTCTGTCACAGACTGCTCTTTCTTCACCCACTCTTCTTCTCCTCTCTCTCTTCACACTCACCGTTACTCTGAACTGTCCACCCTGAGTATTTAAACTCCTCCCCCTTCACCTCCTCTACTCTACTCCCTAGTATAAAATATCATAATACATGAATATATTAATGATGTAATATATGATATCATATTACTACCATAAATGTTCTATAAATAGAAAATAAGACTGGACATGTCCAGAGGAGAGACCAGGATTATATTGGGAAAGTGAAAATGACTACCCTTGTCATTGTGAGATGCAGCACAGCACAACACAACAAAACTCACCCTCTGCATTTTACCCATACATACACGTGCAGCAGGGGGCAGCTATTGAAAGTGCACGGGGAGCAGTGACAGGGACGTATGCCTTGCTCAAGGTCACCAGGTACCTACTAGTGAGGGGAACCAACCCACACCTTTCTGATCCGCCATGCATCACCAATCAGAACACCGCTGCCCACATATTGGGAGGAGGATGTTGAAGATGGAGCTGCCAGGAAAGAGGAGAAGAGGAAGAACAGAGAGGAGGTTCATGGACGTGGTGAGAGAGGACATGCAGGTGGTTTGTTTGAAGCAGGAATATGTGCAGAGGACAGGAAGAAATGGAAACAAATTAACTGTTCTGGTGACACCTAAATAGGAGCAGCCTAAAGAAGAAGTAGAAGTAGAAGTAGAAGAAGAAGAAGAAGATATATAAATATACACCCTAGTAGTGGATATACTGGTGAGATGGTGTTCCACAGGTCTCTTGAGCCACCTTATGTCCTTTTTACTATGTAAGTGGAAATAATGTCTATTTTCTGGAGGTATAGACACTAGCTGCAATATTGTCGGTCTGCTGCTGCCCAGGCATGCTTATGGTGACTCACCTTATGTGACACATCCTTGCTAACACTGAAGCTATTGCTGCACAAAAGATGGCTGCTGGGGTCAGAAGAGGCAGCTAGCTAAAACAGATTCATCACCATGAAACAAAACAAAAATATAGACAAGGCCAGTTTTCCCATTTAAACATTGTCAGATGTCTGCTTGTGACATGAACGTCCTGATCTTACTACACAAACAGCCAAACAGGCTGCTCTTCACCCACTGCAGAACAGATTATCGTGGACCACCGCAGATTTAGAACCGTGGTACTCATGAAAGCAGGGCTGTCACTATCGATTACACTGTTAATGGTGCCATCCACTAATCCTCACCATCAGACAAATGAACAATTAACACTAACTATGCATGTAGAAATGACTGTACTTCACATTTTAAAAGCTCATATTGTCTCAAAGGACATTTTCAGGCAAACATCTTCAGAAACATATTCATTGTAATATCTAGAATTTTGGTGTTCTTTATCATGGTCTCATTCATTGCTCCTTCATCATTTCTGTCATCCACTGGGTAGCAGTTACATTACTTAGTTAAAATCGGTTTTTTACACTCAGACTGATCTCTGCCCAGTTTGTCCAGTAGAATCAAATGCTTTCAGTTATCAGAACATAGAGGTGGAACAAGTTGAAGACCAAGCTTTTGATAACATCTGAGATGCGTTTATCGTGGTGTGTTCTGTAATTTGGTTGCTCGACTTCAAGAAGAACCAAAATGAAAGCTTGAGAACAGTGGAGCTTGTTGGTCTGTTAGCTAACCTGTTGACCTGCTGACAGTTCTGCCATGTTCTCATCTTGTTCTAGTTAATAAATCATGTAATAAGTGTCCTCCACCACACATCAAATTCAAGGATCCTTAGCTCCTACCTGGTTAGGCATGCTTCGTTATTTAGGCAACCAGAGTGGACGTGCAAGGAAATGTGACTACAGTCTGTCCATGCATCAGATGTAGTTGTAACATCTGAAGTCTGAACTGAAGCCTAAACATCAGACTTTGTTGTTGTCTCTCATGTTCAGTCCAGTCTCTGTACCTGAGCAGTTCTCCAGATCCTCCTGAAGGACAGTGTTGTTGTTCCTCATTTTCTTCAGTCCAGTCTCTCTGTACCCGAGTTGGTGCCCTCCAGATCTTCCTGGAAGTGGACAGTGTTGTTGTCTCTCATGTTCTCAGTCCAGTCTTCTGTACCTGAGCAGCTTGATAGTTCTGTGTTGGTTAATCCACACAGTGATTCGACTGGGCTGAACCTTCAGTAGAACAAAGCTGCCCAACTTAAGACAATAAAAGCAGTGAAGAACTATGGAAAGAGATGATTCCAGATGATCAGGGGATTCAAGCATTGCCGATGAACGCCTAGTGGTGGGGCCCCTTATCTAAGAACCTTTCTCTGTCTAAGTGGTGGCTGTGGTTGTGCAATCATATCTGGATCTGTCCTGCAGAGTGAAGAGGATTCTGATGAGATTTCTGTCCTCAAATGAGAGATGCGCTGAAAATCAGGTTTAAGGCCCGACTGGTTCCTTTTGCTGTCCAACTTCTTTCTGAAGGCGTTTATCAGTAGAAACGCTCCGGCCGACTCCTCGTCTAGGTTTAAAAGGTTGTACTGCATGAACTCCTTTGTAAACCACACATGAACGCAGGGCTGCATGTTCATTTGGCTGCAACAAGAGGGATCTCAGTGAGCGTCCAGTTTGCTCATTGCTTGAGTGTAATTACAAAGCCGAGTTAATACGGTGCCATAAAAAGCTATTAGAGGCCCATTGTGGTTTTTCCGCACATGCTCAGCAAACAGATGCTCGGCTAAACCGAAAACATCTGCACGTCCTAAACTTTTTGGACCTCTGTCAAATTGCCTGAGTGCCTCGGGAGCTGCTTTTTTTTTTTTGCATTGCATATGGTGCGGACGTCCCAACGTCCGCTCAAAGAGCTGCATGTACGTCTCAGTACGAAACCCCTTCTGCTTCTGCTCGCAAACAATATGGAGATCTGTGTGCTTTGCAGCGGTACGAATGAAAGAAGACAACGCTTAATTTGTTTTGCTGTATCATCGACAAACATGGTCTCATTTCATAGCGCCGCCGTGTTTACATGTTGTTTTTTCTTCTCTCTCTGTTTGCTCCATAATTAGACGCTTCGTTGCTCATCTCTCTGTTCCTCATTAATGAGAAACAAGACAAGCTTGCTCGAAGCTCACAACACTAATACCATCTCCCACCAGTGGCTTCTTTATCCTGCTACGAGCAGCCCTCCTATGGGGCGAAGCTCAATGAAATATTAACATTGTGCGTTTAAAGCCCTTTTTTAAAAACAGCAGCAGTGGCAGCTTCCCCGAGCCTCAGCCTGGTCCCACCGCTTTATGTAGCTGTGTGTCTGTGGGATTATGTAGCCATGATGTCCTAATGGGCTTGTAGCTAATATCTGCTCTGGTTTCACTCGGGATTTTGCCTATAGCAGTTGGGAAGGGGCGGGAATTATTTGCACCAGAAACAAAAACCTCACTTTTGTCAAAAATTTTCAAAATGTCAGGCGTGGGTTACATGATGAAAAATAGAAAAATCAGAAATATCAGGGCATGTTGAGTTAAAAAAAAAAAAAAAAATACAAAAATACATTTATAACAAGCACTCGAATATGATTACAGTATGGTAGAATAGAGAAGGGAATAATAATAATAATAATAATAATAATAATAATAGCAGTAATAATAATGATAATAATAATCATTATTATTGTTATTATTATTGTTGTTGCTGTTATTATTATTATTTTAATTATAATAATAATAATAATAATGTCGTTTTGTTGTTGTTACTGTTATCATTTTTTGTTTGTTTATATTTTATTTTTTATTATTATTATTTTTGCTCTTTAGTTCTGGTGTGGTTTAAAAAAAACAAATCCATTGGCATGAGGAAAAAGGTCCCTTTAGTGTTTGAAGGAGCCTGGAGGATGGTCTCCGGTCTGTTCACTGCTGTCTCGTGTTGTCAGTGTTAAGATGCTGCTGCTTTAATTGTGTCCAGGAGAACGAAGAGAATAAACAGCACTGGTAATAAATCCCTCGTTTCCATTACCAACGCTACGTGTAATGTCAATTTTTAACCTTTTTAATTAGGCCTACATACTACATACTAACTGACTGTACTTGTATCTAATCTATTTAATATCTATTTTCTCTATTGTCTAACATTTATTTTTCACATTTGACCAAATGCTATACATTCAAATTTGAAAAATCAAAGTTCTCCTCATGAAATGTAATATTTGGCTAAATCTGTGCTTAAAACGCGACCTTGGTTAGAGCCCAGAATGTATGTGTTTGGATGAATAAATGTATGAAATGCTCATATGGAGGTTTGTTTTTCTTCCCAGCTGCTCATAATGTTCCGTCTCTCAGCACTGAAGGTCCCCGGGTTACTAAACATCTGATAGACATCATGCAGCCTTAACGCAGGAGAACTCTGACATGTTTCTCGAGATGATCTGTTTCTCAGAGGCTTGACTGTACAGTATCTGGGCCATCGGAGAGGCTGTGTGTCAGTTCTGTGCACAATCAAAGCCAACGCCCCCCTCAGTAACTAGGCTACGATTCGTGCCTTTGGGCTACCCAGACTCAATAGCCAATCCCCATTGGGGGCTTCATGGCTGGCCTCTAGGCTAGCATTAGAGATACCTTTCAATCACCAAGTGATCCCCATCTGAAGTGACAGGTGATTTTCCTCTGCATCCAATTAATAACCTCGTTTAACAATTAACAGTGGAAGTTCTTTGAAAACCTCTGTAGACTCTCGTGGGTCTTCGGGGAGCCAGCGATCAGCCATCGCTGCTCTTAAAGTCTTAAAATCCTCCCGGGTCCAGAGCCCCCCGTCCTCTCCCAGGTGTTGTCCTATAAGGGTCTGGATCTGGGGAGAAGGGTGGGGTTGACGTGGCGGAGGAGGGCACATATGGCGGGAAATGATGGAGTGCGGTTCACTGTCTGTACCCCCCGCGGAGGTGAGGAAATTAAAGAGGAGCGCAGCAGGAGCAGCGGAGGAGTGGATGGAGCAGGGAGGGGAGGTTGATTTAAGGCTGTGCTTTGGGAGGAGGGAGTGGTGTGGGGGATGGGGCGGCGGAGTTAATTACTGCGTAATGAGGAACGATTTATTGTGTTCTTGTTAGTCGCACCGAAACACACACAAGAAGGCTCCATCTTAATGTGTCCCCTCAGCACTCGTTAGTAAAGGTCCTGAGAGCTCGTCTGGGGCTCCGCCATCTAGGGGTCCCAGAGCCACCGGGGTCCCGGGGTGCTTTTAGTGTCCCTGAGTCAGGAAGATTGACTCAGAGGAATAATGAGGGCTGCATTAGGAGAGTATCGATCCCACACTCGGTGGCCTCTGCTGATGAGGCTGCTATAACTCCTCGCCGCCACCTCCCAACCCCGGTAAATCTCCATCCACTGCCTGTTGTTTCCTTCCTTCCATTTTCTCATGATGTCTTCTGGCATCTGTGCTATCACTTTTTAATCATAGCTCATAGCAAAACGTCTAACTGACACACTTTTCTACAAAAAGACAAAACCTTCCTCGGTTTCGAACTGGAGTTGTGAGATACTAGAAGTCAACAGTGACCCAGATCTGCTCTCTGGGATGCGGTTTAGGACACAATGGGATGTGCTGTCAGATACAAACATCAGCTCCAGCCTTTTTACACCGCATGGTGTGTTTTCAGGAGCTGATCTAGAATCAGTCCAACATTTGGAGGAATCTGATCCCAGATCAGTCTGAACTGCAGCCCTGGGGTTTGGGTTTAGTTGATGTTTGTAGCGACAGGAAGTCCTACTGTGTCTTTAACCACAGCCATCTTGTACTTCTCTACAATGTTGAAAACGAAACACTCAAAATGAACATTTTTTGAAGGAACGTTTGTTATTGAATTCAAATTTTGGAACCTCTTTTTTTTCTTCACCCAATGCAAAGGCAAGTGAGCTTGTAACATTTTTATGTTTTTTTCTTCTTTTCTACATCTTATGAAAATACCAGCTGCTGTTTACGCTCAGACTGAATTTAATGAGCATCCAACAGATCTGGCCTAAAACGCCTTTGCCTTTGATTGAGCTTGAACAGCATTTTTCAGACTTTAATAGTCTTTAATTAGCATTTTATATTTAAGCATTATTTTAAGTAATTTGCTGATCAAATGTGATTTTAAACACCGTATTAACGCTCAGCTGAAGCCCTGCTGTGTTTGCACCTTATGTTGCTTTAGGAGCCGAGATTGTGGCCTATTGAGCAGCGGTGGCCTAGCGGTAGGACGTTCCCACCTGGATCGGAAGATTGTGGGTTCGAGTCCCTTTGAGCAAGGTACCATCCCCGTCACTGCTCCCCGGGCGCTTCAATAGTCCCCCCCGCTGCACGTGTGGATTAAATGCAGAGGTGTAATTTCATTGTGGGTCACTGTGTGAGTGTGCACTCACAATGACCAGAATAGTCACTTTCTCTTCAATCAAACACAGTTTGTGTGACCCAACACACACCGATACTGTGTCCAGTCACCAGGGGATTAGTTTTACCTCTTTCTACTCAGCACTGACTTCATATAGTCACTAAGCTGGGTAGGTTAGGTGTTCTTCTTTATGGAAAGTGTAAAGGCAGCGAGGTGGCCTGAACTAAACCAGCCATGATTTATTCATATGAACATTTAACTACACAGTAACAATCACTGTGCATCGTGAAGGCCGATGAAGTGTACTTAAGTTAAGGACAGAAGGAGCTTCTGAATACTAAATACGGACACCAGCGTCTGAATAATTCAAGCCAGCCCCAGTGTGAGGATTAAAAATAGAAGATGTTGTGTAATCATTAGTAGAGGATGCACATTTTCGGAATCCCGGCTAACAGAAAAGGTTAAACAGCTCTATTGGAAGTCCGCCTTCAGCTCCTGGCCCCTGGTTGATGCGTGATATATGACATATGATTACAGAACAAAGCAACCGTCATCCAGCCTGATTTTTATTGAGTATCCGTCACATGTGATTCACAAGCAGTGCTCTATCTGTTCAGCTCAGTGTCTGAATGACCTACTCCCCCAGAGGAGAAGATCTAAATAAAATCACAACAGCACCGGAGCCTACAGCGCACTTCTACCTATACATCCAAACCCGAGTGAATATTTGGGCTGAAAACTCCTGTGGCTCATGTCTGAGTTTAATTCTGTTTCCCTTGAATCTGCGTAATAAAAGCTTTGTCGCTTATTTTCACCAAAGCGATTCATTTCTTCCTCGTTGCCCGTTTGACACGCACAATTTGTACTAATACATATTTTAATCTGGAATAAATGAATATTCTAATCTGATTAGTGCGCCGAGTGGCCGGGCTGTTCCTGCGCCGTAGCCCAAATAAAAATGTTTCATCTGCAGATGAATCTGCCTTTGAAATGATCTCTCCACAAGAATGAGTAGCGTGTGGAATGACTGCAGAATGTTAATGAAGGCTCCTTCGGACGTGCATAAATTAAGTGATGAGGTGCCAGCAATCATGTGAGGTTGCGAGAAGCCACTGTTAATAGATGGAATTTCAAATAAGGCCTTATTTATGACACATGTCTAGGGTTCGTCCTGTGAAGCACATGGGGATTTTCGAGGCGTGAATGTGTTACTTAGCAGAAGGTCTTTGAGAAGAAGCTGATTTCAGAAGAACAATGACCAGCCACAACATTGAAATCTAACGCAAACGAAGCGAATAACACCGATTATCTCACATGGCTCCTGTCGGATGCTGGAGAAATTTGGCAGCAAGTGAACAATCAGTTCTTGAAGCTGAAAGCAGGAAATGCGTCTCTAACATGGCAGGTTCTGTGGGATGTTCCTCATACGCACTAGTCAGAACCAAAGGCTCAAAGGCTCATAACCTGTTCCCCAAGAAGAGCTGCTGCAACACAAACTGCTGAAGAAGTTCTGATAGAAACACAGCGCAGCTGCGCATGGTGGGCTGGTCCTGATGGATCACAATCTCCTTTCCATCATGTGAATGAATGGATGTGGGTGCGTCCTGACCTTGGGAAGAGAAGGCAGCAGGGCGCACTACGGGAAGACGAAGCTCTGGACAATGATCTGCTGGGACACCACGGGTCGTGCACTCATACGGACGTTACTTTGACACATAAATGTCGTTGCAGACCAAGAGCCCCCCTTAATGTTGATGATGTCCCCTAATGGCAGTGTCCTCTTTTAGCAGGATAATGTCCCGTCATACTGCAAACCAACTGAGGAACCAACTGAGGAACAAAGAGTTCAAGGTGTTCCTCCGAGTTCCCTAAATCCCAGTCCCATCCAGCATCTGTCGCATGACCTGGACCAACTAGACCATGTGGGTTCCAGGTCTCGACAGGTCAGCACTGTTTTGGTGGCACAAGGAGTCTACACGTCCCTCCACCCACTAAGTCCTTTGTTTCCTTTCGAAGCCTGTTCTTGTGGACTCCCCAGAACCCTTGGGGACCTGTAACAGCTTCCTAGCTGTGTTTGAGGAGACAAAACTCTCCTACGCCACACGATTCGACTTTTTCAATTCATCATGTGAGCACACACACACGCCCCGCTCCCAACAGGATACTCCCCCAAGGAGCAAATGTGTCAGAGTTAAAAACAAGTATACCAACAGAGTGTTAGGTAATCAGACTGCCTCATTAATCAACATGAGTTATAACTTGTGTAATATCTCAAACTTTTCCCTGCTACCAGTGCGTTCGCGATGGATCAGAGAAGAAAAGGAATCGAGAGGAAGGTGCACCACATCTGTGCGGCGTATTAATGAAATAAAGCTGGAATTAATCTCACCAATAAAAAATATATAAATATGTATGGCTTTTAAATCACTGAACAAAGCATCTACGGCGTGACGGTCAGCAGAAAAGATCTGTGAGTGTCACGGCTTATAATAAAGTCAAATATCAGCAATTCATGAAATGCGATGCCAAACCGGCCCATAAGCATCCAGAAAGTGCCTGATAGGTGCAGAACGGAGAAATGCCCATCAATAATTCACACCTAAGCGTCCAGTTTATTTGAATATAATACTGCAACCCAGCTCCAGTTGACAGAATGTCACCCTTTTCATTATTTACAGTAAACGTGCCATTTCTACACACAGCAGAGCGTTCTGAAGTGCTGTCTGTCAGCAGGTGAGCCTGATCTGAGCAAGCCGCATGAGACTGCAGCCATCAATAAGCGATGAGCTCACAAACAGGCCATAAACAAAGCTTATGCATAGCCAGCATCTCCGGCCGGCAGCGAAAACAAAGGGGGGACGTCAGACAGTCGTAAGGCATCTCGGTGCAGGCCGTGCCGGTGCTCTGAAACTGGAGGCAGTTTAATATCATGCACGAACTGGAACTGGCTCGCTGGTCGCTGACTCCTCCCTCAGGCATAAGCAACTAGTTTATCAATAACTGCTCTTTAAACATGCATATTATTACACCCCACTCATCCAGGTTCCATTAAAGGTCCCTAAGCTGCTTCATGTTCTGCAAAGATCTGTGTTGGGTGCATTAAAACTTTCTAAACATAAACAGCATGAGGTCAAACACCAGTCAGGTCCAGGAGAGCTGATTAAAGCTGATTAGCCTCTATGGTGCATGAACTGTCAGTTCTTGAAGCTGCTGCTGGAAGCAGGAAAATAGGTGACAATCTGAGAGCTCAACGGTGATGGTAGACGACTGGGTCAGAACATCTCCGACATAGCAGGTCTTGTGGGGCGTTCCTCTTATGCAGTGGAAAATTAACCAAAAGTGCTCCAAGGAAGGAGAACCGGTGATCTGGTGATAGGGTCATGGAGCCTTCTTTATGCACAAAGACCTCTCCTACTGAAGAACTGCTGCAGCACAAACTGCTGCATAGGTTCTGCTGGTTCTGATGGAAACACAGCCGGTCAGAGAGTCCATGCTGACTCCTGTCAACCAGCGAAAGCTCCTACAATGGACTACGCTGCACTGAAGCATGGAGCGATGGAAGAAGGTGGGCCGGTTCTGATGAATCACTCTCTTATCAGTGTGTGAATGTGTTCTTGATGGGAACGGGTTTAGGGCAGTGTGACGCTCTGGACAATGATCTGCTGGGACACCTTGGGTCCTGCATTCATGTGGACGTTACTTTGACACCTAAACTTTGCTGAAGGCCAATTTCACCCCTTCATGGTGACGATGGCTGCCTCACACTGCAAACACTGTTTGCCAAGTGAAAGTGACTAACAACACACAGTGAATCACCTCTGCATTTCGTCCATACACACACGTGCAGCAGGGGGCAACTATTGAAAGCACCCGGGGAGCAGTGATGGGGATGTTACCTTGCTCAAGGGTACCTCAGGGCAGCCTACCGGTCTGGGATTCAAACCCACAACCTTCTGGGACCTAGTCCCTAACCACTAGGACACCGCTGCCCCCTGTGTGTCTTGTGTTGTCTGATTATAACATCTGTGAGATTTATCCAAGAAGTAACTCTAACCATCTGTGAGATTTATCCACATTTTTAACATTTTATCAATCTGTTTATCACGACCTTCTGTTCCCAGGGCCTCGTGTTCAGGGTAATCCTCCAAATTCCCCCATCTCAGTCTCATCCAGTATCCGTGGGACAAACTAACCCCATCCATGGAACCAGAGCTCACCTTCAGAGGGACAATGGGGTCCAGACCTGGGTCAGAGCTGTTTCCGGGGCACAACACAGTATTAGGCAGGTGGTTTTACTTAGCTGATGTTCAAAGACCTGCATTACAATGTACAAATCAGTGTAAAGCAATACACACTAAAATGATCACATTTTTATAAACTCATCCCACTGAGCTGTCCATCCTGCACCCATGCTCTCCACACACTTCCACTGGAGGTGCCTAATAGACCAAACCTCCACATTAATCAAAGCTGAGAGAGAAAGAGCGAGAACACAAGTGCCATTTCCGCTGAAGACCTGTTTAGCACAACATGGCAGCGAGTTCAGCCCACGCTCCCGGCAGTAATTGCAGCACAAGGAGGTCATCAATAATGTATTCAAGATCACTTATACCTCATGAAGCAAGCCATAGGTTTGAAGAGTGACACTTAGCTCCTAGAAAAAAAGGAAAAATGTGCAGGTTTGGCTTGCTGCACTTTCGAGGGAAAACAAGGCCTTCAGAGAGGGCTCAGAATCAGTTTAGTGTGATGGAGAGAACACAATAACAGGAAAACAGCGTCGCTCAGCGCCGGGCCTGAGCTGGGAAATGTCACCCTGATGTTTGTTCACCTTCTTGAATGTGAGGTTTAGTTGTGAAGCCAGAGAGCGTTGTGCACTTGCCGTGCTGAGTCTGGGTCAAACCACTGCACGATCAGTTTGTGCTACAAAAGCCCATTTACATCTGCAATCTTCTGCAGAAACGTGCTCCACCTGGTTTAGTTGACGTTCTAAGGCGCTTCTGTACATTTTAATGCAGTTATTATTTGTGCACAAAATGAGGTTTGTGCAAAATTTGTCATTTTTTTGAAGAAAGTCAGATGTGCACTAAAATTTGCAGGAGGTGATGATGATGATGATGATGATGATGATGATGCTCTCAGCTTAACAACTGACCGGAGCACCCAACAGTGATTCTTAAGCCTCTGAGCACAGGCTTTAACATTTAGTCCATTATTTGGGTGCTGCCTAATAGTATAGATCTACAGAAAGGACAATGGGGTCTCATGTTAGCCCATCAGGGCCAGGCGCAGTCAGAAACTCAGCCTCTGATTGGTCTAATCAAGATATCAGGGGTCCACTAACAACTGTGCTTACAACAGTTTCCATCCCAGAGGTCTGGACCAATAATTCCAGAAAGCATTCAGAAAAACAGTACTTTTCTGTATTTAACCCACATATACCATCCAGCAGGGGGCAGCCATTTCCAGCACCCAGGCAGCAGTGATGGGGATGGTACCTTGATCAAAGGAACTTAAACACAAATATACTATTATATATATATATATATATACTATATATATGTATATATACACACTATTATATATATACACACTATATACTATTAAATAGACTCGATTCCTAATGAAAAAATAATGTTAACTATTAAGATAACGTCCCTCTTTAAAAAGGAAAGGAGGTTCACTAGAGGCAGCAAAGACTTGGAAGCTTAAACTCAGCAAAAATGCTGGAAACACACAAAAGAGAGAGAGAGAGACAGAAAGATAGAGAGACAGAAAGAGAGAGAGAGAGAGAACGATAGAGAGAGAGAGAGAGACACAGAGAGACACAGAGAGAGAGAGACACAGAGACAGAGAGAGAGAGAGACACACAGAGAGAGAGAGAGAGAAAGAGAACATAAGCACATTAAGTAACATCTATGAGGTCGTTTTCAGGTCTGGTTCGGTTCTGAGCAGACCCACATCACATTCCCAAACAGTCGAAGACAGCCAATCAGAGCAGAGGTCATTTACATATTTCTGAAAGGCATGCTCTGTTTAGTTTTAAAAGGTAAAGAGGGGAAGGTTGGAAGACGGTCTGTTCACTATTTATGGGGGATAAAAGCACACAGCTGTAATAAAAACGAATTCACAGGAACGAGAACATTAGAACAATAAACTAGAACAAAACAAAACGGAACGCGTCTTTCGCTGAAGTGTTTAGACTGGATTTCTGAGGAAGGAAAAAGTGTCTGTAGGGTTTAAAGGAACGTTTATGTTGACGTAAGATGTAGAAACAGTGATTAATTTGATTTCATCGGTTATAATCAAGCTTTTTCTTCACCCCGGGTTTCTGCTCGAACAGCAGGAGGAAAATGGTGCGAGTGATATCATCAGACATCACTTCAGTAAAGACATCCAGCCGTCCAGCACCCTGGCTCCAGACTGCCTCTTGGTGGACACACGCGGCAGTGCACGTCCCCTTTTACCCCACTGCTTCTTCTCTTCACTGACCAGATCTTCCTGAAGACTCTACCTGGCTGCTAATCAGGACAGCCTCCTTAAAATCACGTTATTCCTTCTCTGCCGGAAGAATGACCATGAAATGGATTTCTTCCTACAACGACATGAAGCTTGACAGACAGCTGTCTGCCCCGACAGCACCGGTTCGGCCGGAGCGTGGAATCCGTAACGTAATAATGGACCTCTTCAGCGCCGGCCTCCTAATTTCCCGTCCTCATTATGTAAATACAGCCCCACTCGGTCGGCTGATGGTGTGAAATTGGAGATCGGCGCCGTCCTATTGCATTACTAATGGCACTAATTGGACACTCCTTTGGAATAATTGCAGTGGCCGGGGTCAAGTTCTCCACCGGCCTTTCCTTTCAAGTATTGTTTTTGCTGCATATAAACAGAGCGGAGAGCGCCGAGGGGGAGCGCCGAGAGAGGCTCTCACAGAGGAGAGGTGACAGTGAAAGAGAGATGAGTAGAGGTGTACAGGAGGACACAGAGAGGACATATGAGGACGGGGGTGCTTTGTCGCGTCTGTGGCCCAGGCTTGTTAACGCTGGCAGCTGCATGTGTACCGTCACAGTGAAATCGTCCTGTCCTGTCAAAATATAAATAATCTGAGAAGGACATTTTCCACAGTCCCATGCTGCCTGCATCAGGAGTGGCGTCCCAGGGTTCAGGGACGAGGCTCCATGATCGGACGGTTGTGGGTTCGAATCCCTTCTCATGTATTTTAAGCGAAAGTGACTATCGGTCATTACGAACACACAGTGAACCACAACCAAACACATCCTCTGTATTTAACACTCACACACACACACACACACACACCGTCCAGCAGGGGGCAGACGTATCCAGCACCCGGGGAGCAGTGATGAGGACGGTACCTTGATCAAAGGAATCTCAGGGCAACCAACTCGTCTGGGACTCAAACCAACAACCTTCTGATGTCTATTCCCTAACAACCAGAACACCACTGGGAACCCACGGCTTCGGCGCCGTTAGCCACACGGTCTCACCAGCTGAGCCAATCGGCTGAGACATTGCGTCAGTAGTTTTAGAGAAAAAGGCAGGAGACCAAAGGCGGGAGGGAACCCAGGGTTTCCGGTTCTCAAGAATCATGTGACCAGTCTATGAAGCTCCACCCACAAACACAGAGCATCACTTTTAAAAGTGAAAGTGACTATTCTTGTCATTTGGAGAACATAAAATTGGATCTCTGGATTTAACCCATGCACACAAACACACACCGTGCAGAAGGAGGTAGCTATGAAAGAGCCCGGGGAGCGGGGACGGGGATGGTACCTTGCTCTAGGGTACCTCAGGGTAACCTGCTGGTAAAGGGTTTGAACTCCAACCACTAGGCCACCGCTGCCCCAGGTTTTAACTCCTTTAACATTCTGTTCAACAGCATCCAGGGCTCACTCGTTTAGCAAAGAGTAGATGGGAAATAAGACTCAAATACACAATTCAGAAGGCTGTTCAGCTTTAACCCCTGCAGTGAGACTGGAAGCTCTGAAGGACATTGAGGAGAAAAGAAACAACTACAGAGTTTATCCTGAACTATAAATCTCAGGAATCAGAAACGCTCTTTTTCCTTCTCAGAGTATTTTTAATTCTAGAATCTGTTGGGCAGCAAGTCATTTTGGTCTTTTTCTGTTTAGTGGCTTCACACTGCAGAGTGTGAGTGTGAGTGAGTGTGTGTGTGTTTCAGGACATGCATTATATACATTGCAATTCATTAAACAGCTTCATCTTCTGCTTCAGGCTTGTATTTTAGTAGCTGCATAAACAGAACATTAAAAGACAATAAATCCTTAACTGTGATTATTTTTAAGAGAAACACAGCTACGGTTTCAGCCCCATCAAAAGCCCATTCTTCAAAACCACTCCATTCACACTCGCTTTCTTCATTTGCACTCCTAGTTTTATGAACACTTGATGATGAACGGAGGAATAAAATCGGGCTGAATGGTGTAAAAACTGATCAGTGTTTAAAACAAACAGGAACACTGGGACAGGCTGATGATGGTTTAAGAGTGTGAACTGTGAACGGACGCTTTCCATTGCACTGCATTCTGAATAAGAGGCTTTATTAAGACGCTCACGCGGGTCACGTTGTTTGTTGATTTCATTTTATTATGCGCTCGAAATTTAAGGAAGAACGTGTGGAGGACTGAGAGGAGCATTTATTGGTCAAACTTGAATCGTTTGAAGAAAAAAAAAAGGGACAGGAACAGTGGATCACCAGTAGCGTGCACACACGCGCACGCACACACACACACACACACACACACACACACACACACACACACACACACACAGCTTCATTGGCCTCTTTAGTGATTAAAGCCCCAATCAGGAGTTGCTGAGTCTGCACCATTGCCACCTCATCAGTTCTCTAACAGAGTGAATGATAAACGCACATTATTCATGTTTTACTGTCTGCAGTGTTGTATGAAATCCTGCATTTTTCCAGCTTCAGCAAGTCCTTATAAGGCCTTTAAGCTGAGAACACACCCGTTCCCACATCGCACAATGCGGTGTTGCCTGACTGATGCATTCTGGAACTTTCTGATCACATATTTCGTCCCGTGTCTTTAATAAAATCCATTTCTTCTACGCGTAAGGTGTAAAACGCTTCTTCCTCCAGATAAAGTTCTGTAACTGATGTAACGTCGGCTTCACTTTAGATCGGAAGCTGTGAGGCTGAGACTAGAATAGTCAATAGTCTTCCAAATCTTTTCTCCTCATAACTTCTCTCCACCCTCCTCCAGATCTCCATGAAGGTGGACCAGACGTGTGGGTGTGGTTTAGGACTCAGTAGGACTTACTGTCTCTACAAACATCAATTAAACTCCAGACGAACCCCAGGACCGCAGATCAGACCGATCAGAATCCGTCTCATGATGTTTAAAGGTGATTATTTTCCTAAAATGTTTTTCTTTTTACAAGTTCCGTTTTTGGGACAGGAGGCTCAGGTAGTTTAGGTAACATCAGGCTTGTTTTTTAAAGTGACTGTTCTCGTCATCGTGAAACACGGCACAGCACACAGTGAGCCGCAAAGAAATGACACCTCTGCATTTTACCCACACACACCGTGCGGCAGGGGGCAGCTATTGAACGCACCAGGGGAACAGTGATGGGGACGGTACCTTGCTCAAGGGTAGCTCAGGGCAACCTACTGGTCTGGAATTCAAACCCACGACCTTCCGATCCTGGGGCTCAACTCCCTAAACACTAGACCAGCGCTGGCCACAAGCTCTGTGTTCACAAGCTCTGCATTATTAAAGTTTCTCATTATTAAAAAGCACCAATTACAGCGTGTCAATATTTGAGAACGTGCGGTGCCATTAAAAGGATTTCAAAACAGAAAGTTCTGCTGCTAATCAGGACACCTGCTCCTGAAAACACAACTGGTTGAGAAAAAGTCTGGAGTTTAGTTGGTGCTTGTAGAGACAGTAAGTCCTACTGTGTCCTAAACCACACCCACACGTCTGATCCACCTTCATGGAGATCTGGAGGAGGGCTGAGTGGAGAGGAGTTTTAGGGAGAAAAGATTCGGGTCACTACTGGCTCCTAGTCTTAGCCTCGGAGCTCCAGTACCAAACTAAAGAACCTTTTTGCAGAAAAGTGCAGAAAAGACAGATATCACTAAAACATGCAGAAAGAAAAGGAGGCTGGAGTGTATGGACGTACGTTTCAGGGAGAAAAGGTCTGGATGACCATTGACTATTAATCTGAGCCTCACAGCTCCAGGTCTGAACTAAAGGATGCAAATTTGAATCCAAACGTAGACCAAGTCTGGGGGAGGCGGTTTTAATGTTCCTGTTCCTTTAAGAATGAAGAAAATGATTCATTGACTTTGCCCAATGAATAATAGTAACCTACAAAAAAGCAGTCCTTCAAGATGTTCTCCCTTAATCAACATGAATCCAATCAAGGTCTACAGAAGATGTTAAAAAGAGCTGGAAGTCCAGGACAAACCAAACAGGAAGCACATGCAAAACAAAATCCTCTCCTTTTTTTTTTCCTCTTCTGATCTCCGTCAGCGAAAGCCAAAGTTTCTCTACCACAGACTTTGCCCACCCTCTATGACTAAGTTATGCCCTGTCATGTAGTCGGAGGCTTCAGATGCCAAGTAGACCACCGCCGCTTGCAGGTCTGTCACTTGAGCCAGCCGTCCGGCTGGGATGTCTGACAGCCAGCGCTGAAGCAGGGGCTCCAGACTCTCCGAATGGATGAGAGGGGTGTCAACTATCCCCCTGAAAGCAAGAGAGAGAGAGAGAGAGAGAGGAGAGAGAGAGAAGATATAAAAAAAAACACCATCGCATCAGACATCAGAGGCGAGGAGTGACAGCGCTGTCTCAGAGTCGCTGGCCTCAGTCACAGGGACAAAAAAACAAGACCAATTACCCTTCAGACGATCCGGTGCTGTGAGGAACAGGCCAACGGTCACGCTTTAAGTGGGACGCTTTGTCATTTATGTCATTTAACGACCAGATGCTGTGGTTAAGGTCTGATTTGACTTATGTGTCCTAGTTTCGATTCTTAGCTCCACACAGATTCCAGATGTTTAACTGATGGAGACGCTGAGCTCCAGGATCAGAAACACCTCGTGAACCTACAATAATTAAACGGAGATGCTTTTATTACCTGAAGCGGTTTATCTTAAACACAATATCCAGCTTAGCTGTTACACAGTGCATCTGTGCTGCTGGTGTTACCACATCTGGAACACAGTGTTTATCATCAGTGTGTTTCTGCTGATTGGACCTGGAACAGCATCGATCTCCAGACGTTATCCTCCCTGCGCTAAAGCGCCTCTCGCTATTACTCAAGTACACAAGAGCAAAGATCTGCTGGGACCTGTCTACCGACCCAAGATCTCTCCCTCTTTATCCATGGGTTCACCATTCGCTCCTCAAACTCCAGAGATCTTCCCAAAAGAGCTCACAGTCAGACAGAGGACTTAACCCACAGAGAACTACTGCCAAATCACTGAAACACACCCAGGCCTGATGCTGCACATCAAAAACAGACCCAACTGGCTGGGCTTCTGTCAGTTCTAACACATGATAAAAAAAATACAGTGATGTTCGGATTACTGCAGGAGAAGCTGAACCTTTTACTCACATGCCTGTATTTTTGGGGTTTTTTTGGTTTGAGAGTGAAAACTGCATTTTGTGCAGGATTTGAGAAAGAAACAGCAAAATCTCCCGAGGGCACGGCGGCAGGAGCAGCACTACACGACCAGCCGAGCAGAATATTTGGGTTTTTGTCAGTTTCTGAGAGTCTCAGGAGTGTCTGCTGGCTTTTCATGCCCAAAACATCAGCTGGTGAGCAGGTCTTTCACAACAAATATGAAAGGATTCTGCTCAGACACTGTTCAGGGATACATCTAATCATCTGCGTCTTTGGCCCCACGGTCTCTGTGGACAGTTTGTTTGGTGGAAGAAAAATCCTGTTTGTTAGAAATCAAGGTTAAGTGTCTTCCTGTTTTCTCCTCTGCTGCGACAAAAAGTCTAAACAGGCTCTTCCTTCAGGATTGCAGGAATTGAAGTACGGACTGTTGCTGGACCCATTTGAACCAAAACACAAATTTAGACAAACGATGATCATTTGCAGTATCATCGTGATAAACCTGATCGAAATCAAGATTTTAGAACAAAACCTGTTTTACAGCCTGTAAATGGCCTTTTCTTCCCCATCTGGAATCACGGTTGCACTGAGAGAACGGTTGAAAAAAGGTGAGAAAAGCCAAAAAACAGAGGAGAGAAAGGACCAAGAGGTTTACGGATGTGGTGAGAGAGGACATGCAGGGGGACGACGGTGTGAAAGAGGACAGGAAGACATGGAGAGGGACGAAGAGAGAGAAGACGACTGATCGCACATTTCGTACGAAGGCAGTTGAAACAGTCTCGTTTCTTCAAATAAATATACAGTTTCAGCTGCAAACTGGAGCAAATGTAGGTCCACCTGATGGCCATCAATCACCAAACAACCTTCTTCCCTCGGTACCGAACCCGACGCCGGAGGCAGGCGGCTGACTGCGAGCGACGTCCTCGGTTATTATGCTTCAACCTCAATTATGCTCCTCTTTGGCAGCACTTTATCTGGGAACCCTTGCTGGCAATCGGAGGGCTTGCTGTTCTCCCTCGGCCAATTTTCGAGATAATGCAGCTTATCGCCGCGGCGGCCAAAGTTGCCAATGAAATCAGGCGGCAGTCAACCTCACTTGTGCTAATTGTGTCCCCCTCCCTGTCCCTTTATGCATATTTACCCACTGTCACTTCACAGGAATCAGGGCCCATGGAGAGACCCCCCCTGCGAGGGGCAGGACCGCTTCCTCGCAAATTAAAATCGGCAAACAAGCTCTGGATAAATAAAAATGAGGAGCGAGCGCGGGAACGTGCAGCGGATTTGCTGAGGGAATGGCAGGGGCTCGGGGATGCTCCTCTTCAAGAGCGCTTCCTCTCCGTCTTTTCTTCTCTTTCCTCAGAAGAGTAACGCTGACAAACAGACACAAACAACGCTGCCATTGTTGTGCTGACATTTCTGCTGAGGAGGCTAATTTGAATCCCTAATTGAATATGACAATTAAAGAAACCGGTTGATTCTTCCCTCTAGACGTCATCCAATTAAGGCAGGACTGCACATATTTGGGCGTAAATTAGTCTCCCATTCTCCATCGCGGGCCTCCGTGGAAAATAACACATTTATTTTTTCTTGGCTTTGTCACAACAATTTAAGTTTTTGGCACAAACACTCAATTCGCCTTTTCGCTTAATTGTAACAAAACGCAAATACAAAGAAAGTCTCCGTTCTTGTTATGCGGGAGTAAAATTGGCAACAGTCCACGAATTCCTGTGCATTTACATACAACGCAGGACGCACAAGTAATACGAGCTGCTGGAAGGAAGGGAAGGTTGAAATAATTATCTTGGCGACGTTGACGACTCAAGTGCGTTTCAAACAATTTTATCATCAAACGGAGAACGATTCGAACGATTCGCTCCGAACGACTCGCTCCAAATGACTCACTGCCCGAACGACTTGCTCCAGCACAGTGTTCAGAAGATTTCAGCTGTGCTGGCTGATCTTCAGCTCAACGGGAGGTGTTGATTTGAGGGGTTCAGTCAGTCCCGCAGCTTTACCTTCACATTCGCTCATTTTTCACTGCTGCACATTTACTCGCCATTTCCATAAAGATATATATTTAAATTAGATAGACCGATAGATAGATCAGAGAGAAAGACAGACAGTTAGTCACTCAGTCAGACAGACAGGTTCATAGACAGACAGACAGACAGATAGATCAGAGAGAAAGACAGACAGTTAGTCACTCAGTTAGACAGACAGGTCCACAGACAGACAGATAGATAGATGAGAGATAAAGACAGTTAGTCACTCAGTTAGTCAGACAGACAGATTCATAGATAGACAGACAGACAGAACAGAGAGAAAGACTGACAGTCACTCAGTCAGACAGACAGGTTCATAGACAGACAGACAGATAGATAGATTTGCAACACTTGAATTTCCCCAGCACGGAATAAATCTACTTTCTTTTTGTGTCCACAACAATCTGACCACCTTAAATGAATCATTGGCTCCGCCCCCTCTCTCCCCAGTGAAGGGCTGGTTTCCTGTACAATCACAGTACAAGAAGATCAAGTCAGTTCTGTTTTCTTTGTACTGATAAGCCATTCTCACAAACAGAACCGGTTCTCACTGGGTTCCGCAGCTCTGAGGTCTGTTCTTCACACTGTTCTTCTCTAAATGAGCTTTTCTTCACCTTCAGAACTCTCAGCTTCTACAGAACCAGAACTCATCAGACCTTCACTCCTGAGAACATTCTGATGGAGATCCTCAGGGATCCTCAGCGGTTCTGCTTTATTCATTTGGAACTTTTCTTCCATGCAAGTCTCAACATAAAAACTGACAAAAAAACCGTATCCTTGGATGAAGATGTAGATTTGTTCATATTAAAGTAGATCTGTCTGCTGTTTTTTTTGGAAAACGTTCCATGATGATTTAAGAGATTATCACTAAAGACTAAACAAGACAATAAAGGAACCGAGCTTGAACTGTGAGAAATCTGGTGGGTGCTGGTGTTCTAGTGGTGGTACTTGTCTATGGACCTGTGGATCAAGAGGTTCCAGGTTCAATCCCACCTCCAGCACTACCACCACTGGGTCCCTGAGACCCTGAACCCTGAGTGTCTCCAGGGGGGACTGTCCCTGTAATCAGGACATGGAGACACTCTGGATAAGAGCGTCTGATAAATGCCGTAAATGTAAATCTCTCTTTCCATCTTTTTACTAAAAAATCTGCCTTTTGTTGGGCTGATTTTTGAGAATTTCCAAATGAAATCATCTCTGATGTTTTATAGCTACTATGTTCTCAACGTGAATACACTTCCAAAACTGAAATTTGAATAATTGTAATAAGATGTAAAAGGTGCATCTTCGTGTTTATGTGAACAAAATGTATATTTTTGGAAAGTAAAAGTGTGAGAAAAGGGATTTGGGCCCATCCTAAAGTGAAATATGATGAATGGAACTGGAGAGGAAGGATAGCCGTCACTTACGGGGAGATACAGTTGACTCGAACCCCTCGGTCGATCCACTCGGTTCCTAAGGTTTGGGTGAGTTTCACCACTCCTGCCTTGGAGGTGTTGTAGGCCAGCTGTTTTTGAGGGTGAGGTACTGTTGGAGGTAAAGTCAGTTAAAAGTGACTTGGAGAAAGATCAGGGGAGCTGAACACACACCAGTGTTTCCCCCACCATTAAATCGAGCCCTTTGTCTGATCTAACTGGAAAAGATGCGAGTGGCTCACATGAATGTTTACTCCCAGTCATTCAGTTTAAATCACAACACTGTGTTCCCAATTTGTCCCTTTATTATTAAAAATAAATCAATCAATCAATCAATCAAGACGAGCGCCCCCTTCTGGATAGCCGCAATCAACATCCACAAGATCCCTGAAAGATACCAGAATCTCAGCGATCTGCTTTTGATCATCTTTAGTTTCGCCAAATGTCCCCGGATCAAAAACGGGGTGGAAATAGTATTTGGGCCAGTTGTGGTCTAGTGTTTAGTGAAGAGGCCCTGGAGCCGGAAGGTTTTCTTGAGTAAGGTACCATCCCCATCACTGCTCCCCGAGTGCTGGATATGTCTCCCTCTGCTGGACGGGGAGGGTTAAATACAGAGGATGTGTGTGGTTGTGGCTCACTGTGTTCACAATGACTACTAGTCACTTTCACTTCATCTAATCATTTCCATCTGACGGGTAGATCTGCTTCCTCCACCAACATCTGTCGGCAAAACTTTTGAATTTGTTTTCAAGGGTGGATTGCCCTATATATATGCAGTCACTTTCACTTGTGTTACTACACCGACCCGCATAACACGGCTGGTTCAGAAGAGACTGAACACTCAGTCTAACCCCAAACCCAGTCCTGGTCCCAGTCCAGACAGCTGGACAGTTTGATCATTAGGAGTTGAGCTGCAGGGGAGCACGGAACCAGTGTGAGCTAAAAAATCGGTACCGTTCCCACCCCTGTAAAGCGCCGCCATTTCACTTCCCGTCTTTACAAAAGCTGCTCTTTATTAATCGTGAAACACATTAAAATCGATTCAGGGCCTGAACATGTGATCCATTTTGGGCCCAATTACTTCATTCCCCCCTCATAACTCAGCGCGTGGGCCTGAACTCCGGCGCTACTCGAAAACACTTTCATTAGCTTTCGGGACCCCGCGGATGAGGCGATGTAAAATTAATTACTCTGGACGTTCAGTTGTGCACCGTCTTCAGGAACAAAGGCAACACGCCATTTGTTTGCCTTGACCGTCGCAGATGCTCAACACCGCATGCAGCGGCGGGAAGAGGGGGCTCGCTCTCCGCCGCCCGATTAATCATCGCCAGGAAGGCTCCGAGTTACATACAACTTTAGTAGTTAACCCCGTCACCCGGTGATCTCACTGCCAAATTGCCGGGGATGATAAATACGGCGCAGCTGTGCGCAGGCGGCGGCTCGGCCTTGTGGAGAAGAACCCGCGCTCTCTGGGCCGCGTTTGTTTTATGCCGCTGTCCGAATTTCCGTAAATACGACTTCCTGACCTGAAGGCTGCACCTGAACATCCTAATTAACCACAGAAAGTCAGAAAAACTCTTCCCGCACCAATTCTCTGATCGACCTCTTCTCACGGGGGTCACTTTTAGGGGATTTCTTATTTTTAGGGTTGGGCCTCCATCAAACCGCCGGACCGCTCCAGATACAGGCTGGTTTAGAACCTCCTTAAATCTGACGTTTTATTTCTATTTATTTATTTGTCGGCATAGAAACATTTCCGTCTGACGGATCGAGCTGCTTCCCCCACCAGAGTCTGAAGCAGAGCTTTAGTTGGTTTTCTAAAAAATCCTGCATTTAAACTATAAAATTTTAATTCATTTGTTAAAATTAACAGAGAAAAACACACACACACACACACACACACACACACAATATACATGTATGTATGTATGTATTTATGTATGTATGTTCGGTAACTGTGCAAACTTTTTCATATTGTTAAAGACAGCAGGAACGCTGCAGGATTTTTTTTTGCTTTATTCAGAGTTAAATCTATCAGTAAATGGATAAAAGTTATCAATAAATGTATTAAATGGATTAAATCTATCAATAAATGTTTTACATGTATTAATAAATGGATTAAATCTATCAACAAATGTATTAAATGTATCAGCAGTCGGATGAAATCTGTCCAGCAGTAGAATCAGAACCGAACCGTTTGCTCCGTCTTCCTCACGTTCAGCTGAAACGACACGTTCAGCTGAAAAGACTCTAAAATAAATCTACCGTTAAATCACGGCTGAAATATTTATGAAACACTAAGTTCTCAATGATTCTTGCTCACTTTCTGGAGAAACGTCGATTCCTAAAAATAAAACGGTGCTACATTTTTACACCAAAGCTTTATTTAAACCGTTTGCAGATTTTAAGCCTCTTAGAAAGAGTGCTGAATGTGGTGCAGCACTGAGATGCAGGGACGTTTAGTTTGGACCTTTAATTCGGACTCATTTAGAATAAACAGAGCGAGGGGAACCCGCTTAACAGGTGGAACCACAATCAGGTGAACTGTGGATTTAAAAGCTTTTAACTTAAAATCTGTCATTTTAGCCAAACTTAAACTAAACTAAACGAGACTTTGGTGGTTTTGCTGAACAGCCTCGATCCTTCACTCGTCTACTAACGAGGCCGATCTGGTTCACAGGAAGTCGCTTCTACGGTCTGTTTTTAACTGTGAGCAGTTTAAACTATTAGCTGATCATTTTTCCTTTTCGTATTTTCATTAGAGCGCTTCTTTCTTAAGTTTTTTAAAGACGTGTTTCTGATTCTTGCCGTTTTAGTGCATTAATCACTGAAATATCTGAACCTGAAACGACTGATCGTCTAATTAATCATCACAAAACTAAAATGACATGTTTGATACGGGACAAAAAAAAAACACCCTGAAGCACTGAGAACCAGAGCTCTGGACCTTCACCTCCATCTGTAACGGGCCTTTCTTTGCCCTGAGAGGAGGAAGAGAAGGAAGAAGAAGAAGAAGAAGAAGAAGAAGAAGAAGAAGAAGAAAAGCAATGACAAAGAAGAAAATGAAGACGACAAAGAGGAAGAAAACGTTGACGAAAAAAGACGATGGTGACAACAATCAAGATGATGAAGAAGAAAACGTTGACAAAGCAGAAACGGCGAAGATGAGGACGGCAAGGCGAACGAAGACAGGACAGCGTGACCCGAAGCCGCTTCTAAACCGCTGAGAACTTGTGAATCGGATCCGTCCAACACGAGCCGATCGTCTCTGAAGGAGCCTTTCCTTCCTCCCTCCTGAAGAGCGGAACATCTACAAGCTCTACTCAGACCCACTTTCCAGCGGCATCTCCCGATCCCATTTTGGAGGTCACTTCTGGTTGCCTTAACGTCCATCGCGTCTGTCCCTGCAGACTGAAACCGTCTCTTTCGGGGACGGGACAGACGATCGCAGAGGTGAAACCTTTTCTCCGGAGAAGGCGTAGACCTCGCCTGCGAAGCAGGTCACATACTTTCACTCTCCGGAGGACATATCGAGGGGGCAAAACAAAGGGGGACAAAAGTGCTCCGTTCACCAGATGGACAGAGCCGCTGTCACTGTGCGTTTTAATTGGACTTTCATGGCTGTATTTTCTTCCCACACTTGGCTACAACAGGCCCCATCTGATTACACATTATGACAATATTATAACAGATGTCCAGGCCAATAAAGCAAATTCCAGAAGGACTGCATGTAATGTGAGTAATTGATCACTTTTGTCCCCTCTCTCTCGCTCCCCGTGTAACAGCATGCTCCTGTTCTACAGATTGTCCCACAGTTGGGACTAGCGTCCATATGGTACACAAGTTTATTGGCTACTTGACTACACTGTTGATGGAGTGCCGCTGCTGCACCGCATGGGACCTGTTGGAGAAACCGTTATCGGCGTCACAAACTACTGCCGCTTTCGTCCACCCCCCCCCCCTCCTTTTTTAACAACGTACAAAAAAAGAATCCATCTTTCCGCCATCACGGGCCGAGCCTCTGGCACCGGACCAGCGAGATTCGCCAGGAAGTCCCTTTACGCTCGCTAAACCACAGGTTGCAGTTTACAGCCTTGTAAGACTCTACATATTTATTATGATGCAAAAACGGCCCTACGAGGGGCAATAAGGGGGACGGGCTCCGCAGCCGTACAAACAGTAAAAGGGTCAATGAATTTAGGGTAGTGGTCGTATACGGGCCAGTAAAAGCAAACGAGACAGATTGACGAGTAAAAATAAAGGCGAATAAACTGCGGTATAAATGTAAAGCCTCCCCGTTTGGACAGGATGTGGGTTTACTGGGAAAACGCAGCTGATCGAGGACTTCGCCGGTGATCGGGTCCCGCACTCTGCTTTCGAGTCACCGAAATTTGATCTGCCAGATTTCTGGCGGGAACCGGACCCGGACAGAGACACGGGACGGTGGTGTTGCTTTCTGAAAGCGGCCTGTTCGCAGTGACGTCCTGCAAAAACCATCTGCATTCGATAACTTTCGATTATTTTGGGGTGATTAACCCGAAACACGATGTTGGTGAACGCGGCGTCCCAAAAGTATTCAGACACATTTATTTATAGAGCGTGTAGATAGACAAAGTGAAAGTGAAAGCGACTGCTCGCCACTGTGATCACAGCACTCACCTAAATCAGCAGACGAAAGTAGATCAGTGGTGTTGGAACATTGCTGTGAGGGTCTGATTGCACTACTTTTCTTGCTCTCCCTCCTGAAGCTCCACTCAGACTCGGTATTAAATCGGGAGCAGTGATATCTGAGGGTTCTGCAGCAGAAATTCATCACTCACCGATTAAACTGGCCATGGAGGCGGTGTTGATGATCTTCCCGTATCCTTGTTTCAGCATCACACGCCCGGCAGCCTGAGGCAGGAATTCAGAGAGAAAAGAGACAAATGTGCTCTCAGAGGTGTAATGATGAACATTGCTGTGAGGGTCTGATTGTATCAGTGAGGTACTGATGATGAACATTGCTGTGAGGGTCTGATTGTATTAGTGAGCGTAACTTTCTCTATAAATTGTGTGTTAATATTTGTGGACATATTGCACACATGCATGTTCCCCGTCTGAATTAGGACAGAAGGACACGGACAAAACATCCTATCTCCCTCTCCTGGTGAGTATTATGAGTGCGGTGGAGTAAACCTCTGGTAAACGTGTCTAACAGACACTACGCAGTTCGCTGTCACTGTGCATTAAATTATTCATCAGTTTAAAGATGATTCTTAATCTTAATATTCACACAAAATATCTGATTTTTAATCCTCAGTGAGATCCTGCTGGTGTGGGTTCCTCCCCTGAACACAGCAGCCATTCGAGCGCCCCCTTGTGGAGAGAGACTAAACTGCGGAAAATGGTGGACGCCACGTTTATCATGTCAAACTGCCAAGCTGTTTTCACTGTAAGTGTTGATCAGTAACTTTTCAATTGAACAAAATGTCAGTTGTTCTACATCTTTTGTTTCGATGGATGAAAATGCATTGATAAAACAAAAAAATCCACAGGCAGAGGGTTTAATAAACAATCTGGTGTAAAGTTCTGCTCTCATTCCTTCCTGATCCTCTTCTAACGTGCAGGACAAAGTGCATTTTTTGTAATCACTAATGTACAAAAGGAGTCAGTGTTCAGATCTGTACCAATGACTGGAGCGCTGGTGTGGAAATGCAATACCTGGCAACACAGAAACGTTCCCCTGAGGTTCACATTAAAGGTCTGGTCCCACTCTTCCAGACTGGTGTCTTCGCTCGCTGAGTTCATGTTGATTCCTGCGTTGTTGCAGGCAATGTGGACCGCACCCCACTTGGACACAATGCTGTCAATCATCTTCTGGACGTCCTCCGGTTTGCTGATGTCCGCAGTCAGAGCCACACTCGGGACGCCTGCATCAGGACAGAGACAGAACTGAGCACCTGCAGTAACGAACATCGGTCACTAATAACAATGACGTTTTCAATTATCGACGTTATTATTATTAATATTCCACTTGTTATTAAAAACTATTTATAATTACGTGATTATTATTATTGTTAATAATAATAATAATAATAATAATAGTGCTATAATTTGTGATTTTGATTGTAAGGAAAAAAAAATTATTTCCAATGTTACACACAAAAGAAACATAGTATTAGATGTATTACAATTTTTAAACGATTCAACATTCTGATCATTGTATTTAGTAGAGCAAAAGCCATAAATCTGATTTTCATTTTAAATCTAAATATTTAAAATGAATAATTACAATAATATAAATGTACTCCTGAAGGAAATTTGATGATCATTTTTTAATAATTAAATATAATAAATAAAAATACATATTTTGAGTTGTAAAAGGAACGGGTACTTCTTAAATATTGGAGAAACAAGGTTTTGCAACAAAATATATATTTATATTTCGTTTCTCTGGTAATAAAGTGAATTAAGAGCAAGAGAGAAACGCGTGGCTGGGCTTCTGTTCTGTGAGGAGAGGACGCCATCTGCTGGAAAAACCCAGAAACAAATCAAAAGATCCAACATTTCCCCAGTGCTGGTGAACGGAACTGAACGTCTGAACGTCCCTCACAGACATGAGCTGGTGGTGGAGACGCTGTCTGGTGTCTGAGACGGTGTTTTAGTTCTGAGAAGATTCTGGACTAAAACTGAACCCGTTCATGGTGGAGGGACACGAAGAACAGAGATTTAGTTCAGATGGACTATTTTACCATCATCACCGTCCCACAGAGACACGAGGAGACACGTGGGGGACAGAAAAAAAATGCAGGAAACACAAAAAGTGAACAATTTCCACGAACAAAGACCTTTCAGAGTGAGCTCTTGAGTCACTCTGTCTGCCTTGGATTTGTCCATGTCCACGATGGCCACTTTGGCTCCAGCCTCGCCCAGAGCGTGAGCGAAGGCCCGGCCGATCCCCTGACCCGCCCCCGTCACGTAGGCCACCTTCCCGTCCAGACGCAGCCTCGATAGGACGGACTTCCCCTCCACTCCCCGGAACACGTCGTCATAGGACACCGCATCCTGCTGGACAAATTCAGATTCTTAAAATTAAATTATCTGGATTATAAATCTGCCCCGTTAGTCCCGCCTGCCCCGTTAGTCCCGTTAGTCCCGCCTGCCCCGTTAGCCCCGCCTGCCCTGTTGGTCCCGTTAGTCCCGCCTGCCCCGTTAGTCCCGTTAGTCCCGCCTGCCCCGTTAGTCCCGCCTTTTTTAATTATAAACAAAACATGAAAACCGAGGTTTCTATTTGTATGTTTAACTTTTCATGTGTGTCCATACGTACATGTGTGTATGGTAGTGAAGTGAAAGTAAAGTGAAAGTGACTGTCATTGTGAACACAGTGAACCAAATCCATCCTCTATATCAAACACACACACACACACACACACACACACCCCGTCCAGCAGGGGGCAGACAGAGGGTGTTTCACAGTGACACAAAGTCTCCTGCTTTAAACTGCAGGATACTTACCTGTGGGCTCATCTCCGGGGAGAACGGGACTCTTCGGATGATGCTGATGCCGTCCCGCAGTGGAATCATGACCTTCATAAAGATTTGAGCAAAACGGAGGAATCTGAGAATCAGTTTCAGCTTCACCAAATTATTTCTTTTTGGAAAGAATCTGGACAGAAATGACCCTTCATGAAAAGGGTTTTAAAAGGGAAATCTTTCAGCTAAATGAAAACTTTATTTAAACACTCACTAATTCAGGGGAATAAAAAACTGCTGTGAATCCAAGGAACAGATATTAATTAATATGATATTCATATAAAAATGTTCATCACTGACTCACAGCTAAAGCCACTCTGAGTGTGTCTCCATGATGCCTTTAGTGTTCATAATAAATAAAGGTTATTAGTGTAAAAGAAAGTCTGAAAGTGAAACGGTCTTTGTCGCCCCCTGTTGGCCAACATCGGAACAGCACCAGGCGAGACATTTTCCAAAATTTAGAACAAAATGTATTGTACAAGTTTCTTTTACCAGCCTTACTTTTCATCTTGTCATCCTTCATTAGTAGTTAAAACAGTGCTTTGTTTAAAGTTTATTTTTTATTTTAAATGTAGCGTTTATATACATTTTTTTAAGTTTAAAATATGCATTCTGCAGCTTTATTATAATTGTACACACATACATACATATATATACATACACATATATATATATATATATATATATATATATTGCATATAAAAACTTTTAAACTTTGTTTTAGCTGTTTTTTCGTTTAAATTTAATTTCTATTTTATTGTACGGATCATGGGGCAGTGGTGGCCTAGTGGTTCGGGCGTTGGCCGGAGGATCGGGGGTTCGAACCCCTTCCCAGTAGGTTGCCCTGAGGTACCCTTGAGCAAGGTGCCGTCCCCGTCCCGCTCCTCCCTGCGATGGGCTGGCGACCTGTCCAGGGTGCGTCCCCCATCCTCGCCCTGTGTGCGCTGGGTTGGACACCAGCACTCCCCCGCGACCCCGCTTGGGACAAGCGGCAGATAATGGATGGATGGATGTACGGATCATGTAAATGGGAAGGGAATTTTCTTTGGGACTAAAAGTTATATTTACCATCGTGTTAGTTTATTTTATCGTCCATGTGTCCTACGTGCTGCATTTGTGACCCTGACTTTGTGGTGTTTCTGATAAAATGGCCACTGAGTAACTTTTTAAAGGGAAGGTTGGTCTGGGAAACGGAGGAGGAATGAAGGAGCCTTCAAAACTGGACAGCGAGACATTGGGTCTTCAAAGACAGCCTTTGAAGGATGCATCCCCTGAATCAGGACACAGCCATGGTCTGTACATTTAAGGGACAGAGGGGATGTTTCATCGCTCAGTGCTGCAGGACACTGACCTGCTCTACCCGCGGGTCGCTGGCGACAAATTGGTTGAACTCTCGAAGTTTCAGTCCGTTCTGGTCTGTTGAGTCGTTCAGATACACCTTCCCTTTAAACAAGGCGTTGTCCACACACAGCACCCCGTCCATCCGCAGCAGGCTGTTGTCCAGCAGGAAGGTGTAGTAGCTCAGGTAGTTGTTTTTGTCTGCATCAATAAACACCAGGTCAAACTGCTCACCTGCCGAAGCAAACTCCTGAAAAGATTCACAAAGAAATCAGAAAAATCACTCCAAACTCACGCAGTAGTTCCGTTTCTGCTGATCTCTCTAGTATTTAATGGTAAGTTGCAATTAAGCCATTTAAATTCAAATGTAAATGTCGTTAACGAGCAGGCCATGTGTTCAGGTGGGGAGTCATTAGTAGAAACCTTTACTTGCATTAAAGCATAAAAATAAGAATAAAAATAGACCGAAAGAGTAAAGGAAGCGTTAAAGGAGAATTCAGAAACAAACAAATCTTATTCTGGTTATTAACAGCAGGTTCATCACATTAACGTTAAGCTCAACTTAAATTTCAGATCAACATGGCTTTAAATGAACAACCCGAACACCCGAACACAGGCTTCACGGCCTGAAATCTTCAGACTGAAGTTTTTCATCTGTAGAAGTGGTGAGGATGGAGGGAGTGGAGTGAAGTGGTGAGGATGGAGGGAGAGGAGTGGAGTGGTGAGGCTGGAGGGAGTGGAGTGGTGAGGCTGGAGGGAGTGGAGTGGTGAGGCTGCAGGGAGAGGAGTGGAGTGGTGAGGATGGAGGGAGTGGAGTGGAGTGGTGAGGCTGGAGGGAGTGGAGTGGTGAGGATGGAGGGAGAGTGGAGTGGAGTGGTGAGGATGGAGGGAGAGGAGTGGTGAGGCTGGAGGGAGTAGAGTGGTGAGGCTGGAGGGAGTGGAGTGAAGTGGTGAGGATGGAGGGAGGGGAGTGGTGAGGCTGGAGGGAGGGGAGTGGTGAGGCTGGAGGGAGGGGAGTGGTGAGGATGGAGGGAGTGGAGTGGAGTGGTGAGGATGGAGGGAGTGGAGTGGAGTGGGAGCAGAGGATGGAGGGAGGGGGAGTGGTGAGGCTGGAGGGAGTGGAGGAGGCTGAGGAGGAGTGAAGTAAGAGGATGGAGGAGGAGGAGGAGGGTGAGGATGGGAGGGAGGAGGGAGGAGGTGAGGACAGGAGGGAGGAGGAGGAGTGGTGAGGATGGGAGGGAGAGGAGTGGGAGGAGGCAGAGGATGGAGGAGTGGAGTGGTGAGGCAGGGAGAGGAGTGGTGAGGATGGAGGAGAGTGGAGTGGAGTGGTGAGGCTGAGAGTGGAGGGAGTGGTGGAGGGATGGAGGAGGGAGCGGAGGGAGGTGAGCTGGGAGGGAGGGAGGAGGAGGGTGAGGATGGAGGAGTGGGAGGAGTGGAGGGTGAGGATGGAGGGAGGAGAGGGGAGGGTGAGGATGGAGGAGGGAGGGAGTGGAGTGGTGGGAGGAGCGGAGGGAGTGGAGGAGGAGGATTAGGAGGAGAAGGAGGAGGAGGAGGAGGAGGAGGTGAATGGAGGAGTGGAGTGGAGTGGAGGGTGAGGATGGAGGAGGGGAGGAGGGAGGTGAGGATGGAGGAGAGGAGCGGGAGGGAGGTGAGGATGGAGGAGTGGAGTGGTGGAGGGCTGCAGGAGAGGAGGAGGATGGAGGGAGGAGGGAGTGGTGAGGCTGGAGGGAGAGGAGGAGTGGTGAGGATGGAGGAGAGGAGTGGAGTGGTGAGGCTGAGGAGAGGAGTGGAGGGTGAGGATGGAGGGGAGAGGGAGGAGTGTGAGGCTGGGAGGAGTGGAGTGGAGGAGGGTGAGGCTGGGAGGGAGGAGGAGGGGAGGGTGAGATGGAGGGGAGGGGAGGAGGTGAGGATGGAGGGAGGAGGAGGAGGGTGGAGGGATGGAGGAGTGGGAGGAGGGTGAGGATGGAGGGAGGAGGGAGGCAGTGATGGGAGGGGAGGGAGGGAGGTGAGGATGGAGGGAGAGTGGAGGAGTGTGAGGCTGGGAGGGAGAGGTGGTGAGGATGGAGGGAGGAGGAGGTGAAGAGGGAGGAGTTGAAACACGGATCAACAGTTCAGAGGAGGGGCTATGTGGGAAGAGAGAAGAAGAGAGTGCAGGCAGGTTGGACTGGGTGGAGAAGAGTGGCAGGAGATATTGAAAAATGAAAGGAAATGTTCACAGGATAGTAGTGAGACCAGCAATGCTCTTGGGGTTGAGATGGTAGTGAGACCAGCAAATGTTATTGGGGTGGAGACAAAGAAAGGAGACCAGCTATGTTATACAGGTTGGAGAAAACGATGAGATTTGCACTGAGAGGGACAAGGGTGGACAGCATCAGGGACAAGTATATCAAAGTGACTGCTCGGGTAGTGCAGCTGAAGCCAAAGTGAGAGAATAGAGACCCAGTGACCCTAATCAGGACAAGTGTTCAGAAAATGAGGAGTGTCCGGACTCACCTTTTAAGGGACTCATAAGGAGCCAACCTCTTCACCGGTTATTTTCCTGCCATGGGGGACTTGCTTAATATGGGCTGACAACTCCAACAGGTAACGGCCCAGCTCACAGGCGACGAGACATCCGCCCTCCGGCAAAGCTCTGCCATGACAGAGCGCCGCATCCTGGGTAACAGTTTCATCCCGTGACCTCTGGCCTTACTCATGTGGGACTAGCATTTCAAAAACTGTCTCACAGTCGTAGAGTGGACACGCTTCTCATGTTGGAATGCATGATGAAACGATTTATATTTCAGTATAGAACTGAACTGTACCTTTCCACGTGTCCGGTGATGCACTCCTTAGGAAGCCTAAACATGGTGTTCCCATCTTCATACACTTTATTCCAGTCATGAGAAACGGTTTTCCTACCACAGCAGGGAAACACTGGTTCAACATCAAACGACTTTCTTCAATGAGATGTTAACAAAGGGACATTTGTGTGAGCAGCTTGTTAGCTCTTAAAATCAGGCTTATTGGGACGGACGGGACGGACGGGACGACGCTCCGTCAGAGCTGCAAACGCACTACCTGTATAACTTCGCTAACGCCACTCTCTCCGGCTGCTCATTCGCTCCAGGTACGAGTCCAGACCACTGGCCACGTCCAGGGCCTTTTGGACGTTCCTGCGGACCTCCTCTGGAACACCAGCATTACTGTCTGCCGCCCGCTTGGCCTTCAGGAGATATTCAACAATGAACCCAGGAGGAGTATCTGAAACTAGCAAGGAGAAAAGATCAGACCATCTGAAAAAAAGACCAAACTATAAATATGGAGAAACAAAAATCATTTCATTAAAACGGGACCGTTTTTGAAAATTTCATTCTCTTGGAAAAGTTTATAAACTTTAACATTTTTCATAATATTCTTCATATCTGAGACGCTACAATCCGTTCTCTGTTAAAAGTATATGAGGTTTTATGCATTTATTAAATATATTTATTTTTATGAATGATAATTTAGTCATCACTCAAGATTCATCACTCCTCATCTTCACTAGTGAGAGTGATACATTTCACAATTCACTATTATCATCTCAGCACTTTAATTCCATTTCATTGATATTTGAGGTGTCAGATATAAAGAGTCTGAAAAAGTTTAAACTGTAAGTGTCCTACAGTCAATGTAACACTTTATCTTCTCTTCTGGGCAGTTAATGGGATGATGATGAGGATGATGGATGGGAGGTGAGGAGGAGGAGGAGGAGGAGGATGTGATAATGAGGATGACAGATGGTGAGGGGAGGAGGATGGTGATGATCATGAGGAGGGGGAGGAGGATGGTGGTGATAATGAGGATCATGATGGTGGAGGAGCATGGTGATGATCATGAGGGAGGAGGAGGACATGGTGATGATCACAGAGAGGGAGGAGGAGAGGGAGGTGGAGCTTCAGGTGGAGGAGGAGGAGGAGGTGGATCAGGAGGAGGAGGAGGAGGATGATGATGATGAGGAGGAGAGGAGGGAGGACACACGGTGAGGGGATCAGGAGGAGGAGGAAATGATGATGAGGAAGGAGGAGGAGGAGGAGGATGGTGATGATCAGGAGGAGGAGGAGGAGGAGGAGGATGGTGATCAGGAGGAGGAGGATCCTCATAATTGTTACAGAAAGCAGATTTTCAGAAAGAAAATCTCACTAAACTGGACTCTACTGAACCTCGTTCAATACAACACGCAGGGAACTTTCCGTTCCACCTTAAATAGTCCAGCTAATAGACGGCCCAGCTGCACCACTTAAGGTGGAACGAAACCTTCGAACGACAAAGTAACCGCGCTCGTCGTGCAGTTGCTACAATGTAGTTGCAGCACCTTTTAAGGTGGAACGAGGAAGCAAACGTCACTCCACCCCCCGGCACTATTTAAGGTGGAATGAGGTTATAGGTTACCAACCTACGAGGTCAAAAGAGTCAGCTATATAACTGCTGATCAGTTTAAGGTGGAACGGAAGTTTCTCATCTATTAACTTGTTCTGGCCTCATCCATAGTTCAACTGCTGCACCATTTAAGGTGGAACGGACTGCTCCAATAACTAAGCAAAGAAAAGGCTCAGCTACAAGAACAGGGTCATTAAAACGTTAGACTGATATAAGAAGCTGATTGACTGGAAGCCAAACTGAGCACTAACTCAAATGTAACTGCTGCTTTTAAGGTGGACTGACAACGTGACAAGAAGACCGCTTTATCCAATGAGGTGCCGGCATGCAGCAGCGAGATATTTAAGGTGGAGCGGACAGCTGGGTGTGGGGGTGGCGGCAGTCTGTTCCCAAATACAGCCTTGAACCTTCCCAAATAAAACACACACTAAACACGCAGTCCGGCCTGAGAGAGAAAACACACCTGTCCTACCTTACCTGCCTGCATGGAGCTCCTCTGATCTCTCTCTACACACGCGCCCACTCTGGCTAACCTGGGTCTAAAAGAGCAACTGTGAACCCTGCAGCCTGCTGTGGTTGGGGAGCACACACACACACACACACACAGTCTTTCCCACTCACTCACTCACCACCACACACACACTTTCTCTCTATCTTTCACACTCTCTCTCTCTCTTTGTCTATCATACACACACACACACAAGGAGGCAGTTGAAAGTCTAAAAACAGTCTCAGGAGTGTGTGCATTTGAGTGTGTGAGGTGAGAGAGAGAGAGAGAGGTATGTGGAGCAGGTTGTGTGTGTGTGATGAACCTCTCAGTCTGCACTTTAAAATATAACTACATTAAGCAGCGGATGAATCTGAGAGAAACCTTCAACGCTGGAAGTGGGACGAGTGTAAGACACAGAAACGGACCCCGTGAGGTGACCAGATTTCTGGATGAACGCTGGAGATGTTTCCAGTTCAGCAGCGAATCTACATTTTAACTTTTTAAAAGTTTGTTATTGCAATAGTTTGGTCTCCTGTAACCTGAAGAGGAACCTGTATGGAGACTCTTCAGTCCTCAGAGGGGACGTTTTTAGCCCCTACATTTTTATCACTTTACACTACACACACACACACACACACACACACACACCCCTTAGAGGGGATAATTTATCATCTCCAGTCCACCTGCCATGCAGGTCTTTGACGGTTGGAGGAAATTGCAACTCCCTAAGAAAACACACACGGGCACGAGGACATGTCCACTCCACTCAGAAAGGACCCTGACCGTCCCACCTGGGAATTAAACCCAAAACCTTCTGACCATGAGGCGGCACCCACCCACGGGCTTTAGAGTGTATAGCCTGAATCCCAGACCAGTAGGTTGTCCTGAGGTTCCTTTGATCAAGGTACCGTCCCCATCACTGCTCCCCGGGTGCTGGATATGCCTGCCCCCTGCTGAACGGTGTGTGTGTGTGTGTGTGTGAAAGACAGAGAATGTGTTTGTTCAATGTATTCACAATAAATAATACATGGAAAATACTTTCACTTCATCTCAGGCGAAGCGCATTCTTGGTCTCTCTCTGTCTCTCCTCTGTCTCTCTGTCTCTCTCTCTCTCTCTCTCTGTCTTCCTCTCTTTCTGTCTCTGTCTCTCTGTCTGTCTCTCTCTCTCTCTCTCTCTCTCTCTCTCTCTCTCTCTGTCTCTCCCGCTCTGTCTCTGTCTCTCTGTCTGTCTGTCTCTCTCTCTCTCTGTCTCTCCCTCTCTTCTGTCTCTGTTCTCTCTCTCTCTCTCTGTCTGTCTGTCTCTCTCTCTTTGTCTGCCTGTCTGTATTTCTTCTCTCTCTGTCTTTCTTTTCTGTCTGTATCTCTCTCTCTCTTTGTCTGTCTGTCTGTGTATGTCTTCTCTCTCTGTCTCTCTCTCTCTCTCTCTCCTTCTCTCTGTCTGTCTGTCTTCCTCTCTGTCTCTCTCTCTGTCTTTCTGTATGTCTCTCTCCCTCTCTCTCTCTCTGTCTCTCTGTCTCTCTCTCTGTCTGTATCTTCTCTCTCTCTCTCTCTTTTTTGTCTGTCTGTCTGTGTATGTCTCTCTCTCTCTGTCTTCTCTCTCTCTCTGTCTCTCTCTCTGTCTGTCTGTATGTCTCTGTCTCTCTCTTCTACAAGGAGCCTGTTATTCTGCACTTCAGAGCAGAGATGTATTTAGAAGATTATAAAATTAAACTTTTTAGCCTAAAATTTCAGACTGACCACAGAGAACACACACACACAAACCAGTACAGACCCTGGAAACGAACTCTTCAACCAGCTGTCCTCATTCAGCAAGGAAAGTCTTACATAGTACATATTAAACAACAACAACAACAACAACAACAACAATGTAAAGACTGTTATTTATTGAGATGTTTAAACCCAGAACGTGGTGGAGTTGACCCCAGCGATAACAGGTCTATCTGGTTCTGGCAGGTTCTCCAGTTCTCCCAGAGCGTTAAATCCCAGTGAAGATCCTGATAATCGTATCAGTTCTCAGTGTCTCCGTGCGAGGGCACTTCGACCCAGGCTTGATCTTCGGCCTCCGTTTCTTTTTGGTTTCATGCCGTTTCTGTTCAAACCTCCAATTCTCAGGGCAGCTTGCTCAGTGTTCAGGACGCAGGCCCGACTGTGAAGGTCCTGGGCTCGAATCCCACACAGAAGGTTGCCCTGAGGTGCCCTTTAACAAGGCACTGGCCCCATCACTGCTCCCTGGCAGTTTTAAATAGCTGCCCCCTGCTGGATGGTGTGTGAGAAAAGCAGAGGAACTTTCACTGTGTGCCATTTTTCACTTTAATTTACCTTTTTTTAATTTTTAAAGTACAGTTCTAAACTCTCCTCCCATAGTCAACCCGCTACTAAAGAACCTGTTACTAAAGAACTCAAGCACAAGAACCTGCATTAAAAGAACCTGTTACTAAAGAACTCCATTAAAGAACCCAAGCATTAAAGAATCCCAGCACATTAAAGAACCCTTTACTAAAGAACCCGTTACTAAAGAACCTGTTACTAAAGAACCCTTTACTAAAGAACCTGTTACTAAAGAACCTGTTACTAAAGAAGTCACTAAAGAACCCGCTACTGGCCATGTATCTAAACAAATATATATATAATATTAATTCAGCTGCAGTAGATTATATCTGAGTGTCTGGGACGAAGCTGTGGCTCTTGAAGGGTCAGATTACTACACAACTACACTACACACACACTACACAACTACAATACACAACTACAATACACACACAGTACACAACTACACTACACACACAGTACACAACTACACCACAACTACACTACACACACACTACACACTACACCACACACACACCACAATCTACACCACACACACACCACACACTACACTACACACACTACACCACACACACACCACACTCACCACACCACACACACTACACACTCAATACACACACTACACCACACACACACCACACAATACACCACACACAGCACAATCTACACCACACACACACACCACACTCTATACACACACCACACTACACAACGACACATAACTACACAACTACACTCCACACAACTACACACAACTACACTACACACACAGTACACAACTACACTACACAACCTACACTCCACACACACACCACACAACTACACTACACACTACACAAAACTACAATACACAACTACACTACACACACAGTACACAACTACACTACACAACTACACTACACACACACTACACAACCAAATACACACACACTACACAACTACACACACAACTCACAATTCACACACACAGCACACAACTACAATTCACACAACTACACTACACACACACTACACAACCATAATACAATAACCACACTAAGCACAACTACAATACACAACTACAATTCACACAACTACACTACACACACAGTACACAATAACTACAATACACAACTACACTACACAACTACAATACACACACTACACAACTACACTACACTACAGTACACAAACTACACAACTACAATACACACACTACACAACTACACTACACTACACTACACACACTACACAACTACACTACACTACACACACAGTACACAACTACAATACACACACTACACAACTACAATACACACACTACACAACTACACTACACTACACACACAGTACACAACTACAATACACACAGCCACACAACTACAATACACACACTACACAACTACACTACAACTACACTACACACACACTACAATAACACACTACACAACTACACTACACACACTACACAACTACACTACACACACACACAGTACACAACTACAATACACACACTACACAACTACAATACACACACTACACAACCACACTCACACTCACACACACAGTACACAAACTACACACACACACCACAACCACACATTACAATTACAATAACCACAATTACACTACACACACAGTACACAACTACAATACACACGCTACACAACTACAATACACACACTACACAACTACACTACACAACTACACTACACACACTACACAACTACACCACAACCACACCTCCACACACACCACACAACCACTACACACACTACACACACTCACACTATACAACTACACTACACACACTACACACACACACTACACAACTACACCACACACACTACACAAATACACTACACACACTACACAACTACACTACACAATAATACTACACAACCAGGTTCACACACACTGGCACTACACACATCTACACAATCCACACTACATACACTACACAACCACACCACACCACACACCACACAACCACACTACACACACACTGACACTACACAACTACACTACACACACACTACACAACTACACAACACTTCACTCACTACACAACTACACTACACACACACTACACAAATACACTACACACACTACACAACTACACTAACAGACTACACAACTACACAACACACTACACAACTACACTACACAACTACACTAACACACTACACAACTACACTACACACACACTACACAACTACAATACACACTACACAAATACACTACAAACACTACACAACTACACTAACAGACTACACCACTATACTACACACACTACACAACTACACTACACACACTACACAAATACACTAACAGACTACACAACTACACTACACAACTACAATACACACACTACACAACTACACTACACACACTACACAACTACACTACACTACACACACTACACTACACACACACTACACAAAAACACTACACACACTACACAACTACACTACACACACACTACACAACTACACTACACAACTACACTACACACACTACACAAATACACTACACACACTACACAACTACACTACACACACACTACACAACTAAACTACACACACTACACTACACACACTACACATCTACACTACACTACACAACTACACTACACAACTACACTACACACACACTACACAACTACACTACACACACACTACACAACTACACAACACTTCACTCACTACACAACTACACTACACACACACTACACAAATACACTACACACACTACACAACTACACTAACACACACTACACAACTACACTAACACAACGCTCATGCTTCACAGTCTAATTGATTATTTAAACGAGGTTCTTCTCGTTATCGGTGTTTGATGTTTGAGCTGAGTGCGGAGTTGGACTTGCTGCTCTCCGTTCTGGTCTTCTGAGGCTCTCGAAGGGTCAGACTGTCAGAAGAGGAAGTAGATAAGCTGGAATGTATCCTTGGTGTGGAGAACATTCTGCTCAAGCAGGCCTCCGTATCTCATACCTCTTATCTCCAGAGTGGGATTTTTTACTGGAGTTAAGAAGAAAAAACATCCTTTACTTTCACCAATCAGACAAAACAGTACATTAAAATCAGTGCAGCGTCCTCGCGCTCGGGACCGAGCTGGGAAAGTGGACATTATATAGAACTATATACACGCTTTACAACCCTAACCCTATATAGTGAAGAGTGTGTGTGTGTGTGTGTGTGTGTGTGTGTGTGTATTTGGGGACCTGTTTGGGCACCTGTCGCATTTTTACCTTTTCAGCGTCTCCCACTTGACTGTCTTCTTCTTTAACGGAGTCTTTACCGTTTACAGTAAAAGGTTTTGTTTATTCCGTTTCTTTTATCGACTTCTTTTACATTTTACATCATATTTGTGCAAAAATAAAGAAAATGATTTCGTTTTTACCATCATTCATTCTCCACTGTTTGTGTTATTTGGCTGCAATAAGTAAAATAAAATCTTACAAGTTTCTGAAATGTTTCCTTTAAAAGATTTTTTAGTTTTTACATTTTAATCGTTAGAGCTGAACAGTCACAACCAATCACAGCTGTGGACCAACAGGAAGCCTTAGTGTAGTTGTGTAGTGTGTGTTAGTGTAGTTGTGTAGTGTGTGTTAGTGTAGTGTGTGTAGTGTGTGTTAGTGTAGTTGTGTAGTGTGTGTTAGTGTAGTTGTGTAGGGTGTGTAAGTATAGTTGTGTAATGTGTGTTAGTGTAGATGTTCAGTGTGTGTGTGTGTTAGTGTAGATGTTCAGTGTGTGTGTGTGTTAGTGTAGTGTGTGTTAGTGTAGTTGTGTAGTGTGTGTTAGTGTAGTGTGTGTAGTGTGTGTTAGTGTAGTTGTGTAGTGTGTGTTAGTGTAGTGTGTGTAGTGTGTGTTAGTGTAGTTGTGTAGTGTAGTTGTGTAGTGTGTTAGTGTAGTTGTGTAGTGTGTGTGCTAGTCTAGCGTGTGTTAGTGTAGTTGTGTAGTGTGTGTTAGTGTAGTGTGTGTTAGTGTAGTTGTGTAGTGTGTGTTAGTGTAGTGTGTGTTAGTTTAGTTGTGTAGTGAGTGTTAGTGTAGATGTTCAGTGTGTGTGTGTGTTAGTGTAGTGTGTGTTAGTGTAGATGTGTAGTGTGTGTTAGTGTAGTTGTGTAGTGTGTGTTAGTGTAGATGTGTAGTGTGTGTTAGTGTAGTTGTGTAGTGTGTGTTAGTGTAGTTGTGGCTTTGTTGAGTGTGTGTGTTGTGTTTCTGTAGTTTTGTATTGAGTGTTAGTGTTACATTAAAACACTCTACACACAACCAAGACTACACTAACACACACATACACACACACTGAACATCTACACTAACACATACTACACAACTACACTAACACACACTACACATCTACACTAACACACACTACACACACTACACTAACACACACTAAACATCTACACTAACACACACTACACATCTACACTAACACACACTACACAACTACACTAACACACTACACAACTACACTAACACACACACACACACACTACGCATCTACACTAACACACTACACACATTACACACATTACATAACTACACTAACACACACTAGACTAGCACACACACTACACAACTACATAACATACACTACACAACTACACTAACACACTCTAGACTAGCACACACACTACACAACTACACTAACACACTACACAACTACACTACACACACTACACCACTACTCTACACAACTACACTAGCACACACTACACAACTACACTAACGCACACACACACTACGCATCTACACTAACACACTACACATCTACACTAACACACATTACATAACTACACTAACACACACTAGACTAGCACACACACTACACAACTACACAACATACACTACACAACTACACTAACACACTACACAACTACACTAACACACGCTAGACTAGCACACACACTACACAACTACACTAACACACACTACACCACTACTCTACACAACTACACTAACACACACTACACAACTACACTAACACACGCTAGACTAGCACACACACTACACAACTACACTAACACACTACACCACTACTCTACACAACTACACTAGCACACACTACACAACTACACTAACACACACACACACTACGCATCTACACTAACACACTACACATCTACACTAACACACATTACATAACTACACTAACACACACTAGACTAGCACACACACTACACAACTACACAACATACACTACACAACTACACTAACACACTACACAACTACACTAACACACGCTAGACTAGCACACACACTACACAACTACACTACACACACTACACTACACACACTACACAACTACACTAACACACTACACTAGACACTCCAACATTAAACTCTTTTCTGTGTTTAATGCTGGAGTTTAGTGCAGAGTTTGACCTGCAGCTCTCCGTTCTGGTCTTTTGTCTGTAAGGTGAGGGACGTGTCTTCTCCTCTGGACACTCGTGTGTGTCTCGGTTAAATGTAAATGTATTTCATTTAAATTGTGTAGCTACAATATTTTCCTCAAAGAGCTGAGGTTAGTTAAACCCGGCCTTGCTTAACAAGGTTCAGTGAAAGTGACGTAATGTAATATCTGCAATTTCGCTTTCAGACCACCGTCACAAAAGGCTGGAATGTGATTCAGGTGCAAGTGGTGACCTGCACAAACGAACAACCCGAGACTCTGAACCAGTTCACTCTGAGCTTCAGAACCTCACTCTGTTTGGTGAAACACAACACACCCATCCAGTCCCAGTCCAGTTCCTCAAAAGCTCACTCAGAACCTGAACGTAGGAGCAGCAGTGGACACAGTGTCTCCAGGCTTTGGATCATGTTTAGGCTACGTTTGGTTTGAACTGGACTGACGGCAAGTAGAAGATCAGCCTGGAATGTTTCTCAAGGCCTTTTCTGTTGTTCCTCTGCTCCGGATGCCAGTCATTCTTCTGCTCACAATCCAGGCTACATAACATCCGTCGTTTTATAACTTCACCTTACTTCATCTTACGTGATCGTCTCCTGAAGCCATAGGTTCTCGTTGCATAAGGTGATCGTTTATGAAACACTTTGGAGGAGAGAGAAAGATGAAAAAAAAAGACCAGCTCCTCTTATGTAAGCTCCACCCTCATCATCACCACTCACATATATTGGCACCGGAGTGGTGGGGAGAATGGAGGAGGTGCCGCAGAACATGGATGAGGCCACCAAAGACACAGAGTTCAGCCTTGTCCAAGTCAAGGGGACGTGGAAACGGGAAAAGGCCTCACGCCGTGTCCTTAAGGGACAAGTCTCAGCCGCAAAAATGTGAGTAGACATGAGTTCGAGCTGTTACATGCAATTTAGGCTCCTCCAATCAAAGACGTCCAAATTTTTGCACATTTCATTGCACAATTACAGATTAAGCGCTGACCTGAGCACGTAGAGGAGAAGACAGAACAGAAAATGTTCAAGTTTTTTAATGGAATTTTGTTAAACTGTGAAGCTTACTGAACAAAAACTTCACAGAAGAATGCAGTGTTCACTGCAGGGAAGGTGCAGTTATTTACACTAAATTTGATCAAACTTCTGCAGATAACTATTGTAATCCTAGAAGGTGTCGTTATGGAATTCTTTAAATCTGCTGTAAAATCACCAGTTAGGGACAAGCAGGTAGGAGGGGTGGAAATAAAAGCAGGTAAGGTCAGGTAGAAAACCAAAAATATTTCAAGTTTGAAAAACTCGTTAGTCTTCTCTGAGGGAGCTCAGAGTTTAACAGAAGGAAGATTTATGGTCGTGAACACGGAACACGGAGATGAGTGCAACTTAATACCTACTGTTGTATTACAGACTGTAAAAAGGTGCAATTATGGTTACAGTCCACTCCTAAAGTTTGATCAACCCCAGGACAACTTACAGATAGTGGTGGTTTTATAAACACAGTGTGAAAAAGAGCACAGGAAAATAAAATAAACCATTTTTCTGCCATTTTTAGTGATCAAATCCCACAAACTCACTTACTTTAACAAAACACAATTATACAATTCACTTCTATTGTTAATTACACATTTTGTTAATCTTCATACCATTTTTTTAGCCCATTTTGTGTGAAGAACGTCTACAAGACAAATTTGAAATCAGGGACACACTTCAGCAACACATTTATTAGCCTTTCTGAATATATAGCTCCACAAATGATTCACTTATCATTTAGTTTTTGTTCACAATATGGATTTTTTAGCAAACCCAAAGAAAAAAGTAGTTATAATATGTGATTGTGAGTTTCTCCTGAAAGCTAGGAGTAAGAATTTGATTGCATTATATCACCAAAACATAAATCATGTACTGATATCGAGTCAGCTTTGGATCACCAACTCCGCTCCAGCTCATCCCAGATGGGATCCATGACTCCAGAGAACATTGGGGCAACTTTATACTCTCGATTACACAACTTTCTCTCAGCTGGGCTTAAATCTGGCTTCATGCTTTCCGTGACGCACGTTTATCATGAGTGTTTTATCCTTTCTGTCAATATCGCAGCTATGAAAGCACTTCCTCCAACGGCATCTCATGGACAGTGGTGAGTCCTATCACCTTCACCTACACGGTCATCCAGACCCAGGACCTTCTGAACCCTGCCAATGACACCCTCCTCATAGGCCACATCAGGGACCCTAAGCAGCTCAAAGCTCTCCGCTCCTCAACCAAGCCCATGAAGCGCTTTGTAGTCATGGACGAGACTGTGTACAACCTTTATGGCTCCCAGGTCACCGACTACCTGGAGGCCAAAAACGTCTTGTACCAAATCCTGCCCCTGTCAACCACAGAGGAGAACAAGTCCATGGATATGGTGATGAAGATACTGGAAGAAGTCCACAGGTTCGGCATCGAGAGGCGCACAGAGCCCATCATCGCCATCGGGGGTGGAGTGTGTTTGGACATCGTTGGTCTCGCAGCCTCCCTCTACAGACGACGGACCCCCTACATCCGAGTCCCCACCACCCTGCTGTCCTACATTGATGCCAGCGTCGGGGCAAAGACTGGCGTGAATTTCTCAAACTGCAAGAATAAGCTGGGTTCCTACATCGCCCCTGTGGCGGCCTACCTGGACAGAGCTTTCATCCAGACCATGCCTCGTCGACACATTTCCAACGGACTCGCAGAAATGCTCAAGGTATGATGAACATACACTTCCCCTCATTCACAACATTCTCTCATCGCTGGTCTCCCACTCCTCATATTCCTCCCCTTTTCTAGATGGCGCTGATGAAGCACAGAGGTTTGTTCGAGCTTTTGGAGACCAAGGGAAGGTTCCTGCTGGACTCCAAGTTCCAGGCCCCAACTGGAGTTCATGGCAACCACCATGACCCTGCCTCAGTGTCTACAAGGCTCGCTGTGGAAACCATGCTGGAAGAGCTGGCCCCCAACTTGTGGGAGGATGACCTTGACAGGCTGGTTGATTTTGGTCATTTGATCAGTCCTGAGCTGGAAATGGTAATTTTACCTTGCACAGATTCACCCCCTTCAACTGGCATTTGCCAAAATAAGCTTTCCATGTTGCTCTGGCAAAGGATCTTGTTTCACAAGAGGTTGTTCCTTTCGGATGAGTCCTATTCATTTACATTGGCAACACATTATAAGCCCATTACAAAGACCTTTTACATTTATTGGTATTACCTGGTAAAGGTGTAAACAGATTCTGGGTGGGTTTGGTGAAAGATTCCATTCTAGAGAATCAGAACTGTTCCCGGTGCTGGTGGATGGAACAAGACGTCTGAATGTCCCTCACAGACACGAACATTGCTGAACGTGCTGCCTGATGTCTGAGACCTTGTTTTACCAGAGTTTTGGAGAAGATTTCCTTCTTTAACTAAACCATGATGGAGGGATACTTTGAGATGACTGATTTAGATATGTGGAGCTTCACCCGTGGGTTTGGAGAGGAAATAAAATGAACATGACCCCTGGTTCCATTCACCACCATTCGTTAAAGAGTCGGTGAACCGCTTTACACCAAACTTTTAAATCTCAACCACAGAACTTCCAGTATAATGGTAAGCCTGTTTGTCTTCTTCCTTTTCCAGAAGGTTCTGCCATGCCTGCTCCATGGCGAGGCAGTGAACATCGACATGGCCTACATGGTGTACGTGGCCTGTGAACGAGGTCTACTGACGGATGTGGAGAAGCTCAGAATCATCCGCTGCATGCTCAGGCTGGAGCTGCCTGTATGGCATCAGGACTGCACTTTTGGCCTGGTGCAGAAAGCTCTGTCTGACAGGCTGCAGCACTCAGGAGGTCTGGTGAGGATGCCTTTACCTGTGGGCCTTGGAAGAGCAGGTACGTGTCTAACACACTCACCATCTGGTCCACCTGCAACGTATCTCCATGCATAACTCCTCTCTTATCTTGTGTCTCCAACAGCCTTGTGTCTCCACTCGTATCTCCACTCGTATCTATATGTGTGTGTATTAAACCTCATATGATGTGTGTGTGTGTACTTACACCTGGTGGGGGTCCTGAGCACAGATAAAGTGGTCTAACTGGAGCTGCAGTCTGTACCTGTAAACTGCACCTGTACACTCAGTGGAGTTGATCACATGGCCTGTGATTGGCGATACAATCTGTTGAAATCATGAAAATGAACGATGTCCATATTTGTCGACTCAAATCCTCGTCTAATTGAAAGAATTTAATTTTTCTCCAAAGAAAGGTCTTTATTTTTACTGTAAGCCTAAAACCTGTGTTCCTTCTCTTGTTCTCTTTTCAGAAATCTTCAACGACACCAGCGAAGCCGATCTGTACAACGCGTACGAGAAGTGGTGTGATGATCTGAGCACGGGGTCCGAGCAGTAACTCCACACATCATATCTCAGTCCATAGGTGCTGACCAATGTTTAAGGTCTTCTCTTGATCTTTATAAGATCATAAATCCACTGGAAACTTGAGAATATGTGCGATCGTGTATCGTGGTAGAACACAAGGTAGCTCATCGACCTAAACAGGGTGATCAGGCAGACGACGGTTTTGGCTTCTTTTACAAATTACAGTGGGAGCAAAACCCAGTGCCCTTATTTTTGAGGTTTCTTTTTGTGTAAAGCAGCTATTTAGTTCAATAAACTTTGGTCTTTTGATCCTTTTGGGTATGTTGGTATGATCTTCATAGTACTGTATAAACGGAGGACACATTGTGGCAGGAGTCTAAATTTGATATTGTTTCATTGTCGTTGGACACGTTTGGTGACTGTGTTAATAAGTGTTTTGCGGATGGTTGAGTGTGTGTGTATGGGGTGGTATGAATATATGTAAGGTGTGTTTCTAGCTGTGTGTGTGTGTTGGTGATATGTGGAGTGTTGTTGAGGACGGCGACTGCAAGGTTGGTTGTAAAGAGCAGAGCTGGAGCTGATTCACCCGAATTTTAAAGGATTTGAACCAAGCTGGTTCTTTCTGGCTGTCCTTCACGTTGAGAACCATCGAGTGAGGGATCAAAAAAGAGAAATACTTTTATTCCAATATTCAGTCTGAACTAGGAACTGATGGAAAATGATCAGCTAAACAGGGAGCTCTCGCAGCAGAAGGTGCATTCGAAAAATAAAAAGATGTTCATCATCCGCCGTCGGTTTTGTTGCTGTGTGCCGTGTATGTATTGAGGTTTTGAGCATGCATGTTTGTATTAAAGAACATTTTAATAAAACAAAAAAACTGTATGAACTCACCAGTTGTCAGTGGAGTCAGTAAAAAACAACCAAAAACAGCAACTTCTCTTAAAGACACTTCTCTCACGGCTTCCCAGAGGCTCTTCGATCCAAAACATATCAGTGCACTAAGAGTTCATGTGCTATTTAAGCCCAAAAGGTACACAAACAGCAGTTAATAAGAAAACAGATGACATTATTCAGTCAACGCTTCATAAAACACTGCTATTCATACTCACCCCTCGCTCTGTGGAAATATAATGTGAGCAACAATGAACAATAGGACTTACTACGTGATTTAATTGTAATAATTTAACTAAAAATATTTATGCATGTGACTTTAAAATGCCTTAAAAAACATCACAGCTCAGGAAACACAGCAGATAAATGGGGTTCATTGTGAATGAACTGGTTCCTTCCACAGTATCTGTTCCTTTTTGTCCAAAAACTACCAAATTAACATAAAGGTATAAGTTGATTATCTGACTGTTTATAGGCAGGACGACATTCTTGGTGAAACGGCCCCTAAAAACTACCGGATTATATAATCGCTGTTAGTCTTCTGATCTACTATTCGACTGGGATTAAACTTGGGAGTAAAAATTTGGCAAAAAAAAAGAAAAAATAGAGAAAAATTGTTCCAGTCTTTTCATTTCAGAAAGGATTTGAGCAACTTTAAATGCAAAAATGAAAACAGATCAAATGTTTCTGCCTTCCAACCACTTCTGTGAGGCCTTCTTCACTCTCTGGTCGATTCGGAAAGATTCAGATCTTGGCTTCGTGGTTTAGATAACACAGCAAATGCAATCTGGATGGAAAAGTCCATGCTTTTTGGAGTTTAAAGTAAATGTCAGATGTGTCTAATCTGTTTTCCAGTGAATTTTTGCCGCTCAGATGACATGAGGGTGAACATCAAAGTGAAGGCACAGCGAGCTACAGATGCTTTGCTTGACTTTCCGAGGTTAATTATTTGAAACTGCAGATTTGTGACATGTTGAAGCAAGTTAATCGCGCTGCTTCACTCTTCGTCCCCTGAAGGTGGTCACAAAGGTCTTGCAGTTTCAGAAAATTTCGGCAGCGTGAAACTGAAGGCACTTTAAACCCAGGACGTGTCTTTCTCTTGGTCGTGCAGCTACTTAAAGCATGAATTCTGCAGCTAGTGATCTCTGACAGATCATAAACAGGTTTAATATGAAAATACAATGTAAATTAGGTGTCAATTATCAGTCTTAAAATAAAGGTGACAACCAAAGTTCATATCCAGGCTGGCTGAGTAGATCTGATGTATGTTCCTCTTTCATCTTATAATTATTGCTGTTGTTGATTATGTTGTTGTTGTTGTTGTTGTTTGTTTTATTGGCTGGGATTTTGTCCACTTGTCCTGCTGTTGGACACTTCGACCCAGAGCTCCAGCAGGTTTGACATGGTCTACATGATGAACATTATGTATCCTGGAATATTATGGTATGCATAAAGCTGGTATACAGCTTTTGATCTCCACATGGCAACCCTGTTTCAGATATTTTCACATGGTTCTGAATTTCAAGTGAAACTTTGTGCACCGCACTTATATGTGCATGATACAAACTGTTTGTCCCCAAAAATCATTCCATCCATAATGTTAAAAACCAAAGCATGTACCTAACAACCACCTGGAACACCACAGTATCCATGAAAGATACGCCAGCAACATTCAGAAAACACTTTCCAGGTGGGACTAAGGTGATATTTAGATGGCTTTTCAGTTTCAGCTTGACCTTAACAGTACCAACCACTTCTGGTTCTCTGGAGAACCTGAACAACGAATGTTTTTTCAAAGAACTGTTTACGATCCTGAAAAACTGCAAAGAACCTTTTTGAAATATGTAGAGCCTCCACAATCCTAGAACCCTTCACTTATTTTTTAAGGAGGACAGAAGTTGCTGGTCTGACATTCTGCTTTCTTTGTTGACAAACACTTTGTTTTCGTGTAGTCATGTTTTTTGACTAACAGCATTTTTTGTTGAAATATAGAATCGTTTCAGAACCTCTCCATTCAACCAGGCAGAGAACAGTTTTTGCATTCAGTGGCGTCTTTAGTGAGAACCACTGTCGTTAGTGTCAATTAACGTCTTACTAAAAAATCAAATCACTGTGTTTATAATCAAAACCATGAATGTGATGTTTAATTCAAAATAAACATTAAACTTCAAAAACCCATAAAACTACTCCTCAGTTCTGTTCTTAGAAGAATAAACTTCTGTACAGCCAGAGCAGGCGCCCTGCAACAAAGGCCTTATTGATGGAGGCAGTTTTACTGATAAGAGCTTGGATAAGAGCTTTGGTTCGTTTGAGTTCGTTCACGGTGCTAACAGCCTTTTTCGTGCTCCTCTGCGCTGGTGCTGCTCCGTCTGCTGCTGCTGTTGGAGGGCGTGGGGGACCCCGAGGACAGCAGGGGGTTGCTGGAGCCCATCGGTGATAGAGGGTTATCCATAAACATGTCCTCCAGCTTGCTGGAGGCTTTGTCGTGGCTGGAGTAGAGACCAGACTCTGGCTCCTCTGTAGGGCTGTCGTTGTAGCTGATGGTGCCGTTGTTGAGGTCCAGGGTGGTGGGACGTGACAGCTCCGGGCTGACCAGGTGGGCGTGGGCGTACAGGTCAGAGGAGCAGTCGCCCAGGCCGGGCTCCTGCTTGATGGCGCGAGCCACCAGCTCAGTGGAGCAGAGCGCTGAGGAACCCCCGACAGCCAGGCCGTGAGCTCGAGCCTGCATCTCCAGCTCCTGACACACAAATACACACCCAGTCCTTTAACTGACCCATCAGACTCATGTCAAAGGAACATCTGACCATCAGTAGTCACCCAAATCCTTTCTCATAGAACTTCTCTCCACCCACTCCAGCTCTTCATGAAGGTGAATGAGACGTGTGGGTGTGATTTAGGACACAGTAGGACCAACTGTCTCTACAAACATCAGTACGGCTTATAAAAGTGGGCGGTGGGATCCAGCTGTTGGGACAGTGATCTGCGAACCAGCTGTGGATGAAGTCTGGTTCTATTCAATGTCCTGCACCATTTGATTCCCAAAGAAACTGAACTTTTAAGAAGCACCAGGGAGACTCTCTCATTCATTAGGCAGCTCCACACCAGAGTGATCAATACTGTAGATGTAATTATTTAAACGAAGAAAAATGTAGAATATGAGCCTTTTAAGTCATTCAATCAGGCCTTTTGTTAGTCCTTTTTTAAAACATATAAAAATGTAAACCCTTTTTATAAAGTCTAAACTGGGCTTTCCTTCGTCAAAGTGTTGAATAAAGAAAATATTCTGAATTGTTATTATATTTTAATGGAGCAGCAGTGTCCTAGTGGTTAGGGATTCGGCCCCATTATCGGAAGTCTGTGGGTTCAAATCCCAGACCAGTAGGTTACCCTGAGATTCCCTTGAGCAAGATACTGTCCCCATCACTGCCTCCTGGGTGCTGGATATGTCTGGACGGTGGACGGTGTGTGCGGGTCATTAAGGGCTGTCAAAGTAGTCACTTTCACTTTCTGTTTTATTATTGACTTAATATTAATTAAACGTCTCTCTGCATTCGTTCGGCTTGCTTTACCTGAATGCGGAGCAGGAGATGTCTGTTGGCATGTTCCAGCCTCTTCTGCCTGTTCTCCAGCTCTTTAGCTCTCTGCTGTTCTCGCTGCAGTTTTCTGATGTAGTCCACCGAGGCCTTCAGGATGGTCCCCTTGTTCCACCTCATGTCCCTTCAAAACACGTCGACAGGACAGAATTCAGACTCACAACCTCCCGTACCTCCACTGAACTCAACTCACCTGAAAAAACTACACCTTAAACTAAAGTTTAACATGCTTTGCCTCTGGTCATATTGCTAAATACAGCAAATACAGCTGTGCAAAAGTTTAACCACCCCTGGTGCATGTTTAATTGATTTTTGTAAAGCTGCATGTAAATATGACACGTTTATCATTTATTTGCTTTATTTTGCACACTGACTTCGCTTCGATCAAGTGTAGTATCTGTTATAATCAGTTTAATCTTATTTTTCTGTACATCTTTCATTACAGAGCCCTGTAATGCCCAAATTTCCCATTCGTGGGATAATAAAAGATTACTCTACTCTACTCTACTACTTAATATCTGATACGTCCTCTCGGAATGATGCCCTTCTTATTAGTGGCAACGATGGCCGGGTGGTTAGAGAGTTGGTCTCAGGATCAGAAGGTCGTGGGTTTGAATCCCAGACCAGTAGGTTGCCTTCCCCATCACTGCTCCCTGGGCACTTTCAATAGCTGCCCCCTGCTGCACGGTGTGTGTGGGTAAGATGCAGAGGTGTGATCTGGTTGTGGTTCACTGTGTGCTCTGCCGTGTTTCACTATGACAAGAACAGTCACTTTCACTGATGTTTTAATCAATAGTGATTTAAGCCAAAGTCTAGCAGCCTATCAGCTGATCAGCTGTTGAAATCTCAGAGCTTTTTATTGGTCCTTAAGATCAAGTTTTACAACGTGTGCAGTGAATGATCTCAACTGTGTTTACAGTCAACAGCCAAGAGTCTTTTAACTCCAGTGTTGTCAGAGTTGCACTGGGAGTAAAGCCGGAGGCATTTTGAGAAAAGATCAGCTGGTCAGCTGTTAAGATCTCTTATATTAGTGTAGCAGAGAAAAAATAATTTATTGATTCTATAAATCTTTTAATGCTCAAATCCAGCAAAGAAACAGGAGAAGAAAAGAGGTTGGACAAGACAAACACAAAATCAAAATCAACCCAATTTACAAACAGATAGATAAAGGTTTTGAGGTTTTTTTGTGTGTTTTTTTGTTTTGTACTTGAAAAAAGTGTGATTAGATCTTTAAATGATGAACATCTAAAAGAAAGAAAACATCTCTGAATCAGTCATTTATCACTGAAACAATGCCAGCAAAAATATTAAAATTAGCAAATTAATTTCAATTGTGCATTGAAAGACTGTTTTTAAATTATTTATCTTTTTAAGACTTTTCAAAAGAAAATGAAAAATTGAAGAACACTTACGGATCATTGGATTTTGGAATTAACGTCCCGAGTTCTTTAATTCTGTCGTTGATGTTAAAGCGTCGTCTTCGTTCAACTATGAAGAAGAAAAATCCAGCTGTTAGTCAGACGGTATAAAATCTGCTTCACCTTTTACTGCACACCGTCGACATGTACAATCAAAAACATCAACTTTAACTAAAGCTCATCCAACCCTCCCTGAGCCACAGCCCGGCGCAACACTCGACCCGCAACTACAATAAACTGTATAATGAGATTGAATGAGCTTAGCCTTTAAGGAGGCCACGCCCACCTCATTAATATGCATAAAGATTCAAGCAGTTTGCCGCTCAAGCTATTATTCAAGTACAACCTGCAGTGAAATGTGTTCCTGAATCTTTACTGCACAGCGAAAAGCGTAAAGTAAAAACTCCTTCTACAAACAGAACCGAGGAAGGAATTAAAAAATTCAGATAAAATAAAAAGTTATAATACAAATATAATAAAATAGACAAAAACATACAAAACAGAGACAAACAGACAAAACAAACATAAAAATGTAAGAGTATAAATATGAATTTAAATGTATAACCGTAACAGAAACGCAACTGAAATGAAATTACAGAGAAACAGATATTTAGACATATAGACAGACAGACAGACAGACAGATAGATAGACTGATAGACAGACAGGCTGTTAGACAGAGAGACAGATAGACTGATAGATAGATAGATAGATAGATAGATAGATAGATAGATAGATAGATAGACAGACAGAAAGACTGATAGACAGGCTGATAAAAAGAGAGACAGATAGACTGATAGATAGATAGATATTTAGACATAGACAGACAGACAGACAGATAGACTAAAAGACAGACAGGCAGGAACACATGAATGATGATTGTTCTTACTCAGGTTGTGATTGTCCTTCTTCTGTCTCTCCTTTGCCAGGGCTCTGACCTCCGCCTCTGAAAACAGAAAAGTCATTTTTCTTTAACATTTTCTGATAAAATACTTTTCTGATAACCAGGCATCCATATTGTGTGCAATTTATATTTGATTTATAACAATAAATACACAGAAATCATTTTTAATTGTACATAAGCTTCAGTCCTGTGGAAACAGACAATGTTTACCAAAAATGGACAAAAACTGATCACAGCACTAACTCAGATCTACACATTCACACTCGGCACGGCAGAGGGAACATACCTACTGGAAGGCCTTCGGGCCTCTCATAAGAGTCAAACTTGCCACATGGTCCAGGTTGGTCCACGTGCATCATGCCAGGAGCTGGGGTAACTATTTGGTACAATATAGTTTTCATCATGTTTGCAGTCAAAAATTGCACACAATATGGACAATAATGTCCATCATTACGATATTCTGGCAGAGCTTTCAATGAGGACTAGAGAGGAACTGTGCTCTTATATTTAACCACCTTTTTGTTTTTCCTAAATTTAACAAACTGACAGCAAATGAGCTCCATCATCATTAGTTGTGATCATTTAGTCGAGAAGCCCATCATCACCCAAATCCTGTCTCTCCACCCACTCAGCCCTCTTCTTCAGACTGGTGGGTGTGGTCTGGGACACAGTAGGACTTACTGCCTCTACAAACATCAACTAAACTCCAGACTTTTTACTCAACAGGGTGTTTTCAGGAGCAGATCTAGAATCAGTCCTAAATATGGAGGAATCTGATCCCGGATCAGTCCTGCAGTCCTGGGGTTTGTCTGGAGTTTAGCTGATGTTGGTGGAGACCGTACGTCCTACTGTGTTCTAAACCACACCCACACGTCGGGTCCTCATTAACGAAGATCTGGAGGAGGGCTGAGAGAAGTTGTGGGAGAAAAGATTTGGGGACTCCTGACTTCCAGTGTCATCCTGAAACCCCTGGTGAAACACCTGGTGGAGCACTGTGGGAGTCAGACTGTTCCTTTAATGGGATTAAGAAGAATTTTGATAAAATATCAGGTTTTACTGGGAGTCTAAGCAGAATTAACACAGATATAAAGGACGAGGATTTACCTGAAAATTCCCTTTTCACATTGGGTAAGTTGGACGGGCAGGAGTTTGGGATGGAGACCCCAGTCGGAGGAAGGGTGTGATTGCTGTAGATGTCCAGAAGGTTTGCAGAAACAGGGATCTGACCAAAGTAAAGCATCAGAACCAGCGATTAACGAAGGATTAACTTTAGTTAATGCTTATACTTTATGATTATGTAATAAAAGCCAACAAAATGGTTGAATCACTTGGGTTGTGTGTGTGTGTGTGTGTGTGTGTGTGTGTGTGTGTGTGTGTGTGTGTGTGTGTGTGTGTGTGTTCAAAGAGTTTGGTGTGGTTACTCAGTAATTAAAAAGTAATTATTTGATCACGTGACAATATAAGCATTCCAAAGGGCTTCAGATCGGTTCATCTGAGATCCAGTTCAGCGTTGGACGTTTGTGTCTTCATGACACACAAACACTCTGGGTTTTTACCGTGTTCGCCATTTGAAGTCCCGTATCCATGAGTCCGAGGATGTCGTCGTTATAGCTGGACTCTAAGCTGATGATGTCTTCAATAACGTCATCCATCTGCAGCGGCGAGGACAAACAGATCACACTTTGCTCAGACAGACAGAGACAGACAGACAGAAAGACAGACGTCCTGTTAAAATCTCAGCGGCTCATTTGTCCGACATGACGTACCTCTTTCTCGCAGTTGGAGGTGAGGGTGAGCAGGGCCATAGGGCTGTTGGGGGCGCTTGCTCCTGGGCCCGGGGGCATGCCGTGCTCCTGGGTTTGGCTGGGACACGGCCCGTTACTGGCCTGTGGGCTGGGTTTGGCCCCCAGTGTGCTGGACAGGTAATGCTTCACCTGGTGCCTCTGGGTCTGCTGGAGGTGATACTTAGAGGGGTTCTCCAGGTGAGTCTGTACCTGAGGGACAGTTAAGATAGAGCATACTGTGCATATATGTGGAAAACTGCAAACATTCATATGAACACAGCTTTCCTCCGTAGACCGCGCCTTCCAAGTGTGTTAGAACATCCGAACGGCTGGATAAAGCACACTATGTTTATAGAACATGGGATAAAAATTCACTTTAAGTAAGATCCATCACCAAATTTGCTCTCACCTGGTAGTGACTGTACTCAAGCATCTCCAACATGCTGGTTTGAGCAACGAAACTCCTAAATAAAGAAATATTCCCTCTGGAGAACGCGGAGCCAGTATCAGAGCTAATGAGCAATCAAAGACCGAACAAAGACAAATATTTGAGGAAGGGGAGGAGAACTTGTTGCCCTTGGACTGAGTTGTCCCCCCTCGAATGAAGACTTTTATAGAGTTCATTTGACGTCACCATCCCCGTTTCACAAAAGCCCCTTTTAACTGATGGGTTACTAGTCTCTAAACTGAAACTGGCTTACGGCTAACTACCGTTTCATCTTTAGTTCCGCTCGGCCTGTATAAAACATTGTTTGTTCTGATCATCCTGCACACAATCGCTGCCACTGTTGGCCCAAAAACAAGGCAGAGTAAATTCTGAAACAGTGCCGGACACACACCCAGTATCCACAGCCTCGGATGAGCTTCCAGACGAGTTCAACCTGCCGCTGATTGGACCTTTAACGGCAGTTAAGAGGCGAAAATGACTCTGTTAGCTAATTATTTAGATAAATGAAATAAATGTACACATTCATTCCAGATAAATGAAATCAAGTACATCGACTAGAAAGAGTTGCAAAAGCAAAGGTTATGAAAAGCCGCTTTTATGAAACGCCTCTGGCTTCCCTCCAAACATATTACGTTGTGTTTTTTGTAAATGTGTAAAAAAAATGGATTACATGTCCTCCAGTAGCTGCACATTTCATCACATTTTGTTTATCTGATCTGATTTCTGCGCTTGTTGATTGAATGTGTTTGTTCTGTTGGATTTTAAATCTTTTAAGGTGTATTTTTGCTAATATTTGTCTCTTTTGTTTTAAATTATCTCTTATGGGGAAGCGGTGGCCTGGTGGTTAGGGAGTTGTCCACAAGATCGGAAGATTGTGGGTTCAAACCCCTCACCAGTAGGTTGCCCTGAAGTACCCTTGAGCAAGGTACCATCCCTGTCACTGCTCCCCGGGTGCTTTCAATAGCTGCCCCCTGCTGCACGGTGTGTGCATGGGTTAAATGCAGAGGTCCAGTTTCGTTGTGGTTCACTGTGTGCTGTGCTGTGACCTCGCAATGATGAGAATAGTCACTTTCACTTTTCACTTAATGGATTAGAAACCCAATGTGTTGCCTGTGCAGGCGAAACACTGACAGCTGTAAAACTATTCAGATTAGTGTTCTAAAAATGTTTTGATGCTGAGATGTTCGTTGGGTGTGACGAGGATGGACAGGATTAGAAATGAGTATATTAGAGGGACAGATCAGGTTGGACGTCTTGGAGACAAAGTTCAAGAAGCAAGGTTGCGTTGGTTTCGACATGTCCAGAGGAGAGACGAGGATTATACTGGAAGGAGGATGTTGAGGATGGAGCTGCCAGGAAAGAGGAGAAGAGGAAGACCAAAGAGGAGGTTTATGGACGTGGTGAGAGAGGACATGCAGGTGGTCAGTATGAAGGAGGAAGATGCAGAGGACAGGAACAAATGGAAATGGATGAGCCGCTGTGGCGACCCCTAAATCAGAGCAGCTGAAAGAAGAAGAAAAGAAGTTAAATTAAGAAATCCTTCTTTTTAAAGATTAGTTAATATTTTAACTTTAGAATTCCAATTCCGCTTTGTTAACTGACTGCTGAATAATTCTATTTACTCAAAATTTCCACCCGTTTTCCACCTCTTTCAGTGCTGAACGCCTGGTAACAGTTCCTTCATCTAAACACCTCAAATGAACCAGGTGTTACATCCTGTGTAACTGAACAGATCTAGATGTTAAAACCAGGAAATAAAAGCTGAAATTCTGATCTCGTATTCATCTTCTGATCTCAAACTCAAATGTCTTCAGGGCAAAAACAAATGGCCTTGGTGTTCCAAAACTTTCGGAGGGCTGAACGCGTCTCTGACTCTTAAGGGTGGAATGTGCCTCAACGAGAAATTCCGCCAGATTTACGCCCACAGCCTCAGGATCTCCGTCTTTCACGACTCAATTCAATAATCACTCCATCAGTTGGAGCTCAGGCCTCATATTAACAGAGCAGATTGCAAAATACGCAAATAGCGCATTCTTTTTAGGCCGCTCTGCCAAAACCCTGATCACTTGGTTGTCTCGACAAAGCTAACCTGTTGTTCCTCAATCTAACAGAGGAGCAATTCAGACATCCTTTCTGTTAGCGCCTCGGGCAAGGGGGCATGTTCAGATCCAACACGTGTGGGACCAAGATCTGCACCAAAATCCTGCACTGCCGGGCTCAGCGTCCCATAATGCTCCTTAATTACACTCGATTTGGAGTTTAATTACAAACAAAATACACAGACTTTAAGCTGTCGATGACCTACATGCAGCGAATTTACTCATAACTGCCAGAAGATTTCATACTTTCGTATTTCGTGGCATTCCAATGTGCTTTATTTATTGATTTATTGAAGCATGTGCACGTAACGTGTGTTTATTTGACATTTTATATATTTCATTTTTCTGATTTGTTTCACTTTGTTACATGTGTCTGCTGGTGGATCTGTCCACCTGGGATCAGTAACGTTCTTCTGATTGGATAAATGTCACTACGTTTAAGGCATTCAGCTTCCAGTGGGAATTCTAAGAGCGTCCAGCCTTTGAGCTTGTATTATGGGGTGTTGTAAATAAGTCCAAAAGCTACTGTGTTAATGAATGTTGCAGCAAATTAAAGCGTCTCGGCAACATGTGCCGCTAGAACGACAAGTACTGCTTCAGCAACAAACGCATAATTCACCCGTCCACGCAGCCAGCCTGGGGTCACCGAGTCACAAAGTGCAGCTTGTTTTGGTCGTTTGACGAATCCCCTGCAAAGCTGCGGAGACGAACACAGATGTGTAGGTTCGAACAAGCCAGTTTAACAAGGAGCTCTCAGCGCGTTTCATCGAATTTCATGCACATTAAGCTTTAAGAGATGCTGTGACTACCCAACCGGCCCCTGGCGTTAACCTTAACCTTCATTTCCAGTCCGGAGGCCACACTGGTTTCACGGAAACACTGGGTCAGAGCCCTGTAATTATAGAACTTCACACTACAGTTAAAACACTCACTGGGGAGGTGTTCTCTGGGGTGATGGTGCTCTAGTGGTGATACTTGCCTGTGGACCTATGGCCCGAAAAGATCCCAGGTTCAATCCCACCTCCAGCACTACCACCACTGGGTCCCTGAGACCCTGAACCCTGAGTGTCTCCAGGGGGGACTGTCCCTGTAATCAGGACATGGAGACACTCTGGATAAGAGCATCTGATAAATGCTGTAAATGTAAATGTTGAAATATGAGCAGAACTGACCCCAAAAAGTGCTGGTCTTCAATTAATCAATAACCAATGAAGCTTTAATTCTAAAATAAAACATAATTTTACAATAAAACTAACCAGGAAGTAAACTGATTCGTTTTTGCTGTTCTGCATGGTGTTTTCTTTCTTGTTATCCACTGCTGCAAGTACAATCACTTTACATACAGTAGGAGCATGTGATAAATTTGGTTAAATAAAATCTAAATAAAATAAACCTGACTTGACTTCAACTTTTTCAAACACTATTAAATGCTGTAAATCACTTTACAACACTGTATGTTATATATATATATATATATATATATATATATGCTATATGCAACCATTGTATAATGTGGCTAATAAACTGTAAAACACTGTACACCACATTAACACTGTAAAACCTGTAAACCCCTTATTTTCGCAGGGTTTTATTATTATTTGTAGCAGGTTTTAAGTGGATATATGTAATATTTGAACTGGGTTGATAGTTTAGTTTGATCTGTACCAGGTTTTTATAATAAGTTGTATTAGGCCGCCAGGGTAGCGTGACGTGGGAATAGTGCTCCAGTTGACTTCACAAACGCAAACGGAGAGGTGATGCATGCTGTAGACAGTTCCCCCCGGCCCAAAAGGACCTCGGCTAAAGAAAAGCCCTCTTTGTTCCAAAAACGTAAGTGGACGTCTTTGTTATCTTTTTTTTCTCTCTGCTCGGTTTGTGGCATCTTCCTCCAGCCTGAAGCCTTTGGGATGGGAGTGTGTGTTGAAGAGGATCTATGTTCTTCAGGAGCCGCCAGCTACTGCATCTGCTGCATCGCTCATAAAGTCAGCGCAGTGCTAGACGTCCAGCACCTACCACAGGAGGCCAGCGGTCAGAAAAGAAAGTTTCTTATGTTGTCTTGTGTGGGGCTAAAGGGCATTACTGAGATGACTGTCTCTAAATCACGTCTTGGAAGGGATCGATTTCTGTTGAATGCATTGTTGTTTGTGGAAATGTCTCATCAAATCAAAAAGGTTCACATGATGCACAATCAATCAAACATTTAGTATTAAAGTGTTAAATACTCTCTCTCTCTCTCTCTCTCTCTCTCTCTCTCACAGCACACAGTGAGACACAAAGAAATCCAATTTCTGCTTTTCACCCACAATCGCCATGCAGGAGAGGGCAGCTATTTAAAGCACCCGAGGAGCAGAGGTGGGTACAGCATCTTGATCAAGGGCACCTCAGAGTAACCTACTGGTCTTTGGATTTGAACCCATGACCTTCCGATCCTGGGGCCTCGTCCCTAACCACCAGGCCACCACTACCCCCTTATTGCACTGAAGATTTGACATGGGAGGGGCTTAGTTAAGATCATCATATGCTTTCTTCAGAATTTAAAGTGAAAGTGACTACCCTTGTCATTGTGAAACGCAGCACAACACAACGAAACTCAACCTCTGCGTTTCACCCATACGCACATGTGCAGCAGGAGGCAGCTATTGAAAGCACCCGGGAAGCAGTGACAGGGACGGTACCCTGCTCAAGGGTACCTCAGGGCAACCTACTGGTGAGGGAATCGAACCCACAATCTTCCGATCTGGGGCGACTCCCAAAAACTAGGTCGTCTACTATATGCAGACGATAGTATTAATGGAGGTTCATTTTTCAGAACAGAACAGTGTTTGGTGATTTTAACTGGATCCCTGCCTCACAGATCAGTGTCGTTAATAAAACCTCATTTAAATGCCAGTGCAACTCCATTTACTACATAAAACATCTGTTATGTCCAGCAATACAACCGTGTCCACAGTAGTTGTCATGACTACAGTGTTTAATGTCTTGATGTTATCATTAATTTATTAAAATCACCAAAGTTTTTTTTTCAGTTTTCCAGTCATGCGATGTTCTGTTTTCATGAGTTTTATATCCATCAGATAAAATTTAATCGTCCAATTAAATGTGTTTATCAGGCCTTCAGGATCTGATCATCTAAATCAATGAGAAAAACACTTCCAAAGCAAATTTATGTCCCTACTTTCTTTGAAGTGTCAATAATAATGAAAAGAACTGTCCATTAACAGTGCCTACAGGTGATGTTTGCACTGCTTCAGGTGAATTACATAAGTTCATTGTGTAATTACACATTTATTAATGTCAGTTTCAATGTAATTACATGTAACTACATTAGGAAACACTTGTTTATTTATTAACACCAGACAGTCAGGTTCAAACCCCTTACCAGTAGGCTGCCCTGCGGTACCCTTCAAGGTATTGTCCCCATCACTGCTTCCCAGGTGTCTGCCCCCTGCTGGACAGTGTGTGGGGGTTAAATACAGAGGATGTGTTTTGTTGTGGTTCACTGTGTGCTGTGCTTTGACCTCGCAATGACAAGAATAGTCACTTTCACTTCACTTCACTTTCACATCGACAATAGATTTGTATGACAGACATTAATTTTTAATAACATTTATAAATGTATATTCCGACCTACTCCGAAGTGTCCACTGTTCTTACACTTACTGATGAAAGTCCTTCAGAATGAACCTTTATTAATGTTAATGTAGATTTATGACAGTCATAAAAGGGTAGATGTCTTAAGTGTTACCTCCAGCTGGAACAGTGAAAACACCATCTGTAAAGTGAAAGTGACTATGTGTCATTGTGAAACACAGCACACTGTGAACCACAACCAAACACATCTTCTGTATTTAACCCCCACACACTGTCCAGCAGGGGGCAGACACCTGGGAAGCAGTGATGGGGACAATACCTTGAAGGGAACATCAGGGCAACCTATTGGCCTGGAATTGGAACCCACAACCTTCCGATTATGGGGCTTCATCCCTAAGTACTACGTCTAAACAGCACTGGTTTAAATGGATACTGGGTTCTACTTTAAGTGTAGCCCAGTGATTCTCAGAATATGTGGCTTCGTGACTCCTCCAGTCAAGCTGGACTCAAAACAAGACCTACAGAAAAATAACCCTCCATGACCTTCTAGCCTAACATTGGAAGACAAGCACTATTTAATCACTTTACATGAATAATATTTATAAAAATGTCTTTAGCTACAGCTTTTCTAACTGGAACATGTCTGAGGTTATGTTTTAAAATGTTTTGAAATGTCACTCTGAGTGTAACGTTTCAAACCGAGAAGATAAGAGTTCTGTTCCTGAGTTTAACCAGCTTTGAGGATTTTATTAGGCATTTCTTGGAAAATATTTGGAATTAGGTTATTGGTTTTGTGCATGTGCTTCATTCCAGGCTCTTCATCTTCAACTAAACCTTTTATGGCGGTTACAGTTGCATAACTTGCCACAGTCCTGTGGTGTGATTTCTGATTGAAGAGCTGGTATCCTGTAGAATTTCACTAGAACAAAGCGTGTTCTCTGGGTTCTCACTGGGTTCTGCAGCTCTGAGGTCCATTCTTCAGACTGTTCTTCTCTAAATCAACCTTATTCAGAACCAGAACTCTCAGCTTCTACAGAACCAGAACTCATCACACCATCAGTCCTGAGAACATTCTGGTAGATCACTCACAGCTGTGGTTCTGATCTACTTTACACTTGAAAGGACCCCATTTATAAGCATGTAAAAGGATTTTCATCCCAAAAACATTAAAACCAGGGTTTTTAATAAAAAAAATCCTCTGTCAGGAGTGTGTCCTTGAATGTAATTTTAATTAAAACATCACGCTAAAAATGTTTAACAAATGTCAAGACATTTAATTATCTATGTTTCTGCACACACATATCTTTTAACAAAATCTCAATAACAGCAATTATTTTTTGAAGACATTTCCTCTGGTGGAGACTAATTTGTAGGAAGAAGTGATACTCATGTAAGAAAGACTCTGGTAAAAGTACAGATTCTACCAAACTACTTTACAGAAAAGTACAGGAATGTACTGAGAGTGTAAAGTAAAAAGTACAGGAATGTACTGAAAGTGTAAAGTAAATGTACAGGAATGTACTGAAAGTATAAAGTAAAAGTACAGGAATGTACTGAGAGTGTAAAGTAAAAGTACAGGAATGTACTGAGAGAGTAAAGAAAAAAGTACAGGAATGTACTGAGTGTAAAGTAAAAGTACAGGAATGTACTGAGAGTGTAAAATAAAAGTACAGGAATGTACTGAGAGTGTAAAGTAAAAATACAGGAATGTACTGTGAGTGTAAAGTAAAAGTACAGGAATGTACTGAGAGAGTACAGTAAAAAGTACAGGAATGTACTGAGAGAGTAAAGAAAAAAGTACAGGAATGTACTGAGTGTAAAGTAAAAGTACAGGAATGTACTGAGAGTGTAAAATAAAAGTACAGGAATGTACTGAGAGTATAAAGTAAAAGTACAGGAATGTACTGAGAGAGTAAAGTAAAAGTACAGGAATGTACTGAGAGTGTAGAGTAAAAGTACAGGAATGTACTGAGTGTAAAGTAAAAGTACAGGCATGTACTGAGAGTGTAGAGTGAGACGTGTCTCCTCTGAAGGACGTCTGGAGCGTCTGTCTGTGCTGAAAGTGAACTGAATCTCACTCCATATTAATAGAATTAAAGACTATTAAAGCCTCGAACTTCAACTCCAATAAAAACAATCTACTGAAAATAATCCACATGAACTTCACCGCTTCACTTTCATCACCGTCTCTACTAGTTCTCCATCACGGACACACACTCCACACACCCTGAACTCCACCGTCCACTCTCCCTGTCCTCTCTCTCACTCTCCTTCACTCTGTCCTGCACCGATGGACACACAGAGGGACGTCTTTTCAGTGTTTGTGTCCATTTAGTCTGAGACGGTCTGGATGTTGGGAAGGTGATGGAGGATAAAGATAATGGAGGATTAATTCAGATATTCAGATTAAAGTGAGGAGTCTGTTCTGAAGACGGAGGAAATGACAGAGATTTGGAGGAAAATGTGAAGAATTGAGGTCAAATTAGAGTATTTGTGCTTCATTCTTTAGAAATGTTGATTAAAAAAAAAAAGATCAGCTTTCGTATGTGGACGGAATGGATTGAATGAAATCTTTTGAACCGTTAACATACTGCATTTAAGTCTTTAATCCCAAAAAGGTGATTAATCAATGATATGGGGCTCTTTAAAAGCCATTAGTAGGTAACACTGAACAAGTGACACGTAATAAACACGGCACATTTCTTCTATTTATTAATCTTCCATTCTTGGTTCTCCATGCTCCTTGCCTCAAACCTCTAAACATCTAAACATGCGATGAATGTGACTAATTCTCTTTCTACATGCCATTTGCACATCACTATCTGCACATTATCTCTTCACACTTCCTCCTTTCTTTTGCACATTGCTACTTTTCTTCATTCTTCAGTTTTTTCTCTTTTTTCAGCATTCAAGCAATACTGCATTTCTCTGTATTTGTTATTTTTGAATACATGTGTGCTACTTGTTCTGCATTTGTGGTTATATTCCACATAAAATCTGTTACACTGTTGCAAATTTGCAGTTACATTTACATACTTACTTTTTTACATTTCTCAAATATATGCACACTCTAGTCTCTACAGTGTACACTTAGATTTATTATTATGTTATTTCATTTATTCGATTCCTTTCCTCTATTCTGTGTGTATCTACAGCTTTAATCTACCATTGCAGTAGGATCATTTCACCGCATGTTGCTCTTTTATAATCTGCTTGGGATGAAGAAACTGCCCGAATTTTGTATTTTGGTGCCGTAGCTCACGAGAGGTTAAAATAAAGTCGCAAAGCATCAAGCCTGTCAGGACACTTCAAGTTTAGCCACTACGTTTAACAAAAACTAAGTTTGATTTTGCAGCAGTTGTATTATTTTTCACTCTCAGAGTGAAAGTTCAGAGAGTGTGACTTCACTTAAAATTGTGCTAACAGTTAAACAGTGGAGCTTAAACCCTCTCTTAAATGTTTGTCCTCTGACCTCCAGCCCATCGAAGACAACAGGCACTTTGTCCGACTGAATGGAGTGTGTACTTGCATGGAGGGCTACCAACTGCATGTTTTTGCGCTCACACACACACACACACACACACACACACACACACACACACACACACTCACACACACACACACTCATAAACCAGTCTGGTGTGTGTATGCATGCATTGACTGGTTTTGACTGCATGCCCCAGGCTGTGAACTTCCCCTCCGTTCCTGGTGAGTTCCTGGTGAGAGGACAGAGGAGAGGAGGGGTCTGGGACATAACAGCAGTCCTTTCTCCACTCCCATTCGTGCGATGTGCCTTTTTGGCCCCTGGCAAGAGACTTTAACAAGAATGTACCAGCATCCTGCCAGAAAGGCTAACATTGTCCGACTGGCAGGAGATTAACAAAACGCACTCGCTGGACTGACAAACAAAAGTGCTTATGTGTGCAGCTGGGTCCTAAACCGCACGGCTGAGGAGTCGGGCTCCGTCCCAGGCCTTGCTGTGACAGCTGTCTTGGGCGGGGGACGTCCAGAGAACACACATTTGTCACAGTATCAGATTATACAGAAGCCACAGAAAAAAAACTCCCAGAATTCCTAATCACAGTATGGGAAGGCTGGACAATTAGTCACTCTCACCCAGCAGACAAAGAATGAATCACATGTCTAAATTTATCCAGTTTAGAAGAAAAGAGAAAAAATTACATTTACAGTTGGAGTGAACAGGTGAAGCGGTGAGTGAGTGTGAGTTTTGGGTGAACAGGTGAAGTGATGAGTGAGTGTGAGTTGGGGTGAACAGGTGAAGCAGTGAGTGAGTGTGAGTTTTGGGTGAACAGGTGAAGCGGTTAGTGGGTGTTAGTTTTGGGTGAACAGGTGAAGCGGTGAGTACGTGTGAGTTTTGCGTGAACAGGTGAAGCGGTGAGTGAGTGTGAGTTGGGGTGAACAGGTGAAGCAGTGAGTGAGTGTGAGTTTTGGGTGAACAGGTGAAATGGTGAGTGAGTGTGAGTTTTGGGTGAACAGGTGAAGTGATGAGTGAGTGTGAGTTGGGGTGAACAGGTGAAGTGGTGAGTGAGTGTGAGTTTTGGGTGAACAGGTGAAGCGGTGAGTGAGTGTGAGTTGGGGTGAACAGGTGAAGCGGTGAGTGAGTGTGCGTTGGGGGTGTTGGAGGTTCTCAGAACAGATGATCTTGAAGGCAGTGGGACATCCTTCTCTGATGCAAGTGTTACTTGTTCCACCATCGAGGAACCGAGAAAGAGGACAGTGTGGACTGAGACGTCCTTGTGTGAAGGGACGGTTATGGAGGATGCTGTTCCTTACAGGAGTGCCGTGAAGGAGAAGGAGGATCAGCTGTAGGATGGAGTTTAAACAGCTCTGACCAGATCCAGTCACTGTGATGGGTTTTGAGGAGTCAGTGGAGGGACATGAGCTCTGATCTAACATCAGGGCAGATCTGGACCATCAAAAGTTGGGTGACCTACTTGCAAAGCCGCAGAGAGATCAACATGATCTGTTAGAGTCTGTTGAGGCCTAATTTAATTCTTTATGTTGGTGTTGGAGTCTCTGCTCAGAATTCAGAAGCTTCAGCGTTTTTTTGAAATACAGTGGTTGGAAAAATGTTAATTAACACATTACAGCAGCTGTAAGTTTAGGCTGCACCTCACCTCAGCTCAAAAACATGAAAATACACGTGTGGGAGCGTTTCAGATAATCCCACCACAAAGAAAATGCCCAGAGCAACATTGTGGATTTAGGTGTGAAAACATGACAAGTTGATGGAAGTACAGGGATACTGAAGTGCCGCCGCTGCTGACACAAACTCTTTAACCTGTCGGAACAGTGAGAGGCTGCAGTAATGATAGATACTTTCCAAAGGATAGATTACAGTTTCCCGTAGCAAAAACACTTACGTTTCATTTAATTAAACACAAAAAGACACCAAATCATAAAAGATGTTTATCTCTCCACAAACAAAACTAACTTCCATCAAATTCAGATAATTATAAAATAATTCCTCTTGCGCTAAAAAATATTACACAAGAGAAAGTTTATATAGCATATAGTGTACACAGGGTATAGGGTATACTATGCATTACAAACACTATATATTATATAATCATTCTCTATATACACTATGTACTATATAAACTGTCTCTATAAACACTATATACTATATAAACTGTACTTCATACACTAAATACTATATAAACTGTCTCTATACACACTAGATACTATATAAATTTTCTCTATATACACTGGGTACTATATAAACTGTCTCTATATACACTATATGCTATATAAACTGTACTATATACACTATATACTATATAAACGGTCTCTATATACATTATATACTATATAAACTGTACTTTATACACTATATACTATATAAACTGTCTCTATACACACTATATAAACTGTCTCTATATAAACTATATACTATATAAACTGTACTATATACACTATATACTATATAAACTGTCTCTATATACACTATATGCTATATAAACTGTACTTTATACACTATATACTATTTAAACTGTCTTTATATACACTAGATACTCTATAAACTGCCTCTATATACACTATATACACTACATACTATATACACTGTATACTATATACAATGTACTACATACACTATATATCATATAAATTGTACTATATACTATACAAACTGTACTCTATATACATTATATACTATATAAGCCATCGCTATATACACTGCACTACATACACTATATACTATATAAACTGTACTATACACATTATATACTATATAAGCTGAACTATATACACTATACACTATATAAACTGTCTATATATACACTATGTACTATATAAACTGCCTCTATATACACTAGATACTATATAAACTGTCTCTATATACACTATATACTATATAAACTGTCTCTATATACACTGTGCACTATATAAACTGTACTATATACACTACATACTATATAAACTGTACTATATATGCTATATACTATATAAACTGTACTATACACATTATATACTATATAAGCTGAACTATATACACTATACACTATATAAACTGTCTATATATACACTATGTACTATATAAACTGCCTCTATATACACTAGATACTATATAAACTGTCTCTATATACACTGTGCACTATATAAACTGTACTATATACACTACATACTATATAAACTGTACTATATACACTATATACTATATACAATGTACTACATACACTATATAGTATATAAACTGTACTATATACACTATATATTATATAAACTGTACTATATACACTATATACTATATAAACTGCACTCTATATACACTATATACTATATAAACCATCTCTATATACATTATACACTATATACACTGTATTACATACACTTTATACTATATAAACTGTCTCTATATACACTGTGCACTATATAAACTGTACTATATATGCTATACACTATATAAACTGTACTATATACACTATATACTATATAAGCCATCTCTATATACATTATATACTATATACACTGTACTACATACACTTTACACTATATAAACTGTACTATATACACTATACTATATATACTGTACTGTACTATATATATACACTATACTATATATACTGTAATTTGTACACTATATAATATTTACATTTATGGCATTTAGCAGACACGTTTATCCAGAGTGACCTACATGTCCTAATTACAGGGACAGCCCCCCCTGGAGCAATTCAGCGTTCAGGGTTTTGCTCAGGAACCCAATGGTGGTGGTATTAGAGATGGGATTTGAACCTGGGACCTCTTAATCCATTGGTCTGTAGGCAAGTACCACCACTAGACAACCGCCAGCCCATATATAACGTGCAATATACACCACATTCTATATAAACGGCCACAATAGAAAGTACATACTCTGTAGTAGGTATTTGTACTTTTTTCCTTCCCCTTGTGATTTTCTGTTAAGGACAGGAAGTTGTGGAGAATGAAGTACAGACTAAAGCAGGTCCAAGACTTTGATCCAAAGAGCCCGTTTTAATGGCTGATTAATATGGGTTGATATTAAAAGCTGAACAATAGGTCTGCAGTTGAATTTTGGGTCAGAACCTTACTCACAAAACCAGATGCCCCCACACTGGGATCATGGTCTGTCTGTGAAAGGGTTAAATCCGTGAAAGCACCACATGTGCTGGGAGGAAAGGCTGATTTTATTGCGTTTCCAGAAACAAACCATACATTCGGATAGCTCTTCAAATCTGCCTGCAAACGAAAATATTTCTCCACGATTCTCAGAAACTCAGCGCAATACCCTCCTCTGATATCTCTTTCCTTCTTTCTTTTTCGTTTTTTATTAAAACAAAGGTCTATTGCTGTGCCCCTGGTTTGACAGAGCACCAAGGCCCTGAGTCTGCATCTCCCGGAGATTGAACACAAAGCTGGGGCTGTTTGGAGACAGGCAGCGGGGCCCGAAGCGCTGAGGTTTGAAAGGTCATCCCGACCACCAACGAGCCCAACAGACAACGGCAAGTCGTCCACACGTGGAGCTCCAATCTGATGGTATTTAAAAGTCATCTGGGTAGCAGGGAGGCATTTCTATGGCCATTTTGTTGGAGGAGTTTTTTTTAAATGTGTGCAACAAGTCTGCACGGCTGTTTGCTCGGTCACGTGCAGGACGGGGATGTAATGTGACAAAATTATAAAACCAGATAGAGCAAGGTTCTTAGGTTCTCTCTTGACATTAAAAATAGAAATGAATTATTTGACCCAGTCGAACTGACAGTCATGAGAGGAGGTGAGATTCAGACACATCTACAAAGTCCACGGGCCGATCGGGCGGGCCGATACACCGGTTGTTCGTAATATCGTATGATATCTCAAATTACTGCACATAACAAGTAACTTCACAGTCATCAGCAAGTGAGCTGCTAGACAGTAATGTATAAAGAATCAAACAAATAAACTACAAAAACACACAAATACACACACTAAAGCAACATGCACCCAAATACAAAAACACAAAATTACAGAAACATATAAACTACAAAAACATACAACAAACAACATAACAAGAGACAACAGCACAACAAACTAAACAAACACACAAACTAAACAAACACACAAACTAAACAAACACACAAACTAAACAAACACACAACAAACTAGCACGCACTAAAAACTACAGAAAAACACAAATAATTACTTACCACAAACTTAACACACAACACACAACAACACTAAACAAACTACAGCAACACTAAACACACAACGACACTAAACAAACTACAGCAACACTACACACTGCAGCAATGTGTGAGAAACTACAGAACAACACAGCAAAGTGCAAATCAAACAAAAAATGATTCAGAACGACAACAAAGGGCAGCACAATAACAAAATCATTTACAAACTACAGCAACACTGAACACACAACGACACTAAACAAACTACAGCAACACTGAACACACAACGACACTAAACAAACTACAGCAACACTAAACAAACTACAGCAACACTGAACACACAACGACACTAAACAAACTACAGCAACACTAAACAAACGGCACTAAACAAACTACAGCAACACTAAACAAACTACAGCAACACTAAACAAACAACACTAAACAAACTACAGCAACACTAAACAAATGACACTAAACAAACTACAGCAACACTAAACAAATGACACTAAACAAACTACAGCAACACTAAACAAACAACACTAAACAAACTACAGCAACACTAAACAAATGACACTAAACAAACTACAGCAACACTAAACAAATGACACTAAACAAACTACAGCAACACTAAACAAACAACACTAAACAAACTACAGCAACACTACACACTGCAGCAACACTAAACAGACTACAGCAACACTAAACAAACTACAGCAACACTAAACAAATGACACTAAACAAACTACAGCAACACTAAACAAACTACAGCAACACTAAACACACTGCAGCAACACTAAACAAACTACAGCAACACTAAACACACTACAGCAACACTAAACACACTGCAGCAACACTGAACACACAACGACACTAAACAAACTACTGCAACACTAAACAAACTACAGCAACACTGAACACACAACGACACTAAACAAACTACAGCAACACTACACACTGCAGCAACACTAAACAAACTACAGCAACACTAAACACACAACGACACTAAACAAACTACAGCAACACTACACACTGCAGCAATGTGTGAGAAACTACAGAACAACACAGCAAAGTGCAAATCAAACAAAAAATGATTCAGAACGACAACAAAGGGCAGCACAATAACAAAATCATTTACCAAACAAAACAATACAACAACGTACGACAAAGCAGCCCTCGACCACGTACACACTGAACTCAACGACAGTGAACTACAGAGACCAGCGGCTCACAGAGTGAACCGCCCTGCAGCGCTGAGACCTCAACACAGTTCTGCAGCTCAGAACCAAAACCAACTTCTCCACACAAAATCCTACTTTACTGAGATCATCTGAGCAAAATACCAGTTTAAATGCAATAAAGTCAACTATAATATATAATGTTGTATATTTTCATTACTTAAAATAGGGAAGTAACAATATAAAGTTATAGATAGATAGACAGACAGACAGACAGATAGACAGACAGGTGAATCACGGTGGTTTCTGTGTGTATAAATACAGTTTGGTGAATGAATTCACTTTAGTTCATCAGAATTGTTCCATCCAGTTCTATGAAGAAAGTGTTAAAAGATTCTAATTAATCTATAAAAAATAAATCCACAAACAAATAAGTGAACTTTCACGGCACAGATGTAACTGTTTATTTTTTTAATCCTCCAGAAATGATCTTTCAAAGGCCTGACTTTCCACCTTCCTATACCGCGTCATAAAGGAGAACTACGGTGGGGACTAGGAGAATTCTTCCCTGAAGTAGTGTGTGTGTGTGTGTGTGTGTGTGTGTGTGTGTGTGTGTGTGCGGTAAGGCCATGTTTGCCTTTGTCATTCTGAGCTGCTTCTCTGCTTGTGGGGTCAGAGGTAACTCTGCTAATTAAAGGCTGGCCCGGTCTCCGGGACGGCCCATCACAGCTTACTGTTTGCACTCTTCTGCTTGGCCTGGCTCCGCCTGGTACCTCGGGGTGAATATCTGCCTGCTTTGGGGAGACTTAGAGGCTAATCTACACACAGACGGTGAAGCTCAAAGCACCACAAAGCCAAGTTAAACATTCTTGGTCATAATTAAGTCTCTTACATTTCAAGACCTTCTGAGAAGAAGAAGTTTCAGTTTGACTTTAATGGTTCGCTCACATGCAGATGTAGCGCACTGTTCAGAAATCTGGATTTTATTCTGAATCACAGCAGAGGGGTTTTTCACGCTACGGTGACTTGTCCCCATTTTTTTGAGGACAGTCCCCGTTTTGAGCAGTGAATTAAAAACGGATTGGACCGAAATGGTGAACGCCAGTGCAGACGTCTGACGTTGTGCGTGTTTTGTCCAACAGATGGCGTTGTCCACTTCCTGGAGTGAAGTGAAAGTGACTATTTGTATTTGTGAATACAAAGTGAGCCACAACAAAATACGTCCTCTGCGTTTAATCCACGCACACACCGTCCAGCAGGGGGCAACCTTGCCCAGCACCCAGGGAGCAGTGATGGGAATGGTACCTTGTTCAAAGGAACATCAGAACAACCTACTGGTCTGGGATTCAAACCCCCGAATCTTCTGATCCTGAGGCCTCATCTCTATAGCCTCCTCACAAGGGGAGCAGGGAACCCCAGGTTGGAACCAGGAGACTCAGGAATCGTACGGCCAAGTGATAAGAGCTGATCAGCCTTCAGAGCTCTGAACAAATCCACCAAACCTTCATGCACCAAGTTACTTTTTACCTGATCAACCAAACATAATCTGAGCTGCTTGACCTGATTAGGGAGAACTGGACAGGTCCATCGCAGGACAGACACACACACACTCACACCTGGAAGGACAATTTATCATCTCCAGTCCACCTGACATGCAGCTCTTTAGACGTTGGGTGGAAACCGGAGCTCCTGGAGGAAGTACACTGACACGGGGGCAACATGTCCACTCCAGACAGAAAGTGCTGCCTGGGCTGTCCTGCCTGGGAATCGAACCCAGGACCTTCTCAGTGTGAGATGACAGCACTACACACCGCATCACCAGACACAATCTAATTAGACACAATCATCACCGAACTAATGTTCTAGCTCAGGAGCAATTCACTTCCTTTTACTGTGCTTGTCTTCATGTCTCCTCTTTCCTGTCCTCTGTCATGCTTTGTCTTATATTGTCCCACAGGGATCATCTCGTCTGTTCAGCAGCATCCAGGGAGAATGAACCCAATTTTATCAACAAACTTTATTTGAATAAAACTGTTACCACTTTAACAACAAACTGACAGACGAACTGGAAACGACTCGGTTTTCATTTCAGAACTTTGACTGTTTTTCACAGTTTAAATTATAGTGAACCGCTGCTTAACAGAACACCAAATATGAAAATATACTGCACAATAAATAATTCCATTGATTTCTAGTAATAATTGAACTCTTTCTTCTCTTCTTTCACCAAGAAGTGTAGTTTGTTTGGAGTGTTCTTGTTGCCAAGCAACCATGGACCCCTGAAGGACAAAAAAACTGATCTGTCAGTGTTTATTGCAGTTACTTCAGTGCACTAAATCATCTTTAACACAAAAACATTCGCTTCATAAATCCTCACAAGAAAGTCCAAGCTCACTCTGAAATACTCACTCCATGCCCCTACATAGTGCACTACAATACTCACTCCCTGCTCCCTATATAGTGCACTAAAAACACACTCGCTGCCCCTACATAGTGCACAAAAAACACTCTGTTCTCTACATAGTGCACTAAGTACACACTCCCTGCTCCCTACAAAGTGCACTAAAAACACACACTTGCTGCCCCTACATAGTGCACAGAAATAATCCCTCCCTGCTCCCTATATAGTGCACTGAAATACTCACTCCCTGCTCCCTATATAGTGCACTGAAATACTCACTCCCTGCTCCCTACATAGTGCACAGTCTTTTGCACTCAGTCCTTTAGTCAGAACTCACAGCCTGAGAGAGAAATGCAGGAGCACTTCAGCCTGTCAGCTGTTTTTTAACCTGCTAGATTACCTGATCTGATCTTCTACATAATTTGAGGCCCTCAGTTTAAAAGAAAGTGAGCTTTTATCTTTCAGGTCACTCAGCGGCCCATGTGTTCTATCCAATCACAGCACAGAATGTTTGCGTCTGCTATGTTTGTTATTAACAAACAAAATTATTTCATGAATTCTCTGCCCTCGGTGCTCTAGAGAACCTGCCTCGCCTTGAACCACATACCGTTCCCTTTTCAATAAACATGAATGAGAAAGGAATAATTGCTCAGGCAAGATGACACCTGCTTCCCTTCATTCATCGTAATCATTATTGGACGCTCAGCGGTTTTCGACTGTACTCTTTTGCATGAAAACCTTTCCCACGGCAAACGTGACGTGACCTCACACACCACCACATGCTCCAAAACACCTCTTACCTGATGCAGCTACCAGGCTCCTTCCTTCCGAGAGTAGTCATTTTATGAGCGATAAGACCATGTCGTGTCTTTTTTTGGCCGAGGACGCTTGAGCGGTCCACTCCGACCGAGCAGAAATCAAAGCCATGAAAAATATGTCAGTGTAGTGGAGAAAATAGGATTAAACGTGCTGAACGCCAAAAGTCTGGAAACGATGGAGAATTAGGGGAGGAATTCTCTGAGTAGAGATAATCCCCCTTATGGATTTAACACAGTTTGGTCTAAAGAGCCTTTCTTTAAAGATATTCTTTAGCTCAGGACTGACACGGGCTGAGGAATTCACATGGGGGGAATCGCCTGAGATCTCAGTTTGAATCCAGAACCACAAATGATCTGTGTTTGCAAGAGTCCACAAAGCATACGACGTGAGGGACACGACAATTTCCCATAAGGTACAGGCTTCTACTGGCTTACTTCACACACAGGAACAAAATTCCTAATGGTCTAGTTCAGCAAATGTGTTCCACTGAGCCCAGATGTGGACAGTGATGTTTAGAGCCAAACTTCTTTGCTTTTTTTAGATCTGCAGCTAGGAGGCAAATACTAGAAATTAGTGGTCGCCCTAATATTTTCTTCAAAACAGCTCTTCATAAAGGTGGAGCAGATCTTCATGAAGGTGGAGCAGATCTTCATGAAGGTGGAGCAGATCTTCATGAAGGTGGATCAGCTCTTTATGAAGGATGAAGGTGGATCAGCTCTTCATTAAGGTGGATCAGACTTGTGGGTGTGGTTTAGGACACTATTGGACTTCCTGTCTCTACAAACATCAAACATATGATTGCTGAAATATAAACAGTCCCATTTGTTGGGCTAAAACTTGGTGGTCCCATACAAAAACTGCTGTTTTGTGTGAAATCGAACCGATCTAGACGTAAAAACCAGGAGATTAAAGCTGATTCCTCTTTTGATCCTCTTTTCAGAGGGCCCTGAAAATATAGATGCTTAAGCAGAGGTTGGAACATTAAACAGCCCTGATTAAATGACATGTTTAGTCATTTCTATTACAAGAATATGGCATTTTAAATTTTCTGTTGAATAAAGAATAAAGTATAAAATGTGCCTTCTGCACAAGCCACGTTTCATTTTTATTTTTCCCCTGTAGGACCATTTCAACAGCTATTGTTGTTGCTTTTTTGAATGTGCAGAAGTGTTTCTGTGGAGAAAATGTTTTTAGGGGAAATTTAGGGGAGACTTTTTGCACACATTTCTAGCCTTTAAAGTTACTTTTCAACATCTATCTAGCTGACCTCACAGTTCACTCCTCCTCTCTGCCAGTTTGATGAAATGTACAGTGCTGGGAGGATCTCTCAGTTTAGCCAGATAACATCAGCCTATCCATTTAGAAAAAGAGCCCTGGGACATTGGACAAGCCTTGACTCTGGGGGTGAGGTACTGAGAATTCCTGCACAGACAGTTTGCTGAAATAATCAAATAAAGTGAATAAATTCTGTTTTCCAGATTTTTGGATTTTATCAGACCTTTTTTAGACTAAGACAACACCTGGACATCCCCTGAGAACCTTGAGAACCACCTCAGCTAACCCATCAGTGCTCTAGGACGTGAACCTGAAACTCTCAGAGAAAGAAGGAGGTGCTGAACAGCTGCTGGTCAGATTATGAAGCTGAACATTTTGCTGTATGTCCTGAGACTGAAGATCAAATCTAATGCTGCAAGTTTTTCTTTTGATCCAGAACTTTGGACAGAAATGTGAACTAAAGTACAGGCAGAAAAAAACAAGGCTGTTGCTAAGTGGGGCCCCCAGGCATGTCTTTACTCGGGCCCCAAAACCAAAACAGCCAATCCGGCGTGGGAACCTATGGAGTGTCCCTTTCAGTGTGTTCTGATTTATTTTTTTTTTGCTATGCCCCCCTCTGGTTGCAGTTCATTTTCATCCCCATATACCCACCCTAACTGTACCTTTTCTCGAAACGGTATGAAAGTGAGGACAGCGGAGTGGTGAGGATGGAGGGACTAGAGGAGGTGAAAGTGAATAAAAGAAAAAGTGAAAGTGACAACAGCACACAGTGAACCACAAAGAAATTGGACGTCTGCATTTAACCCATGCACACAAACACCGTGCAGCAGGGGGCAGCTATTGAAAGCGCTCAGGGAGCAGTGATGGGGACGGTACCTTGCTCAAGGGTACCTCAGGGCAACCTACTGGTAAGGGGTTTGTACCCACAATCCTAAGATCCTGTGATCAACTCCCGAACCACTAGGCCACCGCTGCCCCGCTTCACCGCTGTGAAGGGGGAGGAGTTTAAATTCTCAGGGTGGACAGTTCAGAGTGACGGCAAGTGTGGAAGAAAGGAGAAGAAGAGAGTGCAAGCAGGTTGGAATGGGTGGAGAAGAGTGACAGGAGTGATCTGTAACAAATGAGGACCAGCAAGAGTGAAAGAGAAGAGCTTTCTACCTAATGAGACCAGCTATGTTATACGGGTTGGAGACGGTAGTAAGACCAGCTATATTATATGGGTTGGAGAGGATGATGAAAAGACAGGCAGTGCAGTTGGAGGTTTGCTGAGATGCCGATGCTGAGATTTGCGTTGGGTGTGGCATGGATGGACAGAATTAGGGACGAGTATATTAGAGGGACAGCTCAGGTTGGATGATTTGGAGACAAAGTGAGAGAAGTGAGACTGTGTTGGTGTGGACGTGTCCAGAGGAGAGACGAGGAGTATATCAGGAGAAGGATGTTGAGGATGGAGCTGTCAGGAAAGAGGAGAAGAGGAAGATCAAAGAGGAGGTTTATGGTGATGAGAGAGGACATGTAGGGGGACGGTGTGAAAGAGAAAGACAAAGAGGACAGAAAGACATGGAGATGGAAAATAGTCTCTTTTCTGCAGGTAAAAATGCAGAACAGCCTTTGCACACTACAGTTTACAGAAATGAAACTACTCTACTCTGTCTAAAGGGACAGAGACTGGAGCAGGACGGGCTTCATCATATTTTCTTAAGATCAGCTTTAAATGAGGACCTTTGTTTTAATCTCAGGAGTGACTTTTTCTTTCCGTCCCCACAACATCTGCCCCGTCTGTCTTTTACTTCTCCATATCTTCATTGACTAAAGCAGAAAATCCCAACAGGCTATCGCTCCCAAACCAAAGTTACATTTTAGCTACACATTTAGGCCCCTCCTTTGTTTTAGTTCAACCTTGTGCCCCATACGCAGGGCCACGGCGCCCCCCATGGGTGGAGCAACACACACTTCAATCTGCTTCAAGCAGATGATCTTTCCAAAAAGAGCAGTTTTAAAAAAGCCCTACCTCCGCATGCTCTCACCTGCAGTACTTCCATGGGGACGAGTGTGAAAGCTAGGGGGCGCTCTCTGAGGAGGACAGCAGGGATCTCTGCGTGAGTGCTGCACGGCGGCCCTTCTCTTCTCCTGCATCGGCTACCGTTGGTAAGCAGTGGTTTAGTGCCACCGTGTCCATTAAGAGTCTCTCTGTCGAGAGAGCGAGAGAGAGAGAGAGAGAGAGAGAGAGAGAGAGAGAGAGAGAGAGAGAGAGAGAAGAGAGAGAGAGAGAGAGAGAGAGAGAGAGAGAGAGAGAGAGAGAGACTGGTTTGTACTGAGGCAGCTAATTGAATTAGTCTGAGGCAGCCAGGTTTAACAAGTAGGATGACGCCTCACGCACAAATCATTCAGCAGAGAGGAAAACATGTACAGAGAGAAAAGGAAAATATCACTGGAAAGGGAAGGATGTCGTTATAATATCTACAGAGAAGAAAGGAAGCAGAAAAAAACGGTTTAAAAAAGGTTTCGTGTTTAGTCATGGAAGTGTCACAGTTTGGTTAAAGCGCTCCCATCACTAAAAACCAAACACGAGCCTTTAAGGCACTTCACTCCAGTTTACTTCCCACTTTTGGAAAATTAGCTGCAACAACTTTTGTGATGTCACAAAAAAACAACTCGTTAGTATCCATCCCTCCCACAGCAGCTTAGCTCCGTCCATTTTGTACTGAATTGATTTTGTGATGTCACAAAAACAAACACGTTGCATCTGCTTATTCAGTCTGGTGTTCAATTTAGCCTAACCATTTCAGCTGAAAAGAGTTTTTCAGCCCAGTTTGCTTTTTTAATGAGTTATGGAAACAGGACAGCCAATCAGAACAGACATCATTTACATATCAGTCTTAAAGGTACAGTAACAGACTAAGTGGATATAGAGAGGTTTGAATATAAAGTGACTTTTCTGTCATTGCATCACAGCACAACAAAAAATTATACCCTCTGCTTTAACACTTACACTCACGCAGCAGCAGGCAGCTATTGAAAGCGCCCGGGGAGCAGTGATGGGGACGGTACCTTGCACAAAGGAACCTCAGGGCAACCACTGGGAAGGGGATTCAAAACCCATCTTCTGATCGTTGGGTCTCATCTCAAACCACTAGGCCACCGCTGCTGTAGAGGCCTGCAGGACTGAATCATTAGGGTTTAAAGGCCTTATGAACATCATATGAAGGGGGAGGGGGAGAGTGTGAGGTCAAAATGTAAGCTACCGGCTCTTTAAATCAGGATCAGACCAGAGAACCAGAGAATCAGACCAGAGAACAAACTACCATCACACTGGGAGGCTTGTGAGAGTTTGAAAAAGGAGCAATGAGCTAAAGTTCATTCTCCCAAATCTCCATAACTGGCACACTGACCACGGAGACCGGCCAACATCAGAGCGGCCTAATCACCGCTGTGACCTGGATATCCTAACACAAAGTCCAGTTATAATAAACCATTTTATAGATTAAACACACAATTACCAGGAAATACCTTTATGGGTTTGTTCTCCTCCATCAGCTCCAATACTTTCATCATTAATCTGCCCTTTAAAACCCTGAAAGAAAGAAGCAACAAGGTCAGACAAGGGCATTTCAGCGAAGCAAACTTCTAACCACAGCTAATAATAATAATAAATACAAATATTAATACATTGTAATAGATATAAATACAAACAAAAATAAATTAGCCTTTTTACAATAAACTTTACTACTAGGATGTGAAAGAAAAGAGAAAAAAAAGTGTCTGGATACTTTTGGACACATTATGCAAGATATGTTAACAGATATTCACATGTATTAATGTATTACTTAATTGAATTTGCACTTTTTGTTTTTTCTCAATAAACATTTCAACTTAATTAAAGTAAAATATTAGTAGTATTAACACCTTTTACAACTTAACAAAGGTTTTGTGTAGTTGCACCTTGGAGGAACATCTCATATTTGAATTATTCTTTTCAGACTTTTATTTCTTTTACAGCTGAAGTTGGATTCAGAACTAATCCTCCAACATCAGTACCTCACTGATACAATCAGACCCTCACAGCAATGTTCATCATCAGTACCTCACTGATACAATCAGACCTCACAGCAATGTTCATCATCAGTACCTCACTGATACAATCAGACCCTCACAGCAATGTTCATCAACAGTACCTCACTGATACAATCAGACCCTCACAGCAATGTTCATCATCAGTACCTCACTGATACAATCAGACCCTCACAGCAATGTTCACCATCAGTACCTCACTGATACAATCAGACCCTCACAGCAATGTTCATCATCAGTACCTCACTGATACAATCAGATCCTCACAGCAATGTTCATCATCAGCACCTCACTGGATACAACTCAGACCACAGCAATGTTCATCAGTACCTCACTGATACAATCAGACCCTCACAGCAATGTTCATCATCAGCACCTCACTGATACAATCAGACCCTCACAGCAGTGTTCATCATCAAATTCACTGATACAACCAGACCTCACAGCAATGTTCATCATCAGTACCACCGATACAATCAGACCTCACAGCAATGTCATCATCAGTACCTTCACTGATACAATCAGACCACAGCAATGTTCATCATCAGTACCTCACTGATACAATCAGACCCTCACAGCAATGTCTTACCATCAGTACCTCACTGATACAACCAGACCTCACAGCAATGTTCATCATCAGTACTCACTGATACAATCTCGCATTCCTCACAGCAATGTTCATCACCAGCAACTCACTGATACAATCAGACCCTCACAGCAATGTTCATCACCGGCACCTCACTGATACAATCAGACCCTCACAGCAATGTTCATCATCAGTACCTCACTGATACAATCAGACCCTCACAGCAATGTTCATCATCATACCTCACTGATACAATCAACTCACAGCAATGTTCATCATCAGTACCTCACTGATACAATCAGACCTCACAGCAAATGTTCATCATCAGCACCACTGATACAATCAGACCACAGCAATGTTCATCATCAGTACCTCACTGATACAACTGCACCTCACAGTAATGTTCATCATCAGCACCTCACCGATACAATCAGACCTCACAGCAATGTTCATCATCAGTACCTCACTGATACAATCAGACCTCACAGCAATGTTCATCATCAGTACCTCACTGATACAATCAGACCCTCACAGCAATGTTCACTATCAGTACTCACTGATACAATCAGACCCTCACAGCAATGTTCATCATCAGTACCTCACTGATACAATCAGTGTTCTGAGACTTTTGTAGCAAATTCAGATACAAATCAAACACAACTGACCTTCTGCTGCTGCTCTTCCTCATGCATATTCATTAGTGGGAGGGAACATGCAAAACCCACATTAATAACCTCAGAAATGCTGGAGGGATACACACAACACACACCACAAATTTCCTCCATTCACACACACACACACACACACACACACACACACACAGATCTGAAACTGATCAATGAGGAGTAAAAAAACGTTGAGGCCTATTTCAGGAATGTGCTCCTTTCTTCGCTCTTATGTCTCCTTCCGTCTGTCCTGCTGACACACACAGAGGAATCATCTGTCTTGTGCGTTTGTGTCCATTTGGGAAATGGGTCTCAGTGTAGGGAAGGGGACGTATTTACTTCCTTACTTCCCATCTCTGAAGTGGTGCGATCCCATTGGCTGATTGGATGGTTAATATAATCTCATGTTAAGTGATTGTTTCAGGAAACTGTGAATGTTTAATTAATTAAGATTTGCATAAAAAGGTTTTAAACACTTACCACGCCCTACACCAGTGGATG
>CM029366.1:34322964-34404116 GCA_017165825.1 Hepsetus odoe
TACACCATATAATTATATAACCTGTACTGTATACACTATATACTATATACACTGTACTATATACACTATATACTATATAAAATGTACTATATACACTATATACTATATACACTGTCTCTATATACACTATATACTATATAAACTGTACTATATACACTATATACTATATACACTGTCCTATATACACTATATACTATATTAACTGGACTATATACACTATATACTATATACACTGTCTCTATATACACTATATACTATATAAACTGTACTTATGGCACACTATATAAATTATATAAAACTGTACTATATACTATATACTATATTAACTGGACTATATACACTATACACTATAGTAAACTGTACGCATATACACTATATACTATATACACTGTCTCTCTATATACACTATATACTATATAAACTGTACTATATACACTATATACTATATACACTGTCTCTATACACTATATACTATATAAACTCAGAATTATATAATATATAATATATAAACTGGTAACATTTACACTCATATACTATATTAACTGGACTATATACACTATATACTATATAAACTGTACTCTTTATATACACTATATACTATATACACTGCTCTATATACACTATATGACTACATTAACTGGACTATACACTATATACTATATACACTGGTCTCTTCTATATACACTCATATACTTATAAGTAAACTGTACTATAAATAATTCATATACTATATAAACTGTACTATATACACTATATACTATATAAACCGTCTCTGCATACACTATATAACAGTATTAATTGTCTCTCTATATACACTATATAATTATATAAACTGTAATCTTTTTTATATACACTATATATACTAGTATACACTGTCTCTATATACACTATATAATTATATTAACTGACTATACAATAATTATATATTATATAAACTGTACTATACACTATATACCATAGTATACTTTGTCTCTATATACACTATACTATATAAACTGTACTATATACACTATATACTATATAATAATTTCTCTCTATATACACTATATACTCATATTAATCCTCACTATATACACTATATACTATATAAACTGTACTATATACACTATACAATTATATAAACTGTACTATATATACATCTATATAACTATATACACTATATACTATATAAAACTGTACTATATACACTATATACTATATACACTATACAATTATATAAAGGTACTATATACACTATATACTATATAAACTGGTACTATAAACACTATATACTATATACACTATATAATTATATAAACTGTACTATATACACTATATACTATATACACTATATACTATATAAAACTGTACTATATACACTATATACTATATACACTATATACTATACAAGCTAAAATATATACACTATACACTATATACACCTGTCTCCTCTATATACCATATACTATATAAAACTGATAATTTATATATACACTATAATAATACTTTATATATATCAACACTATACATCTATATAATATACAAACTTATATTAATTTATAAGATACAGTAAAACTGTATTTATATATATATAAACTACTATATACACTGTCTCTATATACACTATATACTATATTAACTGGACTATATACACTATATACTATATACACTGTCTCTATGCACTATATACTATATAAACTGTACTATATACACTATATACTATATACACTGTCTCTATATACACTATATACTATATTAACTGGACTATATACACTATATACTATATAAACTGTCTCTATATACACTATATACCATATAAACTGTACTATATACACTATATACTATATAAACTGTACTATATACACCATAAATAATTTTCATAAACTGTACTATATACACTATATACTATATACACTGTCTCTATATACACTATATACTATATAAACTGTACTATATACACTATACACTATATACACTGTCTCTATATACACTATATACTATATAAACTGTACTATATACACTATATACTATATAAACTGTACTATTTACACTATATACTATATTAACTGGACTATATACACTATATACTATATAAACTGTACTATATACACTATATAATATAAACTGTCTCTATATACACTATATACTATATTAACTAAAAATTATATACACTATATACTATATAAAACTGTACTATATACACTATATACTGTATAAAACTGTACTATATATTATCATATACTATATATTAACGGTATACTATATGTTTACCATATTAATTATATACTATATAAACTGTCTCTATATACACTATATACTATATAAACTGTACCATATACACTTATACACTATATACACTACAATTATATAAACTGCAATTATATACACTATATACCATATATAATATATACTAGTATAAACTAAAATATATACACTATATGAATTATATACACTATATACTATAAGCTGTACTATATACACTATATACTATATAAACTGTACTCATAAACACTATATACTATATACACTATATACTATATAAACTGTAATTATATACACTATATACTATATACACTATATACTATATAAACTGTACTATATACACTATATAATTATATATTAATTATATAATTATACAAGCTGTATTTATATACACTATACACTATATACACTGCCCTATATACACCATATACTATATGTAAAACTTCGTACTTATATACACTATACACTATATACACTGCCTCTTATATACACTATATACTATATAAACTGTACTATATACACTATATACTATATAAACTGTACTATACACTATATACTATATACACTGTCTCTATATACACTATATACTATATAAACTGTACTATATACACTATATACTATATAAACTGTCTCATATACACTATATACTATATAAACTGTACTATATACACTATATACTATATACACTGTCTCTATATACACTATATACTATATTAACTGGACTATATACACTATATACTATATACACTGTCCTCTATACATGCACTATATACTTATATAAACTGTACTATATAATAATTATATAATTATATACACTGTCTCTATATACACTATATACTATATAAACTGTACTATATACACTATATACTATATACACTGTCTCTATATACACTATATACTATATAAACTATACTATATACACTATATACTATATAAACTGTACTATATACACTATATAATGTTATATTAACTGACTATATACACTATACACTATATAAAACTTTCTACTATATAATTACATACTATATAAACTGTCTCTATATACACACACTATATACTATACAAACTGTACTATATACACTATATACTATATAAACTGTCTTCTATATACAATTATATACTATATAAACTGTACTATATACACTATATACTATATAAACTGTACTATTTACACTATATACTATATTAACTGGACTATATACACTATATACTATATAAACTGCAATTATATACTTATATACTATATACACATTGTCTCTATATACACTATATACTATATAAACTGACTATATACACTATATACTATATACACTGTACTATATACACTATATAATTATATACATCTACCATATACACTATATACTATATAAACTACATGCCAACAAATAAAATAAGTACAAAAAATATATACACTATATACTATATACAATCGTCTCTATATACACTATATACTATATAAACTGTACTATTTACACTATATACTATATACACTGTCTCTATATACACTATACACTATATAAACTGTACTTATATACACTATATACTATATAAACTGTACTATATACACTATATACTATATAAACTGTACTATATACACTATATACTATATACACTGTCTCTATATACACTATATACTATATAAACTGTACTATATACACTATATACTATATACACTGTCTCTCTATATACACTATATACTATATTAACTGGACTATATACACTATATACTATATAAACTGTACTATATACACTATATACTATATAAACTGTCTATATACACACTATACTATATAAACTGTACTATATATACCATATAATTTACATACACTCTCTATATACACTATATACTATATTGAACTGGACTATATACACTATATACTATAAACTGTACCATATACACTATATACTATATAAACTGTCTCTCTATATTGATTTATGTATACTATATAAAACTGTAATATAGCCAATTATACGCTATATTAACGGTCTCTATAGCTTGTAAAGTTTTTTGTGATAAAGAGGGTTTGGTAAAAGTTGTGGAAATGATATTCTGTGATGTTCAGTGATCTTGTTTATGGTTCATATTGTTATATTTAATGCTCTCCTTCAAGAAATGTAAGGCTCAGATCCGATACATGCCCTTGATTCTTGTCCGGTTCTGTTTGTAAAACGACGGACTGACATGAGTCTCCAGCGAGGGCCTGTTCTCCTGCTGCTGATTTCTCATGTAAATACATGCAAAGGATAGATGACGCGCGGAGCGGCCGCCATGCGGAAATGACGAGAGAGCGCTGATCCCCAGGGTCCCCAAGGCCAGGAGGAGATTTGGGGGAGCTGAGATGCTGCACACATAGAATTGGAGGAGGAGGAGGAGGAGGAGGAGGAGGAGGAGGAGGAGAGATACTCAATGACACCCTTTCAGAATTTCCAGTCATTGGGGGGAGGGGAGGGTAAATCCTCATCAACGGTTTTAGGAAACTCCTTTAGTGCTCAAAGGAGCCATTTCAGTGATATGAAGCCAAAGGAGCCATATCACTGAAACTAGAAATGTTCCTTTTTTTAAGAGTGTAACTCATAAGGTTCACTAACTCAAACAGCACAGGAAACATGCATTCATTGTTTGTGTGAGGTCACAAAAACACACTCAGTCCAGTCCATTCAACTTCATACATGAAGAGCTTTTAACTGTCCTCACAAAGCAGCTTTAGAGAATCCGGTCCGAGCCCCGGTTGGGTGAACCGAGGCCGAAGAGTATAAGAACTCCCAAACAGGAGGAAGAACCTCCTTGGGAGGTCCAAGACCTAAAAGGGGAACCTGGCCTCTGCTCTGGTCCACACCGGAGACGAAGAAAGAAAGAGAAAGGGCTTTTAATAATGAACCAATTAAGAGGAGCCTTCCAGTAAAGGGAGTTCAGTAAGAGTCCGTTCGTGTCTGTAATTTGAAGGTCGGTGAGCTCACAGTGGGGGGTCTGTTTGAGGGGGCGGAGCTTTAGTTCATCTTAGTGGCAGCAGCTCCTGCAGATGATCCAGTCTGATGGAGCTGATCTGGAGTTCAGGTGAGGAGAGAACAAGGAGACACTCACCTTCTCATTTCTATCAGGTGGACAGCTGGGTATATATGTGTCCTTTTCCTTGAGAAGAGATGGCACCAGGGCCCACTAAATGTCCCTGCAGATACCCCCCAGACAGTGTCCCCTAATGACAGTGTCCTCTTTCAGCAGCATTATGCTGTTTGTGAAAATACACCCTGCTGAATAAAAAGGCTGGAGTTTAGTTGGGTTTGTTACCAGCCAGTAAGTCCACCTGTTTCCTAAACCACACCCACAAGATCCGCTCCACCTTAATGAAGAGCAGCACCACCTTAATAAAGATCTGATCCACCTTAATAAAGATCTCATACACCTTAATGAAGTGCTGCACCACCTCAAAAAAGATCTGATCCACCTTAATGAAGATCTGGAGGAGGTTGGAGCAGGTGGAGGGATGGATTCACAACATAGGATTTGGTTGACTATTGGCTCGTAGTGTGAACTCCAGTTCTCCAGTTCACTAAGTGTTCAGTGAACGTTCAGGTCAGAGGTCGTCTGTGTTGGTACTGAACTGAATGGAAAAACACTACAAGCTGTTTGCGAAGTCATTTGCGTGCAGGCTACCAGCTCAAAGGCCCAGTGCTTTCCCTAAAAGGCAAAAAGCAAGTGGTAGGTCATGCAGAATGGGAAGAGAGAGAGAGAGAGAGAGAGAGAGAGAGAGAGAGAGAGAGAGAGAGAGAGAGATTGGGAAGGAAGGGAGTGTCAGAGCTGTGGGACTGTAGATTTCTGAACAATGGAAAAACTCCTGAAATCATTAAATCCACTGCTGCTGGGAGAAAAGGAAGGGATGGAAAAAGAAAAGCTGCTTTGTTGATCCCACCTTCAGCGGAGGTGTAATTATAGAACATGTGTACCGTACAGTCGTTTAAAAGAAAGACCTCAGAAAACAATATGTGCTTCACAAAGAACACCTTCTCCATATTTGGTGCTTCACAGAACCTCACAGTGAACCTCTGTAGTAAAGAAAGATCAGCGAACAGGATTGTTTCTGTCAACACTTACAGGTCAGATAGAAACATTATTTATTTTACAAAGATAAACCAACCCATCTGCCTTTTACACTGAAGTTTATCTGCGCTTTCAACACATCTCTGACCAGTCAAGGTCTGGACACCTCCTCCTGAAGGTGAGCTGTGGCTCCAGATCCTTTAGGTCCTGTAAGTTGGACCGTGTGTCTCACAGATGCTGGACAGTGACCTTTACAGTCTGCAGGGACCTTTAGGTGTCAAAGAAACATCCACATGAATGCAGGACCCAAGGTTTCCCAACCAATCATGGTTCAGAGCATCACACAGGTGTGTCTCCTCCACAGGTAAGGACATACAGACAGGCTGCCGTCCACGTGATGGAACAGAGAATGGGATCCATCAGAACCCGTCCACCTTCTCCCATCACTGCATGATCCAGTTCGGATCCATCGTAGGAGCCTTCGGAGGTGGACAGGGGACAGCATGAAAGTGAAAGTGACTACCCTTGTCACTGTGAAACGCAGCACAGCACAACGAAATTCAACCTCTGAGTTTTACCCACAAACACACACACGAGCAGCAGGGGGCAGCTATTGAAAGCTGCCCGGGGAGCAGTGACAGGGATGGTACCTTGCTCAAGGGTACCTCAGGGCGACCTACTGGTGAGGGAAACAAACCCACAGTCTTCTGATCTGGGGCAACTCCCTAACCACTAGGACACCACTGCCTTGTGTCCATGGACAGCATGGACACTCTGACCGGTCTGCAGCTGCCCTGTGTGTTCTGACACTTTTCTACCAGAACCAGCAGAATTTGTTTAGACATCCAGTTGCTGCCATTAGGCGTCTTCAGAGCAGATCCTCTTTCTCCATGTCCTCCTGTCTCCTGCATTTTCCTCTTTCACACTGTCCTCCTGCCTTAAACCTCCCCTTCGTCCGCCCTCTTCTCCTCTTACCAGGAAACTCCATCCTCAACATCCTTCTCACTTTGTCTCCAAATTGTCCCACCTGAGCTGTCCTCCTGAAGTCGTTCCCAAGCTTGTCCATCTTTGTCACTCTTGACACAAAACTCAGAATCTTCAAATCTGCCACGTCCAGTTCCGTCTTTTAATCAGTGCCACCGTCTTCAACCCATACAACATAGCTGGTCCCACTACTGCCTCCAACCTGTATAACACAGCTGACCTTACTACTGTCTCCAACCCGTATAACATAGCTGTTCTCACTACTGTCTCCAACCCGTATAACATAGCTGTTCTCACTACTGTCTCCAACCCGTATAACAAAGCTGTTCTCACTACTGTCTCCAACCCATATAACACAGCTGGTCTCACTACTATCTCCAACCTGCATAACACAGCTGGCCTCACTACCGTCTCCAACCTGTATAACATAGCTAGTCTCACTACTGTTTCCAACCTGTATATCATATCTGGCCTCACTACTGTCTCCAACCCATATAACACAGCTGGTCTCACTACCATCTCCAACCTGTATAACACAGCTGACCTTACTACTGTCTCCAACCCGTATAACATAGCTGTTCTCACTACTATCTCCAACCTGCATAACACAGCTGGCCTCACTACCGTCTCCAACCTGTATAACATAGCTAGTCTCACTACTGTCTTCTACCTGTATAACATAGCTTGTCTCACTACCGCCCTATAAACCTTTTCTTTCACTCTTGCTGGTCTCCATCTGTCAGAGATCACTCCTGTCACTCTTCTCCACCCATTCCAACCTGCCTGCACTCTCTTCTTCTCCTCTTCACCTTACAGGGGGTTAAATAACAGTTCAGTCCAATAGAATCTCATGTAGAAGGTCATGTTCTACATTTCCAGAAAACCAGATGTGTTCAGACTACAACTTTTCACCTTAATATCTTGAGATCTTTTTAACCCCCATAATCACGTGTGTCATCATGGCTGTGAAAGAGGGAACATCGCCGAGGTCTCGGACTCACACGGGTGAAATCACAGAGCTCCACCAGACCGGCCTGCCAACACATTTCAGAGTACACAACACACATCAACACCAGAGCCAGAGACTTGTATGGAGGTTTGCAGAAGTTGATGTTCAGACATGATGTTGATCCATTGCAGATGGATTTTGCACACAACTACCTCGTTCATCTGACTCTTCCTCCAAACCTGTAATATCTGCACATTCCCAGTAAACACATGCTTATCTGTGCGCACTGAGAGGAGGGTCGGAGCTGACGGGGCAGAATTATTGTTCGTGTGGGAGTTTCCCATGACTGTGTCCAAACAAAGGGACACTACCTGAATACAAAACAAAACAAAGGAGACAACATTCGTTCAAAACACAGCCAACTGGAGAGCTTTCACTCTCAACTTTCACCCAGACTTCTACATTTCTGGCCTTTTAGAGCACACTCTAATCCAGAAAGACTTCCATTCCTCCTCACAGGGACAGTCTCCCTGCAGTAACATGGGCACCAGGGTCTTCTCAGCCTTGGCCCAGCTGGACATGGGAGTTGGTGGGACACTTCAGGACTAATAAACTGAACTGAGCTTTTCTTTTTCTGTGAAGAGACCGAGTACAAAATGAAACGTTGAAATGAAATGTTAGAATCTGAAGGCCTGTACCAGAGTTCTTCTAAAGATCGTTTTTATCCCGATCTTAAATTTCCCCTGTTAGAGCACACGTCCATGTTTTTAGTTTTTAAAGTGCATTTAAAACACAGCAGGCATCAAAGTGCTGCAGAATAAAATAAAATTAAATCATAATAATGAATACTGCAAGAAACGTAAAAGCAGAAACAGCACAGACCAGGAGAGGACAGCAGAGTGAACGGAGTCTTTAAGAGAACTTGGGGGAAAAATAGGGTTTAAAATTTACTTACATTTTTATTTTGGGGATAATATGTGGGACAGTGGTGTCCCAGTGTTTAGGGACTAGACCACAGGATCAGAAGGCTGTGGGTTAGACTAGCAGGTTCCCTTGATCAACGTACCATTTCCATCACTGCTCCCTGGGTGCTGGATATGCCTGCCCTCTGTTGGATGGTGTGTGTGTGTGTGTGTGTGTTAAATACAGAGGATGTGTTTGGTTCACTGTATTCACAATGTCAAATATTCACTTTCACTTTCACTTTTACCGAGTAAATATATCTCTCGAATATACGAGTTTAGAGCAGAAAAATAAAGTTTTTAAAATTTTAAAAACAGTTTACTTTATTTGGAGCCACAGAGGAAACCTGATCACCCTCACACCTCAACGTGAGGTGTGGAACACCTGAACGCTTCTGCTCGGAGGATCTGAGATGGAGAGAACGGAGGCTGAAAAAATCCCGTAATAAACAATCCGTAACAATCTTTCATTTCATTGAACGGTTTCCAGTGATTTTTCTCTTCTTTAACGGTGATTAATTAGATGAATGTCGGATTCTGAACGTCTCTGGGATGAAATGCAGATGAAGGATCGCGGACAGATACCGCCCAGTATCGGATCGGATACCGGTCACACGGAGAGCGCGCGCTGGTGGGAGGGGACAAGAGACCGGGGCGTGTGTGTGTGTGTGTGTGTGTGTGTGTGAGTGTGTTTCAAAGAAAGACAGAGAGAAAGAGAGGGAGCGGATGGAGGGACAGTGAGCGGTGCGGACAGAAAGACTCTCCGGTAAACCGATTATCCGCGCGCGGATGATTCGGAGCGCGAGACCGCGTTACTAAACACCGGACGGGCGCGCGGGGCGGACGGTAAGAGCTCCTCTCTTTGTGCGGTCCGGCTGGGGGTTCTGCGGGGTCTAGTTGGTTCTTTGGGTACTAAAAGTCTCATCTATACCGGCCTGTGGTCTCTATGGGTTCTAAGGAGCCTGCGGGCTGTTTGGGGTCTGTGGGTTCTAAAGGGGTCTGTGGCTCTGTTGGTTCTAAAAGGGTCTGCGGGCTGTGTGGGGTCTGTGGGTTCTGAAGGGGTCTATGGGCTCTGTGGACTCCGTGGGTGTCAAAGGGTTCTTTGAGTTGTAATGGGTTCTGTGGGTACTGTGTTCTCGGCACAGTTCCTCTCTTCTCGAGGCTGGGGTGATGTTTGTGTTGTCTTGTTGAGTGTTTATTTGCAGTGAAAGGTTAAGAAAGGTCAGAAAATAAAGCAAACAATAAAATGAGCATAAAAGCAGCGAGAAAACCCAAAAATACATCAAAGTGAAGCAGCGACGAAACAAAGTGTCAGAATCAGTGAACATGTTCCACATTTCATTTCAAGTTTGTTCTGTTTCACAAAAAAAAAAAAAAGGATCCATCACGTCCCTGTTTACCTGGAGCGTCCTGTGTGTGTGTGTGTGTGTGTGTGTGTGTGTGTGTGGGGGGGGGCAATCCTCAACTTTAGGTTTAAATTATCTGGTTAACACAGAGATCCTCCCAGGTCAGGTGTCAAACGTGTGTTTGTTTGGTGTGTGTGTGTGTGTGTTTGTTTGGTGTGTGTGTGTGTGTGTGTTTGTTTGGGGTATGTGTGTGTGTGTGTGTGTGTGTTTGAGAGAGAGAGAAGCTGGCTCAGCTGTTTGCTTTAACTTTTATCTTGTGTATAAATAATGAATATTAATAAACGAACTGTTAATTTTTAAAAGATTAAAGTGCTCCTCTTTCCAAACTTCCAAATTATTGAACAAGGAACTTTCCCCAGCGTTCCCTCGCGGAGCGTCTCTGCAGTTTAACGCTTTTATTTTGAGACGTCCAGTTGAGAAGGTCTTTTTAAAGTACTGACAATCAACAGAAGAAAAGCCACAGACGGAGACACTTCATCAGAAGAGTCAGTCTCCCCGTGGAGCCCTGCTGGGCGCTGGAACAGTCCTGGGACTGGGAGATTGAGACCGAGGGACACAGTATTTCAGAAAAGTGTTTAAAATGATGGCGGTGTCCAGTTTCTGTTCAGCTTTCATCTAATCAGCGCTCACCAGATCATCAGGGCTCCCTGAGCAGCGTGTGGAAGTTCACCAGTGGGTGGCGCTCAGTCCTGGTTCCACATCCGCACTGTGTGCAGTTAATGTTGGGTTTTGTCATGTTGTGTTTTTCATTTGACTGTTGTTGTGATTTTGATCCTGACTGTGATTCTGATTCTCATCGCCATGTTGATTCTGACTGTGATGCTGTGATTGTTGTGATTTTGATTGCGATTCCAATTCTGGCTGTGATTTTGCGATGATGGTGATGCTGACCCTTTGTGATGGTGATTCTAGGATTATGATTATGATGCTGTGATTGTAATTCTGGGATTGTGAGTGTTGTGATGATAATTCTGATTGTGATTCTAAGATTGTGATTGCTGTGAAGGTGATTCTGATTGTGATTGTTGTGATTCTAGGATTGTGATTGCTTTGGTGGTAATTCTGATTGTGATTTTGTGATAGTGATTTGTTGTAATGGTAATTCTGAATGCATTTCTGGGATTGTGATTGTTGTGATGCTGTGATGGTCATTCAGAATCTGATTCTGGGATTGTGATTGCTGTCGTGATGCTGTGATGTTAATTCTGATTGTGATTCTGGGATTGTGATTGTTGTGATGCTGTGATGGTAATTCTGATTGTGATTCTGGGATTGTGATTGTTGTGATGCTGTGATGGTAATTCTGATTGTGAGTGGTGATTTTGGTGCTGGGATTATTATTGTTCATTTTGATTGCTGTGATTATGATTCTGGGAATGTGAGTGTTTCGATTGTGATTGTGTGATTTGTGATGCTGATTTGGAGAAATGTTTTAATCTCCCGTCACTCAGATGTTACACACGTACAGGAACCCTGCAGCTCAGACGAGGGGCAGACGTCTGAAAAACAGGAGCTTAACTTTCCTTTTATTCTGAGCATTTTGGAGAACGCTGCACTTTTCTTGGTCCAAACCGTGTCAAAGGCACGGCTCACCTTTTAGCTTCTCCAGCGTAGTGTTGTCCACCTCCCAGCCCAGGGCTTTTTTTTCAGCTTAAACTGTTGTTAAAGCGAACGTTTCTCTTAAAACTACAGCAGGTGCCCAGTTTGGTTCCTGCTGTACAATTTAGGGGAACTTCAGACCTTTTTCTGGCAGTGAAGGTAGAAGCCACACGCTGAATTGTTTGCATGGCAGTAAAATCCGTATGACGTACCAAACACATGTGGACAACCTGGGAGACGCGTGTCCACTTGCTTGGCTGGGACAGCAGCTGGTGTATGTTGATTGAGACACACACAGACAGTGTTTTTGAAGAACTGTGGGAATCAGAACTTTATCAGTAGCTCCTGGTCTTCCCTTCTGCTGTCGTAGCCTCTGGTTCTGAACTTCCCGTTTCCTGAAAACGACAAACAATAGAAGAGTAGGGGACATGTGACATCCTGGCCTGTGTGTGTGTGTGTGTGTGTGTGTGTGTAAGGGTGACATGCTGCAGGCCAGATTTAGAGAGAGCTGAACACATGCTGGTCCTCAAATCTATTGAAGTAATAAAGCTGTTTTTTATAGTAAGCGTTTGATCGAATCGAGTGATCTTAATAAAAAGGAGTTTCAACCCATTTTTCATGAAAGCAAGCAGAGAAGATGTAAACAGATCGGTTTGGTGGTGTTCCCGGTGTGTGTGAACGGAACCGGACGTCTGAACGTCCCTCACAGACATGAGCTGGTGGTGGAGACGCTGTCTGGTGTCTGAGACGGTGTTTTAGTTCTGAGAAGATTCTGGACTAAAACTGAACCCGTTCATGGTGGAGGGACACGAAGAACAGAGATTTAGTTCAGATGGACTATTTTACCATCATCACCGTCCAACAGAGACACGGGGAGACACGTGGAGCTTCACTGGGGACAGAAAATGCACAGATTTGGGACGTCCGGTTCCTTCACCACCACTGGAGAGACAATCTGACTCTGTTTACAAATTTGTGTGAATTTTGAACAAATTAGAGGTTCAGAGGTTAACCAGCATAATAGTTTTGTTGTCAAACATTAGCAGATTAAAAGGAGAGACAGACAGACAGACAGACAGACAGACAGCAGCATCATGCTTTTCCTTTCATTTGCGGAGTACGGAGATACTAGGAATCACGTTTTGTTCAGGTTTGTAACGAGGCCAGTGTTGCATTGAGAGCTGGTGAAAGGGACACACACACACACACACACACACACACACACACACGCACCCAGAGAACAAAAACAGACAGGCATTGTGTTGATTTTAGTCTGGGATGTTCAGTTGCCTTTAATGGGGTCAGCTGTTCCGACTCAATAACGTTATTAACAGACAGAAGATTCCACTGCTGCTGCTCAGACCACTCACATACAGGCGTTTGTCAATCGGGCTGCATTAATGGAGCGGTCCGAACGGGCCGGGCTTTCAGAGCGCAAAGTGCCATAGAGAGCGGCTTTTCAGTCTGTCTAGACACTACTGTAGTGCTCAGACCCTCCACCGGGGTTCTACCAGACACTCCTGGAGGTGAGCACAGTCAGCTGTCTGGGCTAATTTGGTGATTGTGCTAAATTGTTCAGTTTACCTCTCTGGACACATTTACGCTAAAATTACTGCTGTAGTATAAACCTACAGACAGGAGACTGGGTTCCACACCCAGTCAGAAACTCAGGCCCTGATTGGTCCAAATAATTAATGTCAATAAACAGCATAAAGGTTTACTTTAGTGCAAACAGTGGGGCAGTGGTGTTCTAGTGTTTAGGAACAAGGTCCCAGGATCAGAAGGTCGTGGGTTTCAATCCCAGACCAGTAGGTTGCCCTGAGGTACCCTTGAGCAAGGTACCGTCCCCGTCACTGCTCCCCGGGCACTTTCAGTAGCTGCCCCCTGCTGTACGTGCATGGGGAGGAAAAGCAGAGGAAGCGTTTCACCGTGTTTTTCCACTTTATTTACCTGTAATGTTTAGAGCACAGTACTAAACTCTCATCCCACAATCAACCCGTTACTGCATGGAGGGGTCCTTTCATTGTGTTTCACGGAGCGCTGTGTTTCACCATGACAAAATAGTCACTTTCCAAATGTAAATACAGAGTGTAAAGGTTTAGTTTACTGTAAAGTGTGATGGAGAGAGAAGCTGTTCTCAGTAAAATGAAGCAGAAAGTCTTCCAGATGTTGAACTGTTTGTAGGTTCTGTTCAAACTGAAGCTCGTTTGAGACGCTGACCGTGTTCAGGTGTGTGAACAGAAAGGTGAGAGGGTGTGTGAGTCTGTAGTGTGTGTTCAGGTGTTTGGACAGAAAGGTGAGAGTGTGTGTGAGTCTGTAGTGTGTGTTCAGGTGTTTGAACGGAAAGGTGAGAGTGTGTGTGAGTCTGTAGTGTGTGTTCAGGTGTGTGAACAGAAAGGTGAGAGAGTGTGTGTTCAGACTCTCAGGTAGATCTGATCCTCAGAGACAAACAGGTGGAGTCTGAGTCGTTAAAGCAAAAAAAAAAAAAACAAAACAAAACCAACCCAGAGAAAGTCTGACGCTCCTGCAGAAACTTCACTCCATTCTTCACTAAGAAGGTGCTCAGCAGAGAATCTGGGCAGAAAAACAGAAGGACTGTAAAAAGAAGGATCTTCTCTGCTGGTCCTTCTCTTATCACAGTGTTTCCTGTGTCACCTGTCCATCCTTTCTTCATTTTCTGCAGTTTGTGTCCCTGACGTTCCCCTTCTTTGTGCTGAACACCTTTCCCGTCACAATAAAGACTACGCTCGTCCTGCTTGCCCCCCCAGCCGCGTCTTGTGCTTTGTGTCACCTTGAATGTTGACTGTAAGCATTTCATGTCCCATTCTGCTGGATTTCCTTCACACGCTCAGTGTCGGGGGGGCTTCGTCACACGATACTGTTGTAGAACCAGTCTCCTCCTGCAGCCTCTCCTGACAGCTGGGAGGATTTGCGTCTTGCGTTGTAAGGTTGGGTTTGTGTGAAGAGCAGGGATGGGAAGAGCTGAGCCACTGTGAGAAAGCGTGAGTTCCCAGGTTCTCCACGTTGAAAACCAAGAGAAAACCACGCTACGACACAGATAAGAACATTCCAGCGTCATCATCATCATGCAACGTCGGAGCTGTTTGAGTGATTGGTAACAAGCAAACCGAGAAACAAGTATGGACAAGTTCATTTGTTGATTGTTGATTAGACTCACACACACTCTCACCTTTCCGTTCAAACACCTGAACACACACCACAGACTCACACACACTCTCACCTTTCCGTTCAAACACCTGAACACACACCACAGCCTGTGATCGTTACTTTCACGGCTCCAGAACCAATACGGCAAAATGACCTGTGCATAATAACTAGAGTGTGTGTAGAGTGTGTGTAGAGTGTGTGTGATGGGGCTCAGTCTGAGGATTGGCCCAAGATGCCCTAGTCATACATAAGTTTTACGTGTACGTAAGTACACACGTTTTTATGGTTACGCTTCCCCTAATAAAACTTAGTTTTTTTTTATTGGAGATGAAGAAAGATCTTAATCCTCTGGAAAATGTAGCCTGCGAGGTCGCTGCCCCCTACTGCCCGTTAAATGAAGTTCACCTCATTTCACATCAGAAAACGGTGACGTTCCCAACAGATGGAGTTACTGATAACACTGTACTGGAGCCACAACCTTCTCAGAGCTGGAGTCTGTCCTAGGCCTCAGGCACACCCTGAACACACACACACACACACACACACACACACGCACACGCCTAGGGTTCAGTTTATCATCTCCAGTCCACCTGTTGTTGTGTATTTAGACGGTGGGAGGAACCCAGTTCTCTCAGAGGAAACCCCCACAGACACGGGGAGAACAAGAGGCCGTGTCCTAGTGTTTAGGGACAGGATCTGAAGGTCGTGGGTTTGAATCCCAGACCAGTAGGTTACTCTGAGGTTCCCTCGATCAAGGTACCGTCCCCATCACTGCTCCCCGGGTTCTGGATATGTCTGCCCTCTGCTGGATGGTGTGTTTGGTTCACTTTGTTTACAATGACTAACAGTCACTTTCACTTCAGTATCACTTCATAAAGAACCCAGACTAGGAGTAGAACCACCTTCACACTGGGAGGAGACAGTGACGCTGTTCCGCCCCACACACTGAAAATACTTCTGTGATCTTAATGAATAACAGAACTGCTGTTTATTTGCTGGATGCTTCCGAAGAGGGGAACCAAGCTTTTGGTCTAAAACTAAAGCTGTTGGAGGGACATGGCAAAGTGATTTAGTTCAGATGGACTATTTTACCGTCATCACCGAGACACGTGGCGCTTCACTGGGGGTAGAAAATGCACAGATTCGGGACGTCCCGTTCCGTTCAGCACCACTGGAGAGAACGTCTGAATTTCAGTCATTGAGAGGAGGTGAGAAAATACTGTGTTATCACCCTCAGCCTGGACAGCAGGATAGAAAACACTCTTAAAGGGAAGCGCCGGCCCTGGGAGCTGAAGCGGCTCAGAGGTTTGTGGAGCCAAGAGTCGATGTGTGATATTGAACTAGCTGTAAGGTTTATAGTAGAAATCAATTCGGTCAGTGCTAACAGAATAAGGACGCCCCAGAGGGACGGGGGACGGGAGGATTGAATTAAATCGGCGTGTCGCAGTGTTATATAACTGACCCCGTGTTCCTCCGAGAGAATATTTCTGTCTGTGAGAGCAGAAAATGCACAATTAGAGTGTAAAACTCAAGAGCAGAAGGCTGCGGTTTCATGGCCGCGAGGAATCGGAGAGGATTAAAGTGTCCGTGCTGCTCCTCAGCATCTGCCGGGCTTTTTCATGACAACCATGCTGGAGTCGCGTCCTCCAAGTGTTCACTATTTGCTGGACCAGGATTCAACACTAGTAAAGACGCTTGTAAAGAAAGACACAGCAGATTTCTGAAAAGATCAAAAGGAAAAACAGTTTGTTGTGTTTTTTCCCTGAAGCTCAAGTGTGATGTTGGTGAAGGAAGTTCATGCACCAGAAATCCACACGGTCATTTCTCAACCTCACTTTGTTCTTTTAAATGAAATATGCTGTTGTGACTGTTCCTTTAAGGCGGATTTATGTAAATGAACCCTGTTCTGATTGGCCACACTTTGTGACTACTAGTTCAGAGAGAAGTCCAGACTGAACACGTGTGTAAACTGGTGAGGCTTCATTCTAAAACTTTTACTACATTACTGTATTTATTTATTTATTTATTCAATTATTCTTTAAAATTGTGCCAATGTTCTCGGTACGGTTTCTTCATGAGGACAATTAAAAACCTTCAGCAGATTTAGGATGTTTCCACTTTTCCACAAGAGTTCACTGTTAGTTTTGTGTAGAGAAGAAAGAAAATGAGCAGTGATTCTCTCTGTGTCTCACACACTGTCTGTCTCTCTCTCTCGCTCTCTCTGTCTCACTGTCTGTCTCTCTCTCTCTGTCTCACTGTCTGTCTCTCTGTCTGTCTCTCTCTCTCTCTCTCTCTAACTGTCTCTCTGTGTCTCTGTCTCTCTGCCTCACTGTCTGTCTCTCTGTCGCTCTCTCTCGCTCGCTCTCTCTGTGTGTGCCTCTGTCTCTTTTTTCCTCTTTCTGATAAACGTGTGTGTGTGTGTGTGTGTGTGTGTGTGTGTGTGTGTGTGTGTGTTCTGATGTAGTAGGAGGCGGCCACGGCAGGAACATGGTTAATATTTGGGAGGAAGTGTGAGTGAAGGTGAGCTGGTCATCCTGGAAGGTCTGCAGGAGAGCAGGTGACTGAGTTTACTGAGGCTTATTACTCACTCAGATGATTCCTGGACTAATTCACAGTGACACACACACACACACACACACACACACACACACACACACACACACACACACACACGAGGTGAGAGACTGTGTGTGTGTGTGTGTGCGCGTGTGTGCTGGGGGGGATTTAATGGCAGATGCTTCAAGTGCTCTCTGCTGGTGGGGGGGTTTCCTCTGGGAGTGAAAAGCCCATTTTCACCAACAATAGACGTCACGTTTTTGAACAAATCGAACACGCCTGCATGAATTATACACTTAATGGTGCATTATTTCATTACTTTGCTCTTTTGCCTGCATTTTATCTGAGAAAAGGCCAGACTGGAGCTGTTTGCTAAATAAAAGAATATATTTTTTAACCTTATCTGCTACGTGCTGCATCTGTAGAGCACTAACAAAGCCCAGGGAGGAGGCGGTCTAGTGGTGGAACAGAAGGTTGGGGGTTCACGTCCCACCTCCAGCACCAGCAGCACCATTGGGTTCCTGAGCAAAAACCCTGAACCCCACGTTGCTCCAAAGACACGGTTGCTGTAGACAGGAAACAGAACCAGAAGTCACTCTGGAGAAAAGTCTCTGCTAAATCCCTAAATGTAAATAGAATTATGCAGGTCTTTAATATTCATGTTCAAACGAGTTCACACAATTACTTCTGTAAATAAATACACTTCTTTATTTCATTCAAATATAAATATACGTTTGTATATATGCTTTATCACTGCCGCCGTCCTGTCGTGGAGGATACAGATCAGCTGGTCTTTATGTGTCGGGCTGAACTGGGCACTGAGAACATCATCTCGTTCTTCTTCACGTCCGGTTCTTGTGGCAGATTTGACAATAACGTTGATTTTGAATGGAGAATCTCCTGAAGTTTCCATTTGTTGAATGTAGATCTGACAGATAAATCCTCAATTATTCAAAAAAATCTAAATTGTTTTCCAAGAACAGAAGATCTCTTGACACTGAAGCGGCTCTTCGTTCTCGTCTATTTGAAACATGTTTTGAGTTCCAGGTTTTTTGTCCCACAAAGAAAACCTGCGTTTGCAGTAACCCGACTGTCTTTGTCTTCGTCCGTCTCTGCTTCAGGCTTTTCCCGCCGTCTGCACAAGGACCCTTTTCCAGTTTTCTTTTTTCTGCTGAGTTTTCTTGGAGATCCTTTGAAACGGGTTCCTCTGTGGAAGAACAAAGACCGATGTGAGCTAAAGCTGCAGGAGACCCGAGCCTTTCGGCCCTTTTTTGGAGCAGTTGCCCCCGTAAAGAGCTTTAGGTGTCTGATTTTCTGGCACACATCCCTCCCTGAGTCTCAGGAAACTCCGAGCTGAAAACCCCGAGAACAAAGCAGGAGGGTCTCCGGCGCTGATCTGTTGTAATGGCCTCCCTGCTGCTCGGCTGACGCGCTAGAGGGGAAAATGGGAGACGATTTGGTCTGTAATTACACCGTCCATCTCACACTCGCAGAAACCAAACCACCTCTTTATCTGGAACACTCACCAAAAACGGAGCGGCCAGGGGGACCGAACACAAGAAGCACAACAGCTGTGGACGTTTTCTCAAAGCATGCAGTCCTGATTCGGACGGACTAAAAACAAGTGATTATTATTGAATGTGTTCACAAATACAAATAAATCAAATGATATTCTTTTAAAGTCAAGCCCTTTAAGTGCTGATGATATTCAGGATCTGAAACGCATGTAAACAAACAACTAAACTGCACAATGAAACGCTTTCACATCTGTATGTATTCAAATATACACTTAAACCTTTACAAATAGATATATTTGAAGATAATTTCTGGTGTTATTTTGATAATGGTTCTCTTAGGAACCACTCATTACAAGGACTGTTCTGTTTCATTCAAGACTTTAGCCGTTCAAAAGTGGCCTTTACTGTTTATCTGCTGATTTTACACCCTGGAAAAACCCACACCAGCAGGAGCTCATCCATCCACTTGCCAACAAACGGTGAAATAACGAACTACCCAAAGAGTGAGGCTCCTCAACATTATGTAATTCAATGTAATTATTTAATGCATTTAAAGTATAAAGGAAACACAGAAAGTAGAAGCAGACCTGAATACCTGGGCTGGGGTGGGCGGGGTCATACCTGGTTACTTAATAAAGTAAATAAAACAGTGTTTTAATGCATTTAAATAAAAACATGAAAAAAGAGAATTTCCATTCAAGTAAACTCCAGTAAAAGGACAGACACATGCAAAGACAAAGAGACACTCATGCACAAATCAGAATTTGCATGTGTGAATGTGTGCGCGCACACACACACACGTTGCACACACACACACACACACACACACACACACTCATCCGCGAAGGCTGAATAATAATGAGTGTTAATATAATTCCACAGTGACAGACAGAGGAAGGAAGGGTTGTGATGATGGTGTATCCGTTATGTCCTACAACGCCGCTGCCGCTCAGTGTGTTTGTGTGTGTGTTTCCTCTCCATAGAGACATTAGCATGAAAAGTGTGTGTGTGTGTGTGTATATAATACAGTGGAGCTCGGGGGAGCATTCATGGCCTGCGGTCTGGAAACAGAAATCAATAGAACAGCATCAAGTCCCACATGGACAGCGTGGAGGTGTGGAGGGTCTGAGGTTTAGCCGAAGCCCCCCTCATCCCAACCCCCCACCCCAGTCTGGGATGAGCCGTCTTGTTCAAATCAGGCGAGCGGAAACATCTCAGGACTTTTTGGCAGGTCTCAGCATTACTCATACAGGAGACAGCGGACTGACGGAAAGCCAAAGTCCAGACAGAGCACAGGATTTCAGCTGCAGATTGTCAAGAAATCTCATTGGCTGTGGTGTCCCAGTATTTAGGAAGAAGGCCCCAGGAAGTGAAGTGAAAGTGATTCATTGTCATTGTGAAACACAGCACACGGCGAATCACAACGAAATGAAACCTCTACTTTTCACCCACACATACACGTGCGGCAGGTGCAGCTATTGAAAGCATCCAGGGAGCAGTGACGGGCACTGTACCTTGCTCAAGGGAACCTCAGGGGAACCTACTGGTCTGAGATTCAAACCCATGTCCTTCCACTGCTGGGGAAAACTCCCTAACCACTAGGACTGGAAGATCGTGGGTTCGAATCCTGGATCAGTATGTTCACTGGATCAAGATACCGTCCCCTTCACTGTTCCCTTGGTACGGGATATGTCTGTCCCTGCTGAACGGTCTGTGTGTGTGTGTTAAATACAGAGGATGTGTTTGTTTTTAGTTCACTCTGTTCACAATGACCTAATAGTCACTTTCACTTTCACATGGCGAACATTTCTCCAGTGGTCAGATTTCTGGTATCACTTCTTCTGGTTGTGACATCATTGCTCAGATCGCTCACTTAATTTGGGTCAATAGGTGGTTGTTAAGGTTAATGAAAGTGAGGACAGTGGAGTGGTGAGGATGGAGGGAGTAGTGGAGGTGAAGGGGGAGGAGTTTAAATGCTCTGTTCAGAGTAATGGTGAGTGTGGAAGAGAGGAGAAGAAGGGAGTGCAGGCAGGTTGGAATGGGTGGAAAAGAGTGACAGACAGGGACCAGCAAGAGTGAAAGGGAAGGGTATACAGGACAGTAATGAGACCAGCTATGTTATACGGGTTGGAGATGATGAAAAGACAGGAGGCGGAGCTGGAGGAGTTAAAGATGCTGAGATTTTCGTTGGGTGTGAGCACAGAGTGAGATGTCTGTCCGTCTGTTCTGCTGCTTGAATTTTCTTTCTGATGTTTTTTATTCACAGTTTTAAAAAAGGGACTTTTCAAGACATGAACCACGTCATGTTCCAGAACCACGGACTGCCCGTGGACGACGGGTACATCTGTTCATCCTTGTCAATGAGCACCTCAGTGAACCCATGGCTGATGAAGTGAAAGTGACAATCGGTCATTGTGAACAGAGTGAACCACAACCAAAAACATCCTCTGTATTTAACACACACATCGTCCAGCAGGGGGCAGACATATCCAGCACCCAGCGCCCAAGGGTACCTCAGGGCAGCCTACTGGTCTGGGATTCAAACCCATGACCTTCCGATCCTGGGGCCTAGTCCCTAAACACTAGAACACTGCTGCACCAGGGTTTTGGGTTGATTGAAAAGTCCCAGCAGATCTTTCTGCTCAGATCTCCTGACGTTCAGCAGCAGCGAGAGGAGCTTCAGCACAGGGAGGGTAACGGCTTGAGTGTGATGCTGTTCCCCATCAGTTCCCATCAGCAGCTCCACAGAAAAAGTCATAATAAACACTATGAATGTGTTCTAGATGTCAAGAACACCTGTTTATCCAGCAGCAAAATCCACTTCCTCATCTCCAGCTCTCAGTAACTCAGCAAAGCTGGAGAAGTGAGTGATTATCCAGTATTGGTTAAATCTGGTAAAAGAACAGTAGTTAGCCAGGTGCTAAAGCAGGAGTGTTTTTTTCAAACTAGATATTAGTTTCTGAAGGACCTTAAACCAAGATCGATTCTGAGGTATTGTTTTATTCCCTTCACTTTCAGAAACCCCGGGTTAATACCTAAAATTGAAAAGCAAGATGTCTCCTTTAAGCTGGATGTTCAGACCAGGGGTCAGAAGTTCCTAAATTGCTCCTTACAGAAACTTTATTTAGCCGAAGTGGTGTTGAATTTACACCCGAGGTGTGAAACAGGTCACAGTGTTTGGTGTGTCGTTACCTGAAGCTCAGTGCTGGAAGTCGTTATTGTGCATCTTCGCTCCATGACAACTGCCACAATGTGCTCCTGCTGACAGGTCTGCTCCTGGATGACCGTCTCAGGTTCCCAGGCAAAAGCTTCACCTGGCAACGAAAATGACCAGTGTCAGCGCAAAGGCTTCCCCACACTGACAATACGACCTGCACTCGGGCCGAAACCTGATGCTTTTTGAATGTTCTCTGTCCCAGACCTGATCCAGGGAAAATGACCCAAACAGGTGTCCTTCTCTACTGACGGTAACGCGTGATGCACCCTGGGGAGGACATGGAGACATTGAGATGTTTTGGTGAAAGGGAACTGTGTGAAGCAGTGCAACTGATACGCTCATGTTTAGAAAGACGGGAGCCTTCAGCTGGTCCTCAACCAGTCCCACAAGTATGAGCGGTATGTCTTTCTCTCTAGGAGGGTAGGGATGTCCTCTCTTTCTCCCAACACTCTGTCTTACTGTGCTCTCTGGGAGGCAGGGATGTCCTCCCCCCTCTCCCCCCATCACTCAAACTGTCCTCTTTTTCTCTGGGTTGTCCTCCCTCTCCATCATCACTCAAAATATCTGTCTCTCAGCATAGGTAGGGCCCTCCCTCAATCATTGTTTTTCTCTCTGAATGGATGGGGTTGTCCTCCCTCTCCCCCATCACTGTCCTCTCTCTCTGGTCCTCCTTGTCCCTAAAAACTCAGTATGACTGTCAGTATCACAGCCTGCATTGGCTTGGACATGTCCAGAGGAGAGACGAGGAGTATATCAGGAGGAGGATGTTGAGGATGGAGCTGCAGGAAAGAGCAGAAGAGGAAGAACAAAGAGGAGCTTTATGGATGTGGTTAGAGAGGATGCAGAGGACAAGAAGACATGGAGATGGACAACATCTAATGGGAGCGACCAAAAACAAGAAGAAGGAGAACTTGGCCATTTTGACAGGAAATAAACCTTAAAAGGGGGTCTCCTTGGTTTCCACTGAGGGATCTCCCGACATCAAGCAAGGCTTCCAGATGGAGAACGATGATCTAATCCTTGCCTGGTCTGCCTGGTTGTGTTTACATGGAAGTAAAAAGCCTGATTAAATATGAATCATTTCCATGAATGATTAAATGCTGGAACAGATTCACTGTGCAGGCTGTTACATAAACCCTAATTCACTCTGAATCCCCTACCCGAGGGTAATGTAATCGAGTAGGTCCGTGCAGGATGGCAGAAAAAAGCTGGATCCTTCTCCCACCGCGAGAGTAGCTTTCCTGCCCTCGGCATGAACTGCTCTGCTGTTTCACAAGAGAGAAGTTGCGCAAAATTCACGGGTATTTATTGAAACAGAGATGCTTTCTGAGTCAGCAGGAAGGAGGACAACGGCCTCTGCGGTGGAACTGAGAGCGAAAATGTCCATCAAATGAAGCGTTAAGATGATCAGGACACAAACAGAAGCGTGTTGAAACCATGGATACAGATCTAGATTGCAGACAGGGGGCGCTGCTAAAGCCTCGTCTGCAGGTACTCCAGGGAAAGTTTATCCTCCTGACAATCGTTCATTTTCACTTTTCTTTTCCTTTTCTTCTTTCGGCTGCTCCCGTTAAGGGTCACCACAGCGGATCGTCAATCTCCATGTCTTCCCGTCCTCTGCATCTTCCTCTTTCACACCGTCCCTCTACACGTCCTCTCTCACCACATCCATGAACCTCCTCTCCTCTTGCCTGGCAGCTCCAGTGACTCATCTAAAAACATTTTAGCCTGAAAATTATTTAAAAGCTCTGAGTGTTTCTAAGGAACCTGTTCGTCTGAGCGCTTTCTGAGCTGCTGAGTTTAGTGTTGTTCTGTACCCACCTCTCTATCAGGATCACGTTATAATTTAGAGCCAGTCATAAAATAAAGCTCACACGTGAAGTGTCTCCACACAGCCTGTGATTTAGAGAGCGAGGTAGGAAAGTGTTTCTGTTTGATCTGCTTTTTTTTGGGAGGATGTTTACATTCAGCCCATCGTTCACGCTTCAGCCCGGTTTCACTGCAGTGTGTAAAACTGAGCTCAGCTGTACCGTGCTCTCTGTTTACACACTTTACACGGCTTTAAACTCTCACATGATCAGAATGAGGTAAAAGGTGCAGCAACTGAAAGCACCAGCACAGGACGTTCAGTGGACGCTGCTGATGGGGCAGCGGTGCTCTAGTGTTTAGGAAGTCGGCCACAGGATCGGAAGATTGTGGGTTCAAACCCCTAACTAGAAGGTTGCCCTGAGGTACTCTTGAACAAGGTACCGTCCCTGTCACTGCTCCCTGGGCATTTTCATAGCTGCACGGTGTTTGCATGGGTTAAATGCAGAGGTCCAGTTTGGTTGTGGTTCACTGTGTGCTGTGCTGTGACCTCGCAATGACGAATAGTCACTTTCACTTTTTCACTTTCATGTTCAGAAACATGGTGTGATTGGAGAGGATTAAAAAGGTGCAGAAGTGTAAATGCTGTCTGGTATTTTCAGGTATTTCGTTATTTTTCTTTTCTTTTTACTCACTGCTTTGTGGGGACCAGTACCTTGGTCAAAGAAACTCAGGACAACCTACTGGTCTGGGATTTGAAACCACAACCTTCCGATCATGAGTCCTAGTCCCTAAACACTAGGGCAAAGCTCTCCCTAATATTAGTTAAAAAAGTGAAAGATTAGGTAGGTGTTTCTAATAAAGCGGCCAGTGTGGTTTGTTGCTTTATTGTTCTCAGCTAGAGGAGGAAGGGTTCCGCTGTGGAGTTCTAGCTCCTCTCTGGATTTCTTCCTTTAGTTAGGGAGTTCTCGCTTGCTACTTTCATCCACGGGATCTTGGGAGTTTGGACTTCTGGAAACTGCTTTTCAATAATTCACTAATTGCTGGCGAGGCCAATTAATACAATGCTAAATTAAGTGACCTAGATGTTTAGGGTCATCTGTTTAGAAAACGATTTAATGGAGGGGTGGTGCTCCCCCTCCAGGTCATCGTCCCTCACAAAGCCCACGACCCAAAGATCCCTCAGGGACTTTATTAGCGGGGACAGACGGGCAGCATGCGAGTAGCGTTAGCGGTGTAGTTCACCTCCCCCTTCCTCTTAGGGGCATCTGTGTCACTCACACTCACACACACACACACACACACACACACACACACACACACACGGCCTGCTGAGGTTCAGAGGCTTCAGCAGGACGCTGTTCTCTGGCTCTGTGCCGTTAACAGGCCCCAAATCTTCGTCAGAACAGACATCTGAATAGCGTGGTGCTGGCAGGGCCGGACCCCTGGTGCAGAATCTTTATAGCTGCCGTCAACACACACACACACACACACACACACACACACACACACACACACACACACACAGTCTGCCTGTATGGTGAAGCCCCTGTCTTTACTACTGCATGTGTGGTCACAGCCAGATGAAAGTCAGTAGATCTGCTTTCAGATTATTTTTGGGCACTTTTTCCTCGATTCTTTGGGACAGAAGGGACGATGCAGGTGTTGCAGATGTTTTATCAGAATTTTTGACAAATGCAATCAAACCCTCACAGCAATGTTCATCATCAGTACCTCACTGATACAATCAGACCCTCACAGCAATGTTCCAGCAGAAGGCTGTTACTGGAGCAGTGGGGGACTCACTATGGATGCCAGTTTTAAACGCTCCTGTGATCTGACTCCCCCTGCTGGCTCCACTGTGTCACTGCAACAGATGCTTGATCAGACACTGCATTGTGAGTGTTCTTTAGAACAACACACACTTGTCCCCTGATTGAAAGACAATAACAGTTCAAGGGTGTCTCCGGGAGAGTAACTGCAGTGAAAGACGTCCTCTGTTCTCCCCTGTAAGCGTCCAGGCTTCTCCTCACCGAGCACACACAGATTACACCCCAGCAGAGTGAGTCAGAGTGTGAGATCTTGTTCTATAATCAGGGCTGTTACAGATAAACGGGTGTGTCTGGAAGGTGCTGCGACACAGAACAGCACTCTCTGTCGTCCTGTTTTGAGCCGCTACACTCGGTCTGGTTTTTTAGGATTCGTGTTTTGAACAGTGGAGGCCAAAAGTCCGAGAAGAGTGAAAGTGTTTTACATTAACTTCTGATTTAATCCAGTCTTTCCTACCCTGGTTGATGTGAGCAGACAGTTTGTCGGATCAAGCCCGTCTGAACACACTCAAACACGCTCGCTGGGGCAGCGGCGTCCTGGTGCTCAGGGACTGGGTTGTGGGTTCGAATGCTGGAGCAGCAGGTTTCCCATCTGGCAGATGTTTTGCTTCATTTTACTGAGAATCACATTTTACACTTAACTAAAACTTTTGGGCCACTGGGTGACTATTGACTTAAACCTTGTATCTCCATTTGTAAAAGATCTGGGCCAATGAGAATTTTCTCTGGACTGTGCTGAAGGTTTTTCTGTTGTTCAGAGGTGCAAGAGTGGAGTTATTTTTCTGCTAAACTGATCCTAAAGCCCAGGTTCAACTTCTTCACAGTTGTGTTTACAGCAGCCCGGGGACGGAGTGTGAACCCAGGACACTCTGTCTCACCTGGAGGGGGGGCTTTGTGTGAGTGTGTGTTTTGCTTTCTGTGCTGATTGTTGATTTGTCCACTACAGTAGAACTGCAAGCTGAACCTGGGAGACCTGATACAACCTCATTTATTATTGAAGAAAACTGTCTCTCTCTCTGTCTCTCGCTCTCTTACTCTCTGTTTCTGTCTCTCTCTTTCGCTCTCTGTCTCACTCTCTCTCTCTTGCAGTCTCGGTTTCTGTCTCTCTGTCTCACTTTCTCTCTCTGTCTCTGTCTCACTCTCTTTGTCTGTCTCACACTCTGTCTCTCTCTCTCTCTCTTTCACTCTCTGTCTCAGTTTCTGTCTCACTCTCTCTCTCTCTCTGTTTGTCTCTGTCTCGGTTTCTGTCTCTCTGTCTTACACTCTCTCTCTCTCTCTGTTTCTGTCTCTGTCTCTCTTTCTCACTCTCTCTGTCTCACACTCTCTCTCTCTCTCTCTCTCTCTGGATCCCTGCACTACATAAAACGCCTGAATGGATGGAATCACTGGTCTCATAAGATTAGCAGTGGAGTTGGCAGCAGTGCATTGTGGGTATTTGGCTGCTGGTGTACTGTGTTTCAAAACTGAGTTGGGAAATATCGAACTCGTCCTTCTGCACACTTGGCCAGTCCTGCAGTGCTGCAGTGTTAAAGACAGTGTTTATAATAAAACACTGCAGTGGTGCAGGCTGAGGCCTCCACGGTGACGGGACCGTTCAGATTTTCACTTCACTTTAGCAGACATGCTGTCTTTCCTTCTTAATGTGGAGTAAGAGACCCTAAAGCTGTAGAGACACTAGATTAAAACGTTATGGTCTATGTAAATGATCCGTGTTCTGACTGGTCACCCTGCGATGTGCCTCATTCAAAAAACCCGTCTGGGCTCCAACACTCTTTACTGAGGAAGAAGTTAAACAGCTGGAGGCGGAATAAGAATTCTCTCTGCTTGGAATTTCATTTCCCTTTGCTTATCTCGGAGCGGGTCATGGGGGTTGCTGTTGAGGAGGCCAGCCCAATTTCACATGGATCCCAAGGTTCTCCTAGACCAGCAGAGATGATCGTCCCTGGTTACCCCCATTGTTCTCCTCCCAGAGGGAGGTGCCCAGAAGGCATCCTGACTAGAGGCCCAATAGATGCTCAACTGGCTCCTTCTGAAATGAAGAAGCGGAGGTTCCAAGCTCCTCAACCTAACTGTGCGCCCACACGCTGCCACTGCCGTCCTGATCTGTTTGTTGAATCCAAGAAATCTGTATTCTGTGTTAAATCACATTTTCTGGCTTTGTACCAACAGACTTGGAGATGGTCCTCATCCCAACCGAACCGATCTTTTAGGGACGTCAAAGGCAAGACATTTCCGTATGTGCCTATGAGGGTTCCAGCGCTTTTACGATAGCTGTTTGAATTCTGACTGCATTTTGAAAAGTGTGCGATACAAGAGAGCCAATCAAAACAGAGCTCATTTACATATTTACATAGACAGTGAATTCTGTTTTCACAGTTAAAGAGAGGTAAGAGTGGTCGTCAGCACGGGTGTAGTGAAAAGAAAAGTGTACAATTTAAACCTTTCACTTGAAAGTGAAAGTGACTACCCTCGACTACCTCTACAAGGGTACCTCAGGACAACTTACTGGTGAGGGTATTGAACCCACAATCTTCTGACCCGGGGCAACTCCCTCACCACTAGACCACCACTGCTACTTGAGCTCTGTGGTCCTCCAAACTCCCCCTTGGTCAAGATTTCAGAGTTAGAAGGCACTTCACACTGGGGTTCCTGGAATCGAAGCAGTGCCTTTTGTCGTCATCTCTCCTGCAGACTGTGTCCATCGAGGCTGCGGCGTCACTACTGGGTGCTGGAGGTGTGTTTATGAACGCGTGAGAGAAGGACGAAGGATCTCCATTTGATCCCACAGTGGTCAGGCCTGTTGTCATGGGGCGTGTTGGAGCCTGTTGGAGCCTGAGCCTTCCATGACCTCTGAAAACACTCCACTAACACCTGTATACCACACACTCCATCACTCGACCTGACAAGCAGGCTAAAGGGTCTCCTCTGAAGGACGTTTCTAGCGTCTGGCTGTTTTTCTCCATTTAGGCTGAACCTGCTCTTGAAGTTGGGAAAGTTTTGGAAAATAAAAATAATGGATATTGTTTTGGAACCCAAATCATGCACTAGCTGCTCTTAAACAGTGTTGAAGGAAAGGTTCTTCTACATTCAGGTCTCAGGAGCACAGACTCAAGTCCTCAATTTCTCCTTCCCATCAGATCTGTCAAAACATTTGAAGTGTTTCATGTCAACATCGCCAGCCATGTTCTTAGTTCCTTAAAGTGTGTGTGTGTGTGTGTGTGTGTGTGTGTGTGTGTGTGTGTGTGTGTGTGTGTGTGTGTGTGTTCTGGGAAGCTCATAAACAAGCAGCAGGAAATGTTTTTCATATGGTCCATTGCTGTGTGTGTGTGTGTGTCTTTCTTTCAGAACACACACATTGTGAACAGCCACACTGACTCTCTTCATTTGTTTGCGAACAAAGTCTTTAACAAATGGAGGATAAACTCAGCTGTAGACTCATTTTAATCCCTGATACTCTGTTCTGTACGACGGCTGGTTGTTGGTCCCTAAAAGAGTCGATCATCCAGTTCAGAGTTTTGGACACAGAGTTTAATTTTGTTTCCAGGATTTTGGTTGCATGTAAACATTTCTCCATATCGAGAGTTTGTTTCAGATTTTTATTTTCTTGTTAATAGTGTATCTGGGGTGACTCTGTCTCCTCACATTGAGAAGGTCCTGGGTTCGATTCCCAGCGGGGATGGTGCGTGTCCTTTCTGTATGGAGTGGACATGTTGTCCCCGTGGCTGTGTGTTTCCTCTGAGAGCTCCTGTTTCCTCCCGCCGTCCAAGCACCTGCAGGTCAGGTGTACCAGAGACACTGAATCATCTACTGTGTGTGTGTGTGTGTGTGTGGGTGTGGGTGTGTGTGTGTGTGTGTGTGTTTGGATGTGTCTCTGTCCTGTGATTGACTGTTGACCTCTCCGGGATGTGTCCCCACCTTTCCCCTTGTGAGAGCTTTGATGGACTCTAGCACTGCCCGCCACCCTAATCAAGACAATCGGCTCAGAAAAGGAGTGAGTGAGAGTGAGACTAATGTAACTTTGTGCAAGTAATGTAACAACAAACCCAGAACTACCACCCGGAATTTTGTATCAACACTCTATCAACCACTTAACAAGGTATCACCCTAACCACCACCAGAAATACCATAGCAACAGCCATTAAAACACCTGGGAACAAAACAACCGGCGTTACGGTGAAAACCTCTTATTAGCACCTCTATAAAAATCATCTGGGATTCCATAACAACCATCTGGGATTCCATAACAACCCTGTAGCAACATATTTAAAACCTCTGGAAATATTAGCAACAGCATCAGTACCATAGTACAACACCTAGCAACCACTTGGCACACCATAGCAACTGCAATAGCTTACAAAAACAAAACGATGCCATTGCAGTACACTAGCCATCCATCTGGGATACCATGGTGAAAGTGAAAGTGACTTCCCTTGTCATTGGGAAATGCAGCACAGCACAATGAAACTCAACCTCTGCATTTCACCCACACACACGCTCAGCAGGGGGCAACTATTGAAAGGGCTCGGGGAGCGGTGAAGGGGATGGTACCTTGCTCATTGGTACCTCAGGGCAACCTACTGGTGAGGGATTCGAACCCACAATCTTCCCATCCGGGGCGACTCCCTCACCGCTAGGCCACAGCTACCCCCTAGGGTGATACCCTAGCAACCACCTGAGATGCCCTTGTAATACCCTAGCAACCACATGGGATATCATAGCAACTCTTGCAACAATCTAGCAACACTGGGCTGCTGACCCCACAATTAACCTCCCTTCTTTAGGAAATTTACTTTTTTGCATTTCTGATATTTTACTTTTCATTTTGACCAACATCCATCCCCGGTGTTTTGGCGTTTTCAGTAATCGAGAGTTTAATCTGTCGCCTTCGTTTTGCTCCCCAAATTCAGTGAAGCTGCTTCGTGATGACGACAGCTGGAGAAAAACAGAAATTAAAGTGACTTATTTTAACTTGCAGGGAATCAACGACAGACATTCTCATCACCTGGATCCAGATTAGTGAAATGAACGTTCCTAGAAAGGACGAATGAGAAAGTTTTGTGCTTCATTTTTCTCCGAGTCTGCAGTCGGAGCGTCGCTGACCTAAAGCCATGGAAGAAAAGAAGGAGAGCAGTTATTTTTGAATGGTTTTCCTTCAGAATAAACCGGGCAGAGACGTCTGGTGCCTGGAGGAAATGACATCCCATGCACCACAAGCCCACACACACAAACACGCACGCACGCACGCACACACACACACACACACACACACACACGGTATGTTTAAATACCTTTACCCCTGTGTGTTCTTTATACACCGCAAGCAATGTTACTACATGTGTAGAAACCCTTTGTGTCCCATCTGTCAGTCATAAAGCTCCATCAGCAGCAGAAGAGAACAGCTCGTCTTTCTTTCTGCGAGTAAATATTTACGTAAGCGTCTGAGCTCAGGGCGGTTTATGAGGGACTTGTGAAAAGAATGAAAAGAATAGAGTTAGAAACCACAATGCCTGTTTGTGTGGAAGGGGTTGAGAGACTGGGACGGCCATTGTGCCCACTCGCGTGTGTGTGTGTACTTTGTGTGAGTGTGTAAAGTGGGCAGAATGGGCTCGTCTGGAGGACTGGCTCTGTGGGCAGCTCTGCCCTCCCGCTCTCTCCTCGAAGAGGGAAGTCTTGGACTGAAGCCCACGTTAGAGAAGCTTGAGTCCAGCCAGTGGCTTTCTCACCCAGACCTCCACTGGAATCCAGTCGGGTCAAGTCCGCCCGGCACTGGCAGCGTTCTGGAATGGCTCTGGGGTTTCTCTGTGGGGTCGAGGACTTCCTGGCATCAGGGAGTCAGTTAGTGTGGACCGTGGCGGAGCACGTGGTGAGAAGATGCTACGATGAAGGTCTCATGCCGTGTAGGAGGTTCCTTCAGACGTTGTGCCGAATAGGAGATGTTTATCAGGTACAGCGGCCTGTGATTGCTTTGAGGAGAAAAGAGAAAACGGTGGATATTACTGGTTACGTTACTTTGTACTGGGGCTATAATAATGTACTAGTGTCCTTCAAACATTTAATACTGAAAGGAAACGTTGTGCTTTATAAATATATACCTTTAAAAACATCAAAGCTCAAAAAACCTTCAAAGAAAAGAGGAAAAGCACCGGCCTTTTTTTTTTTTTGCATTATTAAGTGTTGAAGATACAGAGTTGTTCCCAGTGTGTGTGAATGGAACCAGACGTCTTAATGTTCCTTTAGAGACACTCAGTGGTGGTGGAGACGCTGCCTGATGTCCGAGATGATGTTTTTAGTTTGGAGAAGGTTTTGGTCTAAAACTAAACCCGTACATCTGGAGAAAGGGAAGTTTTCCAGGGTTCCAGTGAGATTCCACCCTTCTCACCTGTAAAATTAGTTGTTTATGGAATTTATGGAAATCAGTGTCTGGACTTTTTTGCAAGATGCATTGAATCCTCAAATTTAGGAAAGAGAAAAAGAACTTCTTCATCAATAATGTTCCGTTTCTTATAGAATGTGTCAGCAGGGAAAAATGAATCAAAGCTGCTTTCCGTCGGCTTAGTAAAAGCAACGACCATAAACTGTTATTTTTCCGAGTCATATTTCTTTACGAGCTCGTTTAACTGCCCAATAAACCTCTTTCTGCTTTTCTTCGCTCTTTTCACCTCCATATTTATGAACTCAGACAATCGAGGCTCCAGATTTTGGCATCAGATCTTTCTAGTAGTTTTGTAGCTGGGAGGTCTGAGTCATTCGGGGCTGCTGAGGTCATTCAGTGACGTCTCAGCCGGAGAGTGTGGGTGTATTTGGTTCTGGTTGGGGCTGTTTTAAGCTGTTTTAAGCTGTTTCTAAGGATTCAGGGCTTTCGGGTCACAGTGTGATTCTGAGGACGAAGAGGTGTTGTTTCAGGTTTCTGGGGTTTAGGGTCGGAGCACCTGCTTTGTTTGAAGGCTGTAACCCTGAGATTGGACCTTAGGGCCGTTGACCCCTCCCCTTTTTTTTGGACACCTCCAATGCTCTTTCTTTCTAAACGTGCGCTCGAAAGCAGTGACTTCTGTGGACACGAGACTGAAATTCAGATTCATTTTGAGATGTAAAAGCTCAAAAATCATGAGCCACATCAAATATTTAGGATCGTTTTTCTATTAATTATTCTATTAATATAATTGACTGCTTAATTTTAGCCCATTTATATCAAAAACCTGTAATACCTGCAATCACCGCTTAACAGCACCCTAGCAACCACCCTAGCAACCATATATCATCCACAAGGGAATCACTTTGCTCGTGATCAAATGCACACTTAGTGGATGTGCATCCCTAATTATGCCTAATTAACATAATTAACATGTATTTCTGCTCTGTATGGACAGGATGCACTGCTCACTTTTTTTGTGAAAACAGAAAGCATTCAGCATCTGGTTTGGATTAAAAGTTTAGAATCTGCACTTTTCTGCACAAAAATTTGTTTTTGGTTATTTATTTTACAGCAACATCTGTTTTCCTTCACTTTGGCTTCAGTCTCTGCTGCAACTAAAAACTTTTTTTAAACCATTTTTTGTTTCTGAATAGAAACGGACGTCTCCAAATGTGTGCACTTTCTGTCCCCAGTGAAGCTCCTCGTGTCTCTGTGGGACGGTGATGATGTCTGTCTGTCTGTCTGTCTGTCTGTCTGTCTCTCCTTTTAATCTGCTAATGTTTGACAACAAACTGGTTGCTGGTTAACCTCTGAACCTCTAAATTGTTCAAAATTCACACAAATTTGCAAACAGAGTCAGATTGTCTCTCCAGTGGTGGTGAACAGAACCGGACGTCCCAAATCTGTGTATGTTCTGTCCCCACTGAAGCTCCTCGTGTCTCTGTGGGACGGTGATGATGGTAAAATAGTCCATCTGAACTAAATCTCTGTTCTTCGTGTCCCTCCACCATGAACGGGTTCAGTTTTAGTCCAGAATCTTCTCAGAACTAAAACACCGTCTCAGACACCAGACAGCGTCTCCACCACCAGCTCATGTCTGTGAGGGACGTTCAGACGTTCCATTCACACACACCGGGGACGGTTCTGATTCACACTACACTCGCTGTGGGTGACTGTTTTCATCTTAAACAGAAATTTCAAAAGTCTTCTGGTCTTAAACCTGTCCGTCCTCGTCCCTCCCGACACATATCAGCATGTTTAACTCCTCCAGCTCTACTGTCTGTCTTTTCGCTACAGTCTCTGACCTGTATAACATAGCTGGTTTCACTACCATCCTTTAAACCTTCCTTTTAACTCTCGTTGGTACCCGTGTATCACTCCGGTCACTCTCTGTGAGGTGTATTGTTCTCTTTCAAAAGTTTATCTAGTCTATCAAAAGGCCCATTTGTTATGAATTCTCATCCACGTGGATGTGAGAGTGGTTTGTTGGGACGATCCGGGTCCGTCTTGGTCACTGGGCTCTTCTGTCCGTATTCAGTGCAGGACAGCGGTCAGTCAGTGGTGATGCCACTCTGAACCAGGCAGAGCCACGGCTGACGGACAGCAGCACAACGAGGCAGCTGTGGTGAGTGAATCAGTACGAAGCAGCGAAGACACGCATCAGTGAAGGTTAAGATTGGACAATAGAGCGGGGGGGCAGCGGCTCGGCCCCACGCTGAGCTTAGATAATGCTGGTCCTGTCAGAGGAGATCTCGAGAACATTGTCTCTGCCGAGTTGCTCTGACGGGGCGCTTGGCTGAGAGCCTTGTGTTTTGTCATTAAAGTGCTAATATTACAAAGAAGGTGCTTTAAAATATCAGCTTTCATTCAAAACCAATCAGAAGGAGCTGATTCTGAATCAGAGCTCGACTGAAACCAACTTTAGAGCAGATAGAATAAAAATAGAGTTTTTTAACCCTTTCATGTTTTTAGTGGTTAAACTGTGCTTCACTGAAGCCCAAACAAACGGCAGGTTTCTGTTAGTTGTCTTTATTCTCTCTCTCCATCAAAAAGCTTTTTCTTGATATAATTTCATGGTTGTGGTGATTTTAACACATCTTACGTGTTTTTATTATTTTAATCCTAATGGTGCATTTACAGTTTTAGCAAAAGTTTGAACACCCCTGAAGAGATCAAATCTTCCTCCCCAGCGTTGGATTAAAGGCGCTTTGTGTTTACTGCTAGCTTTTTAAAATCTTTCATTATTGCTGATGAATTCATTTTAAACTGGATACATATTAACAGTCAAAGTGTGTTTTTACCCTGTTATGTACACAGTATATTTCCAAACGAATGTCGTTTTGATCTGATATTGATGCTGAGTTTACCCAGCATGCGTCAGATATCTGATATTTTGGTGCTTGTGTGCTGACGCTGGGCTGCTTTATTGTACATTAAGGTGAAATTCAGTGCCTGCATTATTTGTTTGCCTTTAAATGATCGGATCGTTAAATCGGCAGTTGATGGTTTTGTTGCCCAGATGTTGTAAAAGCTTGCAGTGCAGCGATTAAACTACAGGATTAAAACTTCCAACAACACATGCTGCTATGTGCAAACTTTTGCACACCTCAATATTTAAATGAAGGTGGCTCATGCTTGGTTTCAATCCAACAACAGCGCGACTGAAGAGATTACTGGCACTGTTCAATAATAATGGTAAATCCATGGCTCATCAATATAGAAATATCAATATTAATCGATAATCAATCTTCTCGGCCATTCGATATATCAGCGGAGATCTGACCGCTTCTGGAAGTGTTATATTTTGCTGTAGCTTGGTCAACACAGCCTTGATAAATCTCGGCTCAAGCCACGTCCTTAAAAGGGTTGCTATGGTGATTAATCCCAGCTGAGACAATGGAGCTGCTGTAATTAACAGTAACTCGGATTAAGGAAAAGACTCTGCTTTAAAGGCTGGTCCTTTAATACTCGGTCCGTTTTTATCTTTGATGGTGAAAATAACACGTATAGAATAATAACTGTAAATAGTAAATGTAGTCCTAACATTGTAAAACTGTTGGTCGGTGTTTAAATATTCATGAGATAATGCAAATTAGTCCATTTACTCGAGTCCACAGAGACGGAAGTAATTATGTGTAAGATGTGCATCTGTGCACACGCGGTGTGGATCTGGTGAAGAGAGATAATTCAGGAATTAAACACACCGAATAAACTTCTTACTAATCCAGAATGATTCACTCATTAAGACTGAGATGCATGAACAGACATTCAGTCACTTGTGCAGCGTTAATAAAACGATTGTTGATTATTACAGAATCCAGACGGCGCAGTGAAAGTGACAGAAGATTTTAATGACACGTATTGTGTGAACAGATCGGACAGTGTAACACTAACTGCATGGCTGTGATTGGTTCATAAAAACAGTCTGGAAGATTAACATTTTAAACTGTAAACAGTGTAAACCCTACCATCAGCTTCAAACCTTTTAATGATCAACTACAGACTCTACTATCAGCTTCAAACCTTTTAATGATCAACTACAGACTCTACTATCAGCTTCAAACCTTTTAATGATCAACTACAGACTCTACTATCAGCTTAAACCTTTTAATGATCAACTACAGACTCTACCCAGATTTGGCTCTTTAATTAGTGCTGTTTATTTGCTGATTTTAATAAAAACACTAAAGTTTGGGGAACAGTGTTGGCACTTGCTGGCGGATGTAGAAGCATTTTATGGACTTCTTGATTATCAGATATAAAATAAAAAGCATCTGCTCGAAAGCTCAGCTTAACTCTGTTATCTGTCCCGCTGATGGACCTACAATCCAGTTTATCCAAACACCGGACCTGCAGCTGGACGAACAGGGACAAGGTCCCTCCTGAAAGGCTCCCACATGATTGGATTATATTCCGTGATGGGGGACTAACAGCGAAAGGTTCTGCCGGGTTTGGGTCCAGAGGGCAGTGAAGTGCAGACGGTTCAGCCTCTTAAACCCTGAATTCATGTCCTTGTGTCTCTGCCATCTCTCTCAGATGACGGAGGGCCGACAGTGCCAGGTGCTTCTGCTGGACGACAGACAGCTGGAACTGTTGGTTCAGGTGAGACCCCCCGACACACACACACACACACACACACACACACACACACACACAGGTTTGTTGTTATTGTTTTGCCTTAAATGTATTTTTGTGTTTAGATCAAAGTACTTTTTTGTGAAGAACAATTGAAAACATGCCACATAAAAATGGTGTTTATTTTCTTCTTTATGTACTAACAATTATTATTATTATTATTATTATATATATTATTGTTATTATAATAGTTATTCCTGTTTTTCAAAAAGTGCTTTACATACAAAGATGAAGTGGTTGAAAAAGTTGAAAAAGTAATATTAACTGCTGAAATGAGTCCACATGTAAAAAACACAGGAAGTTAATGAGTTGATGAAAAATGTGGTCTATTGCGATATTTGTATCTATACATTAGTGCGTCATGGAGAACCTGGCGTGTCTGTTGTGGATGTGCAGTAATTAACTTTTGGCAAATTCAGATTCTGTTTTGCACATACCGGAGTTTAAAGGGTTAAAGTTACAGCACAGTCAGAATAATCTGAAAAATACAACTTTCACTTCTGACTGGTAGTGAAGTCTCTCTCTCTGTCGCTCTCTCTCCCTCTCTCGTTCCTTCAGCCAAAGCTGCTGTCCCGGGACCTCCTGGACCTGGTCTCCTCCCATTTTAACCTGAAGGAGAAAGAGTACTTTGGCCTTTCTTTCACCGATGAGACGTGAGTTTGACCACTTTCTTGTCGACACGTTTTAAGAGCAGAGTTCCGCTGAAACGAGGGGGTTTAAGCTCAGCGCCGTTATTCCTCCTCCTAGTGTCCCGTAAACTGCTCCTGAGATGCACGAGAAACCAGAAGATTTATAAGTTTAATTAACTGATATGAGCTAACGAGCACACCAGTGAAGTTAATTTGTTCAATCCAGGGCCACAGCTGACGAATTAGTGTGGAAATAACTCTTATCTCCCTTTAGAGGTCAGAATAACTGGCTGCAGCTGAACCGAAGAGTCCTGGATCACAACTTCTCCAAAAAGACCGGACCGCTCAAGCTCAAATTTCAAGTCAGGTCAGTTCAGAGGTTTGGGATCACGTAAGATAGAGGTCATATTGAACACTGGCTGCTCCCAAAACTAATACACATCACGTATTTAGTGTTTTATTTTTTCATTTAACACGTTATTATTTATTTTGCGTTTTCACTTGGTAATTTAATCGGGGGGCCAGAACTTTTACATACAGCGGTTTACACCGATTATCCAAAAACAAAGGATGGAAAAGTTTAGGGACGAGTATATTAGAGGGACAGTTCAGGTTAGACGGTTTGGAGACAAAGTGAGAGAAGCGAGATGTTGGTTTGGACGTGTCCAGAGGAGAGACGAGGAGTATATCAGGAGGAGGATGATGAAGATGGAGCTGCCGGGGAAGAGGAGAAGAGGAAGGACAAAGAGGAGGTTTATGGATGTGGTGAGAGAGGACATACAGGGGGATGGTCTGAAAGAGGAAGATGCAGAGGACAGGAAGACATGGACAGTCTACTGTGGAGACCCATCACAGGAGCAGCCAAAGGAAGAAGAGAAGAAGTAGTGAGTTCTTGAAGTGCTGGAAGCAGGAGTTTAAGGATTTGAAACACAAACTACTGAAAAGTTCACGTTGCCGTGACACTCTGGACAGTGATCTGCATTCATGTGGACGTTTGACACCTAATCGTCTCTGCAGAGCAAGTTCCCACCCTTCATGGAGACGGTGTCCCCTAATGGCAGTGTCCTCTTTCAGCAGGACAACACTCCTTCACACTGCAGACACTGTCCACCGACTGAGGAACTAAGTGTGTTCCTCTAAATTCCCCACATCTCAGTCCCATCCAGCATCTGTGGGACAAACTTGTACCGTCCACGGACCCACGTCCCAACTAACAGGACTTAAAGGATCTGGAACCACAGCTCACCTTCAGAGGGACTGTCTAATCCGGACGGGTCCCACGCGACATTAGACAGGTGGTTTTAATGTTGTGGCTGATCGGTGCGTGCCCATATTTACAATTAATAAATAACATCAATGACAAAATGATAAACTAACATTCAGAAAGCTTTTATTTGAAGTGTTAATTTGTTAATAAGTGGTTAAAATGTACAAAAAATTCAGATATTAAATCACCCATTTGAACGATAATGGAATATTAGGCCAGTAGAGGGCGCCAGTGTGCATCAGTAGGGAGCTGCTGACGAAGGCGCAGGAAATTGATCTGAAGTTTGCCATGTGAGGAGCAATGACCCACGTGGTCTGTATTTATTAAAGATCTCAGATCTCTGTGGTTTAGTGTTCCAGTTCTGACTCGCCCTGTTCTCTCTGGCAGGTTCTACATCGAGAGTGTCACGTTTTTAAAAGACTCCTCGACGGTGGAACTGTTTTACTGGAACGCAAGGTCCTCTGTCTACAATGTAAGTGTTTATCAGTGTTACCTGGCAGGTGTGGACTGAGGTTGGTGGGGTTAGTTGGCTCCTATCAGTCTCAAAATCTGGAACTCCACTCTCAAATCTGCGGAGATACAAGCTCCTCACAGCAGGAGAGCGTTTACTTCTGATTGGCTCAGAGACCGTCAGTAATCTTAACCTTCCTGCACTCCCTTGCTCTGCTGCCAAACCCCTCATTGTTCCTCGCTGCACAATGCCGTCTTTCAGAGGTCTTTACAGAGTGTCCACTGATCTGTAATCCTCCAGAAATATCACTCGACTGGCGGAGTTTGGATTTAGGGGCGTCTCCTGTCCCCTGGAGTCCGCAGCAGACCGGAGATCACGCTGTGCCAAAGACATAAGGCCAGCAGCCCTGTCCCTCTTTCTGTCTCTGTGTCTCTCTCTGTCCATCCGTCTCTCTTACACCTGCGCAGTACGGCCAGAGTGTTTTAAATATGAGTTTATTAGTAAAAACTAAATAGTGTGTATATGCAGCAGGACCGTGAAAGTGACTTCCCTCGTCATTGTGAAACGCAGCACAACACAACGAAATTCACACACACACACACACACACACATGCAGCAGGGGGCAGCTATTGAAAGTGCCCGGGGAGCAGTGACAGGGACAGTACCTTGCTCAAGGGTACCTCAAGGATACCTGGCGAGGGAATTGAACCCACAATCTTTCGATCCGGGGCAACTCCCTAAATACTAGACCACCGCTGCCCCAAAAAAGACTCCAAAGAGAGTAATGCTCTCATACAATCAGACCCTCACAGCAATGTTCATCATCAGTACCTCACTGATACAATCAGACCCTCACAGCAGTGTTCATCATCAGTACCTCACTGATACAATCAGACCCTCACAGCAATGTTCATCAACAGTACCTCACTGATACAATCAGACCCTCACAGCAATGTTCCTCATCAGTACCTCACTGATACAATCAGACCCTCACAGCAATGTTCATCATCAGTACCTCACTAATGCTGTAGTCAAAATCCTGTCCCAGCTGAAGCTCCCCATGTCTCCAAGTGTCTCTGAGTGTCTCTGTGGGACGGTGATGATGGTAAAATAGTCCATCTGAACTAAATCTCTGTTCTTCGTGTCCCTCCACCATGAACGGGTTCAGTTTTAGTCCAGAATCTTCTCCAGACTAAAACAGCGTCTCCACCACCAGCTCATGTCTGTGAGGAACGTTCAGACGTTCAGTTCCGTTCACTCACACGGTTTACACCTGAGCCAGGTAAAGTGGGCGTGGTTAAAGCTGCTCAGCAGCCCTGTTTTAATGGGGCTGGATCAGCAGGTGTCTCCATTTTGCAGAGACAGTTTCATCCTAAAATATTTTCAGCACAACTATTTATACACTTACTGGACTTCAAATAAGTCACTTTCACCTTTCTAATCAAGATAAAGCGCTGATCTGGAGGAAAAGGTCTGATTTTCATTTGCTGATTTACCTTCGACTTTGTTGAATCTGCTCGCAGAATGTACCACAGTGGGGTTTTGGGGGGGGGGGATTTTTAAAAGAAGAAAATGTTTGTGTAGTTAGGTTGTGTGTCCTGTTAATGAATATTAACTTTTAGATTCTAATAATGTTAGTAAATGTGTAGATGGTGTAAGTGTAGTGTGTGTTAATGATGGTGGGTGCTGGTGCTCTAGTGGTGGTACTTGTCTGCGGACCTCTGGATCAAGAGGTCCCTGGTTCTCCAGCACTACCACCACTGGGTCCCTGGGACCCTGAACCCGGAGTGTCTCCAGGGGGGACTGTCCCTGCAATCAGGACATGGAAGACACTCTGGATCAGAGCGTCTGATAAATGCTGTAAATATAAACGACCCCCCGGGTGGTGGATGGTTTCTCCCGCAGGGTTTGTGGGAAGTGTAGTTCGGAGTGAGTTCTCTCCGTCCGGGCGGCTCGGCGGCGCTTTTGCTGATTTTCTTGGCGGTGTTTCCGATTTCTCAGTGTTTCCAGTGAGCTTTCTGGGTTTGTCCTGCAGGGAGAGACGGAGTTACAGAGCGGACAGGTGTTTCAACTGGCCGCATACGTGCTGCAGGTGAGTGTGCAGAGTGTTTTGGGTGTTTACTGTGTGTGTTCAGTGTTTCACTCTCGGAGGGAATGAAGAGCTCTCATCTCACTTCCTGTAGTTTAAAGTGATTTATCAGCAAAACATCTTTTAAAGAACAACATTAGAGCTGCAGCGTTTACAGCACGTGCACACTCAACCATAATCCCCTTATAGAGAGTGTGTGTGTGTGTGTGTGTGTGTGTGTGTGTGTGTGTGTGTGTGTGTGTGTGTGTGTCTGTGTCTGTGTCCCCTTGTTCTTTGAGAGTGTAAGTGTGACTGGTGTGGTTAAATACAAGTCCACTTGTATATGATTCCTGTGTGTTGTGCACTACTGTTAAGGGTTGTGTGTGTGTGTGTGTGTGTGTGTGTGTGTGTGTGTGTCTGTTTCTGTGCAGTAACTGTTTTTATATCTTTAAGGTAACAGTTTAGTGCTCCATTGTTCTTCTCAGGATTAATAACATCCTTTATTAAAGTATTTATTATTAATCTGCCTCTGTGCTCTCTCTGTCTCTCTCTCTGTCTCTCTCTCTGTCTCTCTCTCTGTGTGTCTCTGTGTGTCTCTGTGTGTCTCTGTCTCTCTGTCTCTGTGTGTCTCTGTCTCTGTGTGTCTCTGTCTCTGTGTGTCTCTGTCTCTGTGTGTCTCTGTCTCTGTCTCCTCTCTGTCTCTCTCTGTCTCTCTCTCTGTCTCTCTCTCTGTCTCTCTCTCTGTGTCTCTCTCTGTGTCTCTCTCTGTGTCTCTCTCTGTCTCTCTCTCTGTCTCTCTCTCTGTCTCTGTCTCTGTCTCTGTCTCTCTCTCTCTCTCTGTCTCTCTCTCTCTCTCTGTCTCTCTCTCTCTCTCTGTCTCTCTCTCTCTCTCTGTCTCTGTGTCTGTCTCTGTGTCTCTCTGTCTGTCTCTGTGTCTCTCTCTCTCTCTCTCTCTCTCTCTCTCTCTCTCTGTGTGTGTGTGTTTGTTTTTCAGGAGGTGAAGGGCGACTACACCAGGTAAAGATTAATCCTTTAACTTTGGTCCATATTGAGTGTGTGAGAGAGAGTGTGTGTGTGTGTGTGCTGTTGGATGGGTGTGTGTGTGTGCTGTTGGATGGGTGTGTGTGTGTGTGCTGTTGGATGAGTGTGTGTGTGTGAGTAACTCGGAGGAATCTCTCTGTTCTGAGTCACTGGTGTTCAGAGAACTCCTCTGTTAAAGGGCAGCTCCACCCATTTTTCGTACTGTGGGAGTACTGGGGAGTACTGTGGGAGTACTGGGGAGTACTGTGGGAGTACTGGGAGTACTGTGGGAGTACTGGGGAGTAAATGAAGGTTCGGAGTGGATCTGGTGTCCGAACCGTTACTGCTCTGGAAAAACCTCCAGAGAAACTAAATCTCTGAAAACTGTCCTAACTGCTCAGGCGGGACATCGGAGGAGAGTCTGGGTCGTGATCCGGTCGATGGGTCATGTTTGGGTCAAAGTTTCGTTTCTTTAAAACCGAAACTGAGTTTATACCTGGAAGTCAATAGTCCCCCCAATATTTAATGTTAAAACCTCCTAAAACGTCTTTCCTCCGTTGTGGGAAAGGAGACCCTCCCTCAGCGGCTGGAGCACATCTGGAGGAGGCTTGTTTCAGGGCTTGTTTTTGGTAAACTGTTCCTTTAATCCTTTGAAGTGTAAATTCCGTGGAAGGTGACGAGCAGGTTTATAAGCACCGTGTTTTTAGGAGTTCAGTTTAAAGTTAATGTTTGCTTTGTTCAGTGCTGGTTGATCAGTTTCCAGACTGTTCTCAGGTCAGTTTTCAGTGCCAGTGCTGGGAACTGTGTTTATAATGACTTTAGCTCTGTGCTAACATGGCAGTGGAAATCTCATAGAGGCGCTAACAGAAGCTAGCCATGCTGGTCATGGGGAGGGGGGGTGTTATAAAAACACATTTCACTCGGCGTTATTACTAATGGAGACGCCACTGCACGTTTGATCAGGTTTTACATGTTCATCCTTTTATTGCTGCAGTCTTCATCGGTTTGTCTTTTGCGGATCGTTGGGACCATAAAAGTGCTCTAGAGGACTCCTGACCATTTTTCTGGATTAAGTGAAAGTGAACTATTAAGTGACTTTTTCACAACACACAGTGAACCACAACGGAACTGGACCTCTGCATGTAACCCATGCCAACACCGAGCAACAGGGGGCAGCTATGAAAGCACCCGGGAAGCAGTGACGGGGACGGTACCTTGCTCAAGTGGTACCTTGAACCAGATTTACATTAACACTCAACTTAAAGAAGTCTGATCTTCCTTCAGTCAACCCTCACCGAGCACCGGCATTAAAGAGCCCATGTCCTGCTTTTTCTGTTTTCTAATTCTGTGAATTCATGCTTTGTAGTTTATTTCTGCTCCATTTCAACTCTTCTGTATGTAAATGAGCTCTGGTTTGATTGGCTGCTCTACGTTGAGCCTCGTTCAGTATGAAATGCTGCAGGCCAATTTGTCTGATTTGTTGTGACATCACAAAGACGGGGAGTTGAGCTGTGCAGCTTGTCTGAGGAGCAGGAACTTAAGCAGTGTTTAGATACTTTATCATAAAACTGATCAAAGATGAGAAATCCAGTCCTGTGTGTGTGTGTAAGAGTAGCACGTGTTAAGGTGGACTGGTGTTAAGGCGGACAGCGAAGCCGGCGTTAATCTGTAAACACGGCGGTAAAGCAGATGAGCGGGTGGTTTAAGGCTAAACCCGTGTTTTTTGTCCCGCCGACCGCGTCATTTAAACACAAAGCTTTGTGTTCGTTCCGGTGGCGTGAAAAGGGTGCTTTTAATTCTGGAAACAACCACTTTCCTCCTAAATTGGGTGGAGACGCCAGAATTCAAGGTAGTGAAACCCAAAATAGTCCTTTAATCCAAAACAAAAAAATAAGCCAAGAAGTATCTAGAAACTGTCCAAACTGTCCGAGCGACTCTTTCCGTCGTGTTCTGCGTTTGACGTGTGAAGTTTTATTCGTCATAGTTCTATATCCGACTCCCTCTTTCCCTCGGGTTCTGTTACTGTGCCTTTAAGACTAGTGTGGTTAAATGCTGTGTTCTGATTGGCTGCCTTGAGCATCATTCCAAAAGCTCTGCAGGATCAAACTGTCTGGTATGAGTGGGTGGGGCTAAACTGCTGCCTGTTGAATATGCAGATTTGGGCTTCCTGTGACATCAGTGAAGTTCTGAAGGTCTTTTTGCATAAAGGTGCTTTGGAGTGAAGACCCTTCAGCTGTGTTTCGGTGCTGATTTCGTGTTTTTCTGTGATCTCGGCCAGTTTTTACTGAAAACTGTGGATTTGAGCAGTAATTTGAAGGAAGAGCTTGTTTTTTGATACCAGCTGGCCTGATCTGGGAGCGGCCCGAGCTCTTTTAAACCAATTCTACTGTAAACCACAGATCAAAAAGAACTTCACTGAACGAGTCGGACTCCATTTCTACGCAAGCCCAGCCCCAGGAAACCCCTGAGTTCGAGCCAAAAATGTGTCTTAAATAGTTTTTTTGAGATGTTGATAAACTATGAGTGTAGGGCAGGTTAGGAAACGTTCTTCCTCTCTGTTGCTTGAGGACAGAAGAGACTCAACAGTTCTGACCACAAGAGGAGGTGTCGTGTTAATGATCCCCCGTCAGTAAAATCACTCTGTGTTTAGGGTTCGAGTCGGGTGTGAAGACATGATGAGTTCGGTGGATCAGATCTGCTCATCTCTGGTGAGGGAAACACTAAAACATGCCTTTTTTAAAGGAGGGAGTTTATTAGTTGAGGCTTCTGCGGTTCCAGACAGATCTTCAGTTCCAAAACCTCAGTCTTCCACTCAACTCTCTGTACGGTGGAGTAACTCTTAAAGCTCGGTTTAGTTGAGGAGCACTAATTGCGACTTCTATAGCAGCATATGGCGCAGGAGCGCCGCTGGCTGATGGGTGGGATAAACCGACAGTGAGCACTTTAATGTGTTTTTAATCGAGGGCGCTGAGACGCTCTGGACAATCATCTCCAGGGAAACATGGGGGCCGGTATGTGGACGGTACTTTCACACCTAAACATCTCTGCAGACCAACACCCCCCCCCTCCAAAAGGTGTTCCTCTAAATTCCCCACATCTCAAAAGCATTTAAGTACAAACAAATAGTGGAAGGCTACAAAATACTGTTTGAACGGCGTGTTTACTTTTGGAGGACTATCATTTCCATCTAAGATGGTAATTTCTGAAGTTTGTTTGTCTTCACACTCGCTTCATTACTTGAAGGCGTGTTGTTCTGCTTTCGGGAGGTTTATTTCAGAAGGTTGTGCTCTGTCGTTTTCCTGGAGAAATATTCAGCAAGAGCAAAAAGCTGAACTTCAATGGAGTTCCAGGATGGGACGTCCGGAATGAAACAAGCCGCTCTCGGTGCCTCCAGGTTTCGGGTGGAAACATGTCCTCGCTGCTCTCCGACAGCTTGAGTTTTACCCAAATACCTGGAGGCCCCTAAATCCTCCTCATAAAGCAGGATCTGTAGAGGAGCAGCAGGGCAGGAGATTAGGGCAGTTAGGAATGGAGGAGGACTCCCCCTCCCCCCTCGGCGCCCCCGTCCACACTCGGGCTGGCTGTGTTTGAACGTGGGGGAGTGGAGATATCGCCTCTCGGTGGACAGGACGGCGTCGGGCTGGTCAGCGATGTCTTTAACGAAGTGTCTTCCTCCAGAAAGCCGTTGTGTCCTCGGCTTTAATCTGATCTTCTCTGAAGAGGCGTGTGGGTTTAGGCCCCGTTTTTTGGGTAAAAGCATCAGGGTTTGTGCTGATGATTTGATTTATTTCTTTTATTAAGTCTTGCTGGATATTTAGGCCCCAGTTTAATTTTCCATTTCATGTGATGTTCCAAACTATGAAAATAGAAATCGAATACTTAATTTTACATTCTGCACGTTCTCCGGTTCCCCGTGTGGATTGTCCGTGTTGGAGAATGCTGTGCAAACATCCAGAAGGGGGCGCTCTGTCTGAATTCTCTCAAACACCGCACAAGCTTCGAGTCTTTTTTTAGCCCCTGTTCAGGCACTGCTGAAGACGTTCAGTTTTTTTCGCTTCGCTCGTTCAGGCTGACCGTGACTACATCTCAGATCTTCGGCTAAACCGAACCCACCTGTGACTGGACCTGCAGTTCACACGACCCTGTTCTGAAACCACCTTCAAAAAACGTCCAAATTGAGGACCAGATCCGTTCTAATTCGGCAGGTTCCTCTCAGTCTGTCTTCTCTTTGCTCTGTTTCCGTTGGGTCACATGTCAGTGTACCAACGTCCGATTGGCTGTCACTCGGATCCTGATTGGCTGTTGAACGCTGAACTTGACGTGTCGGTTTCAATCTCCTCTATGATCATGACTGATTGATGATCAGAACAGATATTGATAACTCAGTGACCCCTGTGTCTCTGGCTCTCTGTACCAAACGCTGACGCGACGTCTCCCCAGTGACTGCAGTCCTGAAGGACACGGCGTGATGAACCCCTCCTCCCCGTCTTCCAGCTGGTTCAGCGAAATCGCTGACGCTGTTCCTGCTCGGTGAGTTTCTCCGGGTGTGTGGGGTCCCGGTCCCGGCCCCGGCCCCCCGCAGCGAGCGTTTGATAGAACAGACGGAGTAATGAGTCCCAGACTGCTGATGTGGCTCTGTGGTCAGAGCTGTACGTTACTTCAACCCGCCCGGCACTGCAGACACTTTCACCCCATCAAACATCAACCCTGATTCGCTGAACTGTTAAAGCCCGCTGGACGTTGGAGAGTCCCTCTGAACCCTGCCGTGTCCCACCGGCACTGCCAAGGGGGGGACTTGTGCCAAAAGCTGTGTCCCACTGCCCGAGAGTCAGGATCAGCTTTAGTGTTTTCCCCACACACACACACACACACACACACACACACACACACACAGTTTGTTTCCATCTCCTGGTCACTCTCTAATACACACAGTTACGTAATGACTGATGGACAGATTACCAGGTGGTGATAACGGAGTGTGTTCACGTTTATTGGAAGGACAGCAGTGTCCTGGTGTTTAGGGACCCCAAGACTGGAAGGTTGTGGGTTTGAATCCAGGACCAGCAGGTCACCCTGAGCTACCCTTGATCAAGGTACTGTCCCCATCACTGCTCCCGGTGTGCTGGATAGGTCTGCCCCCTGCTGGACAGTGTGTGTGTGTGTTAAATATAGAGGATGTGTTTAGTTGTGGTTCACTGTGATCGATAGTCACTTTCACTTTGTTGCCACTTCTAGTGAAGAGTGTGACGTCATTGAGCTCCATGTTCATGGGACAAAGGGCCAGATTATTTCAGAATTTCTGTGTGGTTCACTCCTTTAGGAGTGACGGAGTGATCCGGAGAGGGTGACACGGTTCAGGCTTCTTCTCAGCGCTGGTGAATGGAATCATCTCTTGGTTTTGCCCTCAGCTGTGCTCTTAGTTCAACAAACAGAACTCCGTTATAGCTTCGATTATCTGGAACATTTTAGTTGGACATTTTCAGCTGCAGAGAGGTGGGTGAACCAGCGATGGTGCAGGGGTCTAAAGCCGAGCGCTGCAGTCCTGCCGGGGAGCGTGAGGGTCGTGTCTCCTGCAGGGCTCTTCAGTGGCTCTGTTTTGGTTTTCGCAGCGCCGCGCCGAGCGGCTCTTCTCTCTGCGGCTTCAGAACCGAAAGGCTCTCCGTGTGTGTTTGAGTGACTCACAGCTTCCTTTATCTTCTGCCCCGACGTTGATCTACAGCAGACCCTCCACGCCGAGATAAAGAGCTTTTGCTATTAATACCTGGTTGCCACAGCTTTCAGACACGTGTGGAAGGAACGTTTATATTGGGAAGCCGACGGGACGGTGCTGCAGGACACGCCCTCGGAGCGGCATTCTTAAAGAATGTAGACGACAGTCCAGAGCAGAAGGAGAAGGTGGAGAGCTTGTTCACTTCAGAGAGCTTTTATCTTTATCTGCAGAGCTTTGGTGATACCTCAGGAAAGATAATGTCCCCCGTGTCTCCAAAATATCCCTAACATGCGTCTCTGCTGGTCCCTTATCAGAGCTGCTTTTGGTTTCAGGCCAAGTCCGTCTGCTCTCTTTAAACCTAACCGTCCAGATCTTCTGCGGCCGTCCAGCTTTGTGTTCTGAAGACGCTTACTCGCTACACCTTCCCTTATTTTGGGACACTCCTCGTGTAAATCACCTGGAAGAGTGAAAATAAAGTTCTCGTTGTTTGACGTTCAGTTTTAAATGTGATCTTTAAAGTCCATCATCAGCAAATGATTAGAAATTAGTGTAAAAAGAAAGTGAGAGCTCTGAAATGTAGACCAGAGGGAGAAAAAAAACGTTGTTTTAACCAGAAAGTGCTCAACAGATGATTCTCCGGCTGATCTGTGAACGGCTGGGCTGCACGACTGAGAACCGTTTGCCTAAAGTTTAATAAGATCACGGAGTCGAATGTTTTCTGGGGAGGTGTTTACAGAACTTCTCCCCATCCACTCAGCCCTCCTCCAGATCTTCATGAAGATGGATCAGACTTGTGGGTGTGGTTTAGGACACAGTTGGACTTACTGTCTCTACAAACATCAGGGTGTGTGTTCAGCTGTTCAAGGATCTGATCTGATCCCAGATCAGGCTGAAGAGCGGTCCTGGGGTTCGTCTGGAGTTTAGTTGATGTTTGTAGAGACAATAAGTCTTACTGTGTCCTAAACCACACCCACAGGTCTGATCCACCTTCATGAAGATCTGGACGAGGGTGGGGAGTAGTTTTGGGGACTATTGAGTTCTACTGTCTCTGAACTCCGGTTCTAAACTGTGGCAGTGGTTTCCGAGTGTTTAAGGACTGGGTCCCTGGATCGGAAGGTCATGGGTTCGTATCCCGGAAGAGTAGGTTGCCCTGAGGTACTGTCCCTATCACTGCTCCCTGGGTGCTGGATATGTCTGCCCCCTGCTGGACGGTGCGTGGGCTCAGTAGAGGATGAATGTGAACCTGGACTCCGGTGTTTCCTGTGAAAACTGGATATTGAATGTTACTGAATCTCGACTGAGGCGTTAAAAACTTTGTCTGGATGTTCTTCAATATCAGTCTGGTTCTTTTCTCAGTGACGAAAGCGCGAGGTCCGATTTGAAGAAGCTCCCGACTCTTCCCACAGCGGTTCTAAAGGAGCACCCGTCTCTGGCCTATTGGTAAGTGACCCGTAGAGAGAAAGACGAAGCAGGAATCTAAGTTAGCATTCTTCAGTTTTGAAGGACCTGCCGTACGTCCAGAAGGTAGACCGTGATCTTACAGCGTCAGTGTTCTTACTCATTGTGCAGTCCAGTTATAAACCATGTTTATTTAAATAAAATGCAAACACTGAGCAGCTGTAAGGCTGCAGCTCCCGTTTAACATCGTGGTGGAATGGGGAAAAACCGGAGAGAGAAATTCAGCAAATCAGGACGAGGGTGAACATCCTTATTTGCCTAATTCTGAACCACGTGTTTCAGATCATCTGTAGATCTCGGGCAGTTCCTTTAAACACAGTGAAGACCTTTACTGGTCCTTCTGGGCGTTTTCTAAACCACACCCACTAGTCTTCACCTTAATGAAGAGCGTTGAGACATTTTTGGGAGAAAAGATCTGGGTGGCTGTTTTCCACTGAAGCGTTTCATATAAGGGTTTATTTTTTTGCCAATTTAGAAGATCGTTAACCTTTTTTTTTTTTAAGTTCCTCTCCTGGAAAAGCTTAACGTTTCTCTTTAATTTCCACCTCCAGTGGGTTTAATTATAACCTGGAAGCCTAAAAGTGGGTTTGAGTGTTAATTTGGACCCAAGCGACGGGTTTAGGCCCTGTAAGTAGCTAATTATCCCCAAACTGGCTCGTTAAGGGACGGAGTTAATGTCCCTGTGGAGCAGCAACACCTAGAGGGGTTTTTTTGGGGACAGTGCTGTAGTGAGGTATGGAGGACTGAACCATCCAGCATTCAGCAGGCAAAGCAGCTGCACTGGACAGGTGAGACTGGGAATACAGGAGTGTGTGTGTGTGTGTGTGTGTGTGTGTGTGTGTGTGTGTGTGTGTGGAAGCAGCTGTACATTCGTTTCTGTTGGTGTAATTGGGGGGGGGGGTACAGTTGGCCGAATGACATTTCACAAACATTCACTACAGACAATTTAACACAGTAATACATCACCTGTCTCTCTCTCTCTCTCTCTCGTTCAGTGAGGACAGGGTGATTGAGCATTACAGGACACTCGGGGGACTCACCCGAGGAAAAGCCATCGTACAGTAAGATGTTAATTCTTCTCTTCAGTCTGTTAGAACAGAACCGAATGTTCTCGTCTTCCACTGTTTTTCCAAAGAAAACCTTCATCTTTACCTTTTTTTTTTGTTTTCTATCCATGTAATTTTTTTTCTGCTTACTGATCTGTTAAATTGTTCGATAACCGTTTTCTCTGCTTCTGTTGGCTCCTCAAAGGTGTGAGTGTTGTTTTTGATCTTATTCTTGATTAAAAAGCTTCATCAGACAAACTACCGCAAATATCATCCAGACTAAAGTTTTTATGTTGGAGTCCAGTATAAATAAGGTCCGACTGGTTAAACTGAACGACCTCTGCTGGAGCGGGCTTGGTTCACGTTTCTCTCCCGTGATCGTAAACGGAACCGGACGTCCTAAATCTGCATCCTCTGTCCCCCCAGTGAAGCTCCCCGTCTCCCTGTGTCTCTGTGGGACGGTGATGATGGTAAAATAGTCCATCTGAACTAAATCTCTGTTCTTCGTGTCCCTCCACCATGAACGGGTTCAGTTTTAGTCCAGAATCTTCTCAGAACTAAAACACCGTCTCAGACTCCAGACAGCGTCTCCACCACCAGCTCATGTCCCTGAGGGACGTTCAGACGTCTGGTTCCGTTCACACACGCTGGGGGCGGTTCTGACTCGCGGGAACTGATCCGACAGTTAACCAGGATCTGTAGGAGCGACCGAGCAGAACCGTTCAAGTTGCTAAAATGTTCAAATGTAAGATTTATTTTCCATGTTTGGTTGTTTCTGGTGACGAAGCTGCCTTTGATCAACAGGTACCTGCTGTTAGTGGAGTCTCTACCGACGTACGGGGTCCACTACTATGAGGTGAAGGTACGTTCCCAGTGACCGTGTGTTCAGAATTGGTTTTGGATCTGACGTTCCTGCGGGGAGTTTGGTTGAAGCAGCTCTCTAAAGCCGTCCGAGCTCCGACTGTGCTGCTACACTGACTCGCCTCCGTCTGAGCCCTTTGATCTTTTTCTACTTTGCTGACGGAGTGACCGTCTCAATAACCGTCCGGCTTCCCTATAGACCCTTCCGTCTTTCTGTTTGACAGGACAAGCAGGGTCTCCCGTGGTGGCTGGGAATCAGCAACAAAGGCATCGCCCAGTACGACCAGCAGGACAAGCTGAAGCCCAGAAAGGTAAAGTCCTGCTGCGAGACCCTTCCTTTCGTCTCTGCTGTGATTTTTAGCGCTCTGTGGACGCTCCGTCCCGAGTTAATGTTTTACCCACCTGAGAGAGGATCCGTGAGAAAAGAGTTTGGGGGAAAAATCTGGGAATAAACAGCGAGAGTGGCGGGACGGTGTGAATGACCTGCTCAAACAAGACACTCTTTGTGTGTGTGTGTGTGTGTGTGTGTGTGTGTGTGTGTGTGTGTGTGTAAACTTTGTGAAACTAGTTTCTCATGGAAGAGAATCAGCACTCTGAAAATGCATTTTGGCCTCATTTTATCCTCTTGCTCATTTTTAAATCCCAGTCCTGCACAGCAGCTCTCCAGATACCGGGACGCTCCTGATCCAGGTGAGCGGTTTATTACCTGACGAGCTGGAACAGGTGTGCTGGGGCAGGGAGTGTTCAGTCCTGAGGACTGCGATGGGGTTCAGTGTAACAGACGGCACGTTTTCTTTACGAAGCTCAGGATAAAGTAATTGTTGATTGTCTTCAGGATCACGGAGCTGATGAAACTGAAGTCTTTAGAAAAGAAAAAAGGAATGTCCTTTTTAGGAAAACAGGAATGGCTTTTCACTTGGCATCGAAAGTGGGAGGTGACTGGCTGTGAGTCATGAATAATTTGAATAGTTCAGGTGTATCAGCGGTGCCAGAGTGAGATCTCACACCTGCTCGCGTTATTTACCTGCAAACTGGTTCAGACTGAAGATACTGTGATTCCGAAACGAGACGTCGGGTTAGAGTCTCTGTCTGAGTAACAGTGTTGTTGTTTTGTAAAAGAAGGAGATTTTGGAGACCAAGTAAGAGGAGTGAGACTGTTGGTTTGGACATGTCCAGAGGAGAGACGAGGAGGATGTTGAGGATGGAGCTGCCAGGAACGAGGGGAGGTGGTGAGAGAGGACATGCAGAGGGACGATGCAAAGAACCAGGAGACGTGGAGACGGATGATCAGCTGTGAAGGCACGTCACGGGAGCGGCCGGAAGGAGACGGATAGAAGGAGTGTTACTGTTCCTATTAGAATTAGTCGTTTTCTCCTGTTGGGGGTCTCCGCTCTTCTGTCTCATGTCTTTTGCATCTTCCTTTTCCACACCGTCCCCCTGCATGTCCTCTCTCACCACATCCATTAACTTCCTCTTTGTTCTTCCTCTTCTCCTCTTTCCTGGCAGCTCCATCCTCAACATCCTCCTCCTGATATACTCCTCGTCTCTCCTCTGGACATGTCCAAACCAACAGTCTCACTCCTCTTACTTGGTCTCCAAAATCTCCTTCTTTTACAAAACAACAACACTGTTACTCAGACAGAGACTCTAACCCGACGTCTCGTTTCGGAATCACAGTATCTTCAGTCTGAACCAGTTTGCAGGTAAATAACGCGAGCAGGTGTGAGATCTCACTCTGGCACCGCTGATACACCTGAACTAGTCTCACTTTGTCTGTCCCGATAATATACTTGTCCAAAATAATGTCCATTTTCATCCCTCCCCACACAAATCTCAGCACCTTTTAACTCCTGACACCTCCAGCTTTTCATCGCCATCTCAACCCCATGTAGCATAGCTGGTCTCACTGCCGGCCTGTAAACCTTCCCTTTCACTCTTGTTAGTAGTGGTGTTAATAGCTGCATGATGAAAGTCATTTTCATTAGTTTATTACAGTAGAAATGATCTCATTAATATACAACCTAATCCGTCCTCTGTATTTAACACACACACCGTCCAGCAGGGGGCAGACAGATCCAGCTCCCAGGGAGAAGTGAATGGGACGGTACCTTGCTCAAGTGTACCTCGGGGCAACCTACTGGTCTGGGATTCCAACCCACACCCTTCCCATCAAGGGGTTCCTGAACTCTCGGTCAAATGTAGCGAACGCCCCGTCGGGGAAGCGAACCCTGCGTAACTGAGACACTGTCCTTCATACTAACGAGGAAGGAGCACAAGGCAAAATGTGGGACGCAGGTCCTTTTTAAGGGACAAATTCCTGTTTTTAACGAGCAGTTTTATTGGTTCACATGTTCACCCCGTTGGTTTTTGGCTTCGTGCCCTGATTTATGTTCACTTTGCTCTTTTCCGTTTGGCAGAGGAGGCAGCGGTTCCTCCCCAGGACCTCATTACAGACCGGCCCACTGGCATTCATTATCCCAGCCCTCAGCAGGGCACAGCTGTGTGTGTGTGTGTGTGTGTGTGTGTGTGTGTGTGTGTGTGTGTGTTTTTGGTTATGTCCCAGTCCTGGAGCTCTGAGCTGAGCTGAGCTGGGAGGCAGGGCCCCGCTTGGTTCTGGTCCAGTCTGAGACTCTGGGTTCGGATCAGTCAGTGTTGGTGTCCTGTCCAAACGGCCTGTATGAGGTGATCTCCCGAAAAACTCTATCATGATGGGCTTTCCCGAGACCCGTGTGTTTCATCGGTAGAGAGTTCAGTTGCTGAAGGGTGCTGGTGGTCTAGTGCTGGTCTATGGACCTCTGGTTCAGGAGGTCCCAGGTTCAATCCCACCTCCAGCACTACCACCACTGGATCCCTGAGACCCTTCACCCTGAGTGTCTCCAGGGGGGACTGTCCCTGTAATCAGGACGTGGATAAGAGCGTCTGATAAACCCTGTAAATGTAAATGCTGAAACCTGGGGGTGCAGTGATGACATCAGACTGAATCAGCCAATCAGGTTTCAGGTCTGGACGAAGCTGTTTTCTAATAAAGCAGTAAGACTGAGCTGTTCGTTTTAGTGTGGGTTGGATATTTATTTATTTATTTATATATACTTTTTTTTTTATTTATTTTTTTTTATTTGACCATCTTTTACCTTTTTATTGTCTTACTGATTTAATTTCCTTCATGCACAAAACGTTTTGTAAATGACCTCGTCTGGCTTTTCTCCACCTCTTGGTCTTGTTTCTCCATGTTTTGCTGTTTTTAAATTCTTTCCGGTCTTTATTTGAAAACCGCAGCTACCACCAGTGTTTTGGGAGCGTCCTGATGATTAAACTAGTAGAAAAAGTCCAAAACAATAAATAAATCGAATACGCAGCTGTACGTTTACAGTTTGGATGGCTGTGTTTAGGCTGGATTAACTAACGGCTCAGTCCAAAGACTTTCGTTCTAACCAGCTTTAAAGTCAATATTCACCACCACCGTTATTCTTCAGCACAGCCTCAACTCTCTTAGACCAGCTCCTTTCTTTGTCAGAGAACTCCTACAGGCTTCTTGAAGGACGTCCCAAAGCTCTTCTTTGGACGTCGGCTGCCTTTTGTGTTTCCGTTCTCTGTGAAGATGATCTCACACTGCTTCTGAGATGAGACAACAACACTGTCCTTCAGGAAGATCTGGAGAACTGCTCAGGTACAGAGACTGGACTGAACATGAGAGACAACAACACTGTTGAGAGACAGTTCTCCAGATCTTCCTGAAGCACAGTGTGTTAAACATGCAGAAAGCTCACGAAGAAATGAATTGAGACTTTTGAACAGAGACGTCAAAATCAACTTGTCTCTTCACCATTGTCCAAAAAGTGAGGTGTTTTGTGTCCATCACTGCCACTGAACTGCAGGACCAGTACAGAGCCATCTGGGACTCTGAGGTACCAGTAAAGTATTTTTGTTGGTTTTCTTTCTTGTATTCAGGACATATCTGGGGCCTCATGCTAGAAGTGTCCCCTCTGTTCTCTCTCTCTCTCTCGCTCTCTCTCTCTCTCTCTCTCTCTCTCTCGCTCTCGCTCTCCTTTCAAGTGCTGTACTCTTTTTGAACGTACCCAGGCCCCCCCGTCAGAGCGCCCCGTCCTCTTGCCAGGATTGATTGTGCTCACTGTCAGCCTTTGTCCTCTCCCCTGTCCCGCTCCCCCGACACGGATACCAGAGGGACGCCCTCATTATGCAAATCCGTCCCCTCGTCATTGTGCTCCTCACTCAAACAATTGATCAAGCAATAAAACACAATCAGCCCAGCAGGGGACCTGAAGGAGGACAGGGTGGGTCTCGCGCCCGGGACTGCAGAGGGTCAAATGTCGGCTCAGATGTTTGGAGTCCTGATCCCGGTTGCTGATCCCAGTGGAAAAGTCCCATAACTGACTTTAAGGATCTCCATGATGGTGGTAATCATATGATCACAATCACAAAAATCTAAAGTGCTTAAGTAAAGTGCTTCGATCGTGTTCCATAAATAGCACCTTTGTGTGCTTCAGTAAGTCACATGGTCATTGGATAACGTGTTTACTCCGATTATCTTCTGCATCTGATCTAAACCAGCTGTGTGTCCGGACGGGACGGACACGCGGGACAGCAGGGTGGACGCTGCGGGTCGTCTCAATGAGCTTTTTATTCTTTCGTGCTGATCCAGAGACTGTGCTGCTAGTAAACCTGTCCTGCTCCGATGTCCAGACTTCATTAAGGCCGTGAGGGGCGTGTCCATGTTCTCCTGCTGTAGTAACAGCAGTGTTTTGGGAAATGACAATGGAAGAGAGTGTGTGTGTGTGTGTGTGTGTGTGTGTGTCTGGTGAACAGGGTGAGGCTCAGGCTGTTTGTGACCTTAATCACACGTCTGAGTTTATACACTCACTGTACCTGTTGGTGAAAACATGAACGTAATTGGTTCTCCTGGTGCTCCGGTACCGGATGAGTTTTTCCAAACTCCAGTATGAACTGATCGGGTGTTTATTTTAGTGAGTATTACAGATCAAACGCCGTGACTGTAGTAAAGTAACCACTTCCTTGTTCTTTCTGGGTGAGCAGGTCTCGTCTCATCCCGTGATCTTTCAGCATTTCTTACATTCCATCTCGGTGTCTCGGTGTCCCGGCCGGACGCTTCATTTCCGCTCTTCTCCTCCGTGAGTTGGGTTTAGGTGTGTCAGAAACCTGGATTAAATTACTGATGTAGGAGCTCCGTTAAATACTCCAACCTCCCTCCAGTGGGGAATAGAACCGGACGTCCCGAATCTGGGCATTTTCTGTCCCCCAGTGAAGCTCCACGTGTCCATGAGTGTCTCCCTAATGCCGCAGTCAGATTTGAGAGACTGATGTTGCAGCATTGCTGGGTGGGGTTTATACCCCTGTAACCCACTGACACAGTGACCCCGGGGTCACGTGTGTCCTGTTTTGTTGGACAGTGTGTTTCTATGGAAACGGGCCGTTTGAACACCTGTACGAGTGATGGGAGACTTTAAAGCTGCGGAAGAGCTGTCCGAATACTTTTGGACAGAGTGATGTGTGTGATTTATTGAAGCAGAAGAGACCGGAGACCTAAAATGAGACATTAGGGAGGCTGTTCGCTCGTTGTGTGTGAATGTAAACCACAGGTTTAATTACACAAAATGAAAGGATGTGTTTTGATTATTTTTCTATTTAACTTGTTCTTCCAAAAGCAAAAACCTGATCATTTGTTAAATTATGTTTATCATCTTTTTCTTTCGGCTGCTCCCGTTTAGGGGTCGCCACAGCGGATTAACCGTCTCCATTTCTTCTTGTCCTCTGCATCTTCCTGCTTCAGACCCACCACGTCCATAAACCTCCTCTTCTCCTCTTTCCTGGCAGCTCCATCTTCAACATCCTCGTCTCTTCTCTGGACTATGTCTATGTCCAAACCAACACAACCTTGCTTCTTTAGTTTTGTCTCCAAGACGTCTAACCTGAGCCGTCCCTCTAATATACTCATTTCTGAATGTCAAATATGATTTAGGACGTGTTTTTGGGGAAGGTCCTGTCCTCGTTGACATTGCAAGGCTGGCTTGACTTCTGTTTAACCGCTTAGAAAATAAATCTAATTTCTTGGCTGTGTTTTTAGAAAAGCATGGGACCGTTACCTTACGTGGGGGTTCTTTAAAGGCTCTTCATTCTGAGACCTAATGTTGAAGCTTCTTTAAGAAGACTGGTTACATCTTGGAAGGAGCACACAAAGAACCGTACGTTGTATTTAACCTCAATAATTCAAATCGTTTTAAAAGGGTGAGAAGATGAGACTAAAGCTGATTACGTTGTTGAAGTTGTTGAGTGTTGCCGGGCTGATACTTTGTTTCAAACGTAATTAAAGTGTTTACACAGACCTGTTACACTGTTTACACCATGAATAGCTCCCCTGCTGCTCAGGGACGGCCTAATTGGATGAACCCTGGACGTCCCACAGGCAGCGAGATGGTGTAAGGTGGTGTGTTTTTCCTTTCGCTCTTTAAAGAACCAATAGACTTAAAATTTTAACTTGCTTCACTGTCAGTGAAATAAAACGTCCTTCCTGTCGGGAGTTTGTTGTTTGCCATGTAAATCCCAGTGCCTGTTCCTTTCCAGTCTGCATCCGATGACACTGAGAACAAGCAGCCAATGAGATGAGAGCTCATTTGCATAGATTTTTAAATGCACAGACCACTTGAGGGGTTTTAAAGGTCCATAAACTTACAAACGGCACCATCATTTTATTGGTTCTTTAATGTCGCTTTTATCAGAAGTGATGCATCGTTGTTGTTGTTGTTGTTGTTGTTGTTGTTTACTTGTTTACACTTTAAAAGTCAACAAACTTTGGGGTTTTTTCCGAGTTTCCTGGTTTATTTTCTGGACGGCAGCGAACAGCTGTTACACGGGAACTTCTGCCGAAGCCGCTTTTAGTTGCGGAAAAGATCCTTATCTCGTCCGTCAGGGCAGCGCCGTCCTGCAAAGTAAAATGAAATGAATAACTGTGCGCACAGCTCTTGGTTCTAGCTAATGGCTGTGTTGAGAAGAACAGGTGCTGTGGTTTGATTAAGACGGTTCTTATCTTCGGCTGCTCCGTGGCGGGAGGTCTTTAGGGAGGGCCGCTGATGTCCTGCGGAGGCTGATAAGGGGAGAGACATTGTGGGACGTCAGCCAGAGTTTTGCGAAAGGGCCGTGGACAGCCGTGAACTTTCTGTTAATGATTAAAGGAACGGCGGGAGATTCCAGGCATATTTTCCTGAGGAGGGTCTGGAGGATCTTCAGGAGGAGGTGTGAGGTTTGGACTGGTGTCTCACACCAAGACAAGCCTGAATGAAAAAGCAAATTCCTTCCCAAGAGAGGCTCGTGACCGTGTGTGGAACCTGTTCCTCAGGTTGGACGAGAGAGAGAGAGAGAGAGAGGAGAGCGCAGGGTTATTTGGAGAGTGAGAGGGAGGAGTGTGTACTCGAGGGAGGAGTGTGTACTCGAGCTAGAAGTTGTCAGGTTAGTGTGGCGTCACCGGGAGGGGAGGGGCTGTTGGGAGGGGCTCTTCAGCTGAAACTCTTGCAACACCTTTTCTCCGTCTCTCTCCGGGAGAGCGGACAAGAGTGCATTGTTCTGGCGAGTCCCGGCCCCGTGGGAACACGACCAAGAACCTGTCCTGGATTTGCTGAGCTCGACCAGCTCGTTCTCCTCGGGAATAACGAGCGTGTCGGAGACGCTACCTGGACAGCGGGAACTGGTTTGGATTCCTTTAGGACCTCCTGTCTGGGAAACACGGCACTTCCTCCTCACGGTGCCTTTGGTCCCTCAGTTAAAGGGAAGCTTCAGGAGGACTTTTTGGACTCGGTCAGGTGAGACGTTCCTGATCTTACACACAGCTTTTTGTTCCATTTGTTTTTGCTTCAGTCATGAATCCTCAGATCAGTTTTGTGGATCTCGAGCTCCTGCAAAGGAGAGAAAAAACATGAAACAGCTGCAAAGACATTTAGGAGGAAAGAACTTGATAAAGCAAATAACAAATAATACATTGTAGTAAACAGTAAATAATACGTTATTTAGGGGAGGATTTGGTTCGTAAAGTAGATGGAAGAGAGAAGAACAGGGTCTGGGTTCGAGTTGAAATTCAGCTGCAGCTTAGAGAGAACACTTACAGGAGTGTGTGTGTGTGTGTGTGTGTGTGTGTGTGTGTGTGTATATAAAGGGTCACATGTCACCATCCAGCTTCTGTTGGAGTGGCGTGTCTTTCTGGATTAATATTTAAATCTGTATCATTAAATTTCTTATTGACGTTAATTAAGAGCAGCTCTGTCTGTGTGTTCGTGTCAGTCCAGCACAGGAACAGAGATGAGAAACTTTCATTTCATCCAAAAAGCATGAAAATCAAATGGATTGGAATAAAATACCTGAAGTGAAACCTGTTGATTATTAATAAGAAGTCATTAAAGGGACGTAGATCGAGGCTACAGATCCGATAAATGCAGTGTTTTAAAGGAAGAGCAGAATTTCAGGGCCAGTCGGAGCTAAAGGAAGTGGTTCAGGCTGTTTTGTGGATGTTCGGTGAGGAGAGTGTCCGTCTGTTCATCGAACGATCTGATACGGAGCTTCAGCCTGCAGGAAACATGACCCCCCAAAACGAACCGTACTACAATAGAGAACACGTTCTAGAAAAGGGCCAAAATGTAGGTGCTGTTAATTTGTACATGAATAGAAAAGTGCCGATGGCAGGAAGACGAAGGTTCTTGATGCGCTTTATTAAAGTGGAAGGTGTGTGTGTGTGTGTGTGTGTGTGTGTGTGTTTAAATATATACACACTTGAATTCTGGATCGTTCCTGTGCAGAAGGACCCTGTACTGTTGGGTCTCTCGTCCTCCGTTTCAGCTCTGCAGCTGGACGGACTGCAGGTCAGTTCACAGGAAAGAGCAGCTCTGAAAGCTTCACTCCGAGCAGCAGATGTTGCGCTTCATCCATGGTTTCCTTTCTTTCTTCTGATTTTTAAAAGCTCCCCATCAGCCGGCCCGCCTTTTGTCCTTCACTTCCAGCTAAACGCTCCAGTCTTCTGTTCTGGACGACTGTTTTTCAGCCTCGTGAGCTTCGAGGTTTGCGGTCTGAAAGCAGGTGTTTGTTTTCCACCAGCTTTGCATCGAACACGCCTCCAGATTCCTCGACACTCGCTCCCGCCCTGAGTAAACCCTCTCTCCTGTCCCTCTGCAGATCTTTCACTGGAAGCAGCTGGAGAACTTGTATTTCCGAGAGAAGAAATTCGCAGTTGAGGTCAACGACCCACAGAGGTGAGCGAGACTTCTGGAGATTATTTTTGTGTTTTTATTGAAGGGAATGTCAGAAATCGCACGATTTTCATGTTTAATTCTTCTGTTCAAATCTCAGAGCATCCATAAACCGCCGAGTCGTCACTTTACACCTCGTTCTTCTCCTATTTCACATTAAACTAATGAGGAAAGTCGGAGACGGGACCACACACACTCCCGAGAGATTTCAGTTTTTAGACCACTTTAGACCACTCTTCTCCATCCCAGGCAAGGAAAGAGAGAGAGAACAACAGGAAGGCGGTCCAGCTGGACTCAGGACCAGATGTGGTTCCGTAACCGGAGAACCCATCTGAGGATGAAATGCACAAAGAGCGGCTCTAAAACTGATTTTATTTCATCGAGAACATTAACAAACGACCCCTTTTTATATATTTACTCCCCCCACATCACAAGCGCAGGAGTGAAAACCACTGGCAACCCAACGCCACGTTAAAGCTCCAGGAAGATCTGAAGCTGAAAGCGTCTGAAGTGAATGAAGGATGTCTCTGTTGTCGTGTAGGAACACAACGTGCAGCGGCCGGCGCCTCGTTCACTCAGACGCTTCTGAAATCCGCCTCAGATTCAACCTGAAGCAGCAGGAAAGCCGTAAATCTGTCTCGCTTGGAGGTGAACGTCTTACAGGTGTGTTGACGAGCACGTCGGCGCCCCCTGCTGCGAGCGGTGCCTTTACCTTTACGTTCGGCTGGCTCTCCCCTGCAGTGTCCACACTCCAGCCCACATTCTGTCCTTTATTTCTAACGAGATCAAGGCTGCCGCCTCCGTTCCAGTGTGGCTGTAGTTTAAACTGCAGAGTTTGCAGCCTTTACACTCCAGGAGCCGCTTTTAGCCGTAATTAAAAAAGTTGCTGATGTGAGTCCGAACATCAGAGGCCGGGTTTACGGGCTGCACTGCACCAACAGGACCGCCCGAGAGTGGAGCGTGGAGGGAGCTTAATAAACACTGAGTGTGGAGGAAACGCTGAAGGTCGCGCCTGATATCCCACCATTCCTACAGCGTATAATCAGGGCCCGGGTGATGTGTAAACACGGCGCCGTTTACTTCTCAACACAGGAGACTCTCCTCCTTCTTCTGAAACTCTTCTGAAATGCAGACTACACTGTTGAACAGAAAAAACTGATTGTCAATCAGTTGAGACATCAGAGGTTTCCACACATTTTTACTCCAATTAATGGACAGATACTCCTCTTAACGAATCCGATCAAAGCGCAAGTACGGATTCAGCTACGTGTGTGTGTGTGTGTGTGTGTGGAAAAGTACAGGAATGTACTGAGAGTGTAAAGGAAAAGTACAGGAATGTACTGAGAGTGTAAAGGAAAAGTACAGGAATGTACTGAGAGTGTAAAGGAAAAGTACAGGAGTGTACTGAGAGTACAGTAAAAGTACAGGAGTGTACTGAGAGTGTAGAGTGAGACGTGTCTCCTCTGAAGGACGTCTGGAGCGTCTGTCTGTGCTGAAAGTGAACTGAATCTCACTCCATATTAATAGAATTAAAGACTATTAAAGCCTCGAACTTCAACTCCAATAAAAACAATCTACTGAAAATAATCCACATGAACTTCACCGCTTCACTTTCATCACCGTCTCTACTAGTTCTCCATCACGGACACACACTCCACACACCCTGAACTCCACCGTCCACTCTCCCTGTCCTCTCTCTCACTCTCCTTCACTCTGTCCTGCACCGGTGGACACACAGAGGGACGTCTCTTCTGTGTTTGTGTCCATTTAGTCTGAGACGGTCTAGATGGAGGGAAGGTGATGGAGGATTAACTCAGATGTGAGGAGTCTGTTCTGAAGAAGGAAGGAAAGCACAGAGATTTGAAAACCTTTAATACAGTTATAAAGTATTTGAACTTGCTTCTCACTCCACCCTCCTCCAGATCTTCATGAAGGTGGATCAGACTTGTAGGTGTGGTTTTGGACACAGTAGGACTTACTGTCTCTACAAACACCAACTAAACTCTCTACAGGGTGTGTTCAGGAGCTGATCTAGAATCAGTTTTTGTGACACTGAGACCCAGTTCTACAGGAAGGTGTAAACAGTCTGATGATGAACAAAATTCAACAACAACAAACCGTCTGTAGTGAGGAGCTTAGTCACCGTCGCTCGGTCTTTCAGCTCTGCTCCTCCATACGTTTCCTTTACGCTCCTCGTGTTCAGTCTTGTCTTTGAGCCACGAGCAAGATGAGCTGTTCTGAGGCGCCGTGGCAGCAGAGCCCCGTCTGATTCCAACGTGTCGGTACAGAGAACCCGGCTTAAACCGTCCCGCACACAACGGGACACAGAACGACTGTTGCAGTTTGCTGTATCGGAGCTTTGCAGGGTTAGTTCAGTGGTGTTGAGTTTTTAAAGGTGTGTGTGTGTGTGTGTGTGTTACTCTCCAGGAGGGCGGCAGCCAAGCGGACGTTCGGGCAGTCTGGACAGGTGATCCACTCGTGGTATGCCAGCCACTCACTGATCAAAACCATCTGGGCGATGGCCATCAGTCAGCACCAGTTCTACCTGGACCGCAGACAGAGCAAAGTGAGTCCGGCACCGTGATCCGTGTCTCCGAGGCGGGACGAGTCTGCATGAAGCGCCTCTAGAGGCTCAAGGCCTTTATTCGCTCCACAAAGAGTCGCGCCAAACAAAGGCCTTTTGAGGCCGTTTCCCTGCTGTCCTGCACAGGGTTGCCAGATTGGACGGAATCCACAGTGTGACAGTAGTTGTTCAGCAGTTATGTTTCAGTCAAATTAAGGTCATTATAAATAGAATTAATTTAATGCAAAGTAAGTTAACTTTTAATTGTAATTATTCTAATATAAAAATATTAATGTTATAATTTAATATAAGAGATTGCTTTTTATATTTTTCCATTTGAGGTTTTAAAGCAAATATGTATCTAGAGTCTTATTCTTTGGTAAATGTGAATATTTAAAATTAATAAAGAATGATTAATTATAATAATTCCAGCCCGAATGTTCTGGAGTCGACTGATGGGGGTTTTCTGCTGCAGCCCTTCTGATTGGAGGAGCGTGTTGGTTTGGCTGTAATGAACGTTTCTCGCTCGAGTCTTGTAGTTTTCTTGAGATGAATGGACGGTGCTGATGGAGGAACGGTCGTCGGGTGATGGAGGAGAGCCCCTCCCGGACACCGTGTGTTTTATAGCACTGCAGAATTCATTAAGTTAATGACTCTCTTCTCCTCCGTCCTCTCCCCGTTATTTAAAGGGTAAAATAGCTACAGCCAGGAGTTTGGGGGACATCGCCATGGACCTCACCGAGGCCGAATCCCCCAGGATCAGCAGGCTGGTCAGTGAGGAGAGCAAAGGCCAGCTGATCATGGCCAGCAACGGAAGCCTGGTATCTGCAGGTAAGTCAGTTTTGCCCTCCATGAAGGATTTTAAAGTGAAGTCCCCAGTTTTTGAGGATCTGTGAAGCCCTGGAGATGAAGATCTCATCCACGTTTGGTTTGTCCTTGCCTGCAGGTTCTGTGGATTCGGAGCTAAGCGAGGAGCTGAAGAAGGAGAAGATCGCAGAGCTGAGGAAGAAGGAGAAGACCATTCATGATCTTCTGACCCAGAAGCTCAATGAACTTAAGAAGATCTGCCTCAGAGAAGCGGTGAGCACGCCGCTCTGAAGTTCTTGCAGCTAAACTGTCTGTGGAATCACGTTTAAAATCATTACTTTGGGATTTTAGAACCAAAAAGGTTTGATTGGTTTGGGTTGGATTAGTCTCATTTGCTTATTAACCTTCTGTAATATCAGTTTTTCCGAACCCTACATGAGCCCTGCCTGGGGCAGCGGTGGTCTAGTGGTTGGGAGTCGGCCCCAGGCTCAGAAGGTTGTGGGTTCGATTCCCATACCAGTAGGTTGCCCTAAGGTACCGTCCCCATCACTGCTCCCCTGGCACTTTCAATAGCTGCCCCCTGCTGCACGGTGCGTGTGGTTCACTGTGTGCTGCGCCGTGTGCTCACAATGAGGCGAATGGTCACTTTCACTTTCTTTTCCACTTTAACACCCAACCTGTCACCTGTTGCAGGTGAACGTGTGAAATCAAATTTTAAAATCGTATTTTTCCGCAGGAACTGACGGGCACGTTGCCGAGGGAGTATCCTCTGGAGTCGGGAGAGAAGCTGCCCACTGTACGAAGACGAGTCGGGGCTGCTTTCAAGCTGGACGAGCTTTTCCCCTACGATGCAGTACGTGAAGTTCCGTGAAAGAAAGATCCGAACCGGGACTCTTATTTTTTTCATTCTTTTTTTAATCGAAAACTAACTTTACAAAGCGAGCTTGGTTTTAAGGAAGGTGCGGTTTAAATTAAACGCTCGACCACTAAATGTAACGTGGCTGTTAACTGTGAAGTTTCTGTGGCTGAATGAGGTACCCTTGAGCAAGGTACCATCCCCGTCACTGCTCCCCGGGCACTTTCAGTAGCTGCCCCCTGCAGCGTGTGTGTGTGGGTGAAACGCAGAGGTTGGATTCCGTCGTGTTGTGCTGTGCTGCGTTTCACATTGACGAGGGTAGTCACTTTCACTTTCATTTACAACGTCTGTTCTTTTGCTCCTCAGGACCCTGAGTTGAGGAACATGGAGAGCAGGTTCGCGCTGCAGCAGAAAATCGTAGAAGCGGCGAAGAAGCTCGCCGGCGAGACCGAGCTCTGCAAAACGGTGAAGAAGAAACGGAGGAGGAACTGTGTAGACGCCATGAAGAAGCTGCAGGAGATCGAGAACGAGATCAACGAATACAGACTGAAGACGGGCAAGACGCCGACGCAGAGAGCGTCCCTCATCCTCGCCGGTACGAACTGGCTTGAACAAAAACATCATCTCCGCAGGTTCACACCGAGTTATGTCTTTAAAGGCGCAGGGTTTGGGGCTTCAGGCCTGTACGAGCCCGAACAGGCTGGGGGGGGGGGGGGGGTGTGTGTGTGTGTGTGTGTGTGTGTGTGTGTGTGTGTGCGCACAGTATATGAAGTGTACAAAATGTTCTGTAGCATAACGGATGTGACGGATCTGACAAACAGCACCAGTCATCGTTCTTCTGTGTTCTTCACACTTCCTCTGCGTGGTTGTTTTTAATTAATTAATTTATTTTTAATTAATTAATTTTTTTTTATCCGGGGGGGGGGGTTTGAACGTCACTGAAGCCTGGCTACATGATTGAGTTTCAGAAAAACTCTATTGTGATGAAAGCACTACTTATTGAGGTTGTGATGCGTTAGGTAGGTTAAAGAGCCGGTGTCTGATTCATTTTGGCTGCACTCATCCGTACCGTCCGGAAATGAAAGCTGAGCTGAAGTGGCTTTCTGAAATGGAGTCAGGTTTGTGATTGTTGTGCTTTAGCCCCTGTTCTGGCGTTTCTGTCCTGTGCTTTACCTGAAAACAAAAAGCTGGCCTGTGATTTTAGAGGTTCATTTGCATGTTGCAGTCTTCTACGATCTATCGGTTGAATATCGCGATACTTGGATTAACGATCTCACTTGCAGCCCTGTTACAGGAGCCCTTTAGAACCCCAGGAACCTGTACTGACGCCCAAAGCGGCTCATGTTGATCAGTTTGTCCCGAGAGACTCCGTCTGTGTTTCTGTCCAGAAGCTCATGAACGTTGTCTGTTCTGTCTGCCCTTCTTTAGATGACGTGGCCGACCTCAGCTCCCTGTCGGACAGCCTGAACCTGGACGACGGTACGGTTTGTTCTCGGTCTCTTTGTGAGATGAAAGGCTGCAGCTCAGCTGACTCGTTTTTCTCTTCCTTCACCTGCAGACGAGGCGCCGGGAACGCAGAGGCCCCGGTCCCGTTCCGTACAGTATTCCCCCCACCCTCCAGACGCCCTCGACGGCCCGTACCGCTCCGATCGCAGAGTCGCCGCCAGCGAACAGCCGCAGGACTCTAACGGGTAAGAAGTGCCCTGCCCCGCCCCGTCCCCTCCGGACGAGCGAGTTCAGACCTGCATGCAAGAAACCACCCTTGCATTCCTGCCTGGGCCTCCTCTTATCAGAGCGAGCGGTAAAAATAGAGCCAGAGGAGGAAGGCATGTTGTGGCGCGGCCACTAAAACCCGAGGAGGGGCGGGGAGGAATGTTCTCGGGAGTTAAAAACACAGAACGCGAGATCACCGCTGCGCGCCGGCCTGGAGGTTCCATTCAGTCTGATTTGTGTGTGTTGTTCGCCGGGTCATGAAACGTTGTTATTATCTGATCCAGCGGCGAGCTAATCAGTTAACAAGGTCGGCTTTTTCTGTCAAATCGTTTCAGTCTTGGTGCTGATTAGAGCTCCGCCTTACAGGAAGTACATGTTGTAAAAGCAGTGCTCTTATCTCTGTTGTAGATTCAATTATGCCCAAGTCCAGGATTCCTGCCATTACGTTCACCGAGACGCCTTATTGACACCTGGCGGCCCCTACCCGACCTCCAGGCAGCCCCGCGACTCCCGGAGCATGCCCCCCACCCCCCAGCTCACCCGCAATGCCTTCAGCAGCATCCAGCTCAGGTACGATGCACCTTCAGCACCTGAACACGGAAATGTTCACCTTCAGTCATCAGCGTTGCTCCGACTTTCCTGGAACTTGAGTGACCGGAGCTGCTGTGTGAAGAAGGTTTGAGGTCTGATGAAGCTGTTTCACCGCTGCTTTGATTCTCTGGTTGTGTGGTGAATAACTGAGTGTTCATTGTTTAATAGTTTTTAATGCGTGCTGGTTCGATGTGTCTCATAAGCGGTTCCTTCAGTCTCCTCGGCTCCTGAGCTTCCACGCTCCCCCGTCCTGGTTCACTCCCCAAAACACGTTTGAACCTTTTTAGACGCTTTAAAGGCCCAAACGTGCAAAAACAACACTTTAATACTCGAGCGGATGAATCCTGCATAAACAGGACCTGCTCTTTGCCCTCTGACCTTTCCGTTTGCCCCTGCAGGTGCGAGGACGACTCCTCTGTTCACTTCCGCCAGCGCAGCGGCAGCCTGGAGTCTCAGAACCACTTCCCGTCTGAGACGGACGGGACCGAGCCTGCCTTCGGCGGTATCCAGTCCACCGTCCGCAGCAGCAGCACCGAGGTCCTGGACGACGTCTCCTCGCACACCAGTCAGTCCAGCTCGGAATACTGCTCCTACTCGCGGGCCCGCGACCGCCACCGGCGCCGGAAAGGCAACATCTACGCCAACACAGGCAGCATGCCCAACCTAGCGCAGAACGACGGCCGCTGTTACGCCTACGGGCCGCGGGCGCGGCCCACCACCACCACCGCCTACTACGTCACCGGATACCCCTCCTACCCCGAACCCGAGCCGTACGTAAACGGCGGATACGTCTACGAGAGCGAGGTGGAAGGACACTATAACGTCAATCCTTCATTCCACGTCCCGGCGTATCCCATGCATGACGCTTATAGGGGCTACGGGCAGGACGAGGTGGACCAGAACCCGTACGCCACGGTGAGGCAGACGAGGACACGGCCGCCGTCCAGGAGCGAGAACGTAGCGAGGAACATGCAGAAGGCCATAGTGGCTGAGCACCTGCGAGGCTGGTATAACAGAAACAAGCCGGCGACCATGGACTACGAATGCGAACGAGCCCCGCCCGTCAGCGCCGCCTACAGGACGCTGTCCTCCAACTACAGCTACAACGGCCACGCCCCCTCGTACTCATCAGGTGAGGCTCCTACTCGACCGTAAAACTGAAGCTCTGCGGATTTATTTCGTTTCTTTGACACCTGATCAGAATGATCTCGAGAGAATCATTTTGCAGTTTAAATAAAATGTAAATATTACAATAAAAATTCATTGTTATTCTTATGCTAATATGCTTATTTATTCATTTTTAACCTTTTGATTTTTCAGCTCATCTAGCTCTTCATCTGCAGCCTTACCTTCAGTCTACAGATTATTAAAGGCCTTATTTAATTTTATACACGCTTCATTTGATCTGTTTTAATTGAAATGGTGAAATTTAGTGGAGCGCTAACCTTTCGTTATTAAACCGTTTTATAAGGACAGGGTTTAGGGTTTAGGGTCTAGGGTTTAGGGTCTAGGTCCCAGAATCAGAAGGTAGTGGGTTTGATTCCCGTACCGATATGTTACCCTGAGGTACTCTTGAGCAGGTTACAGTCCCCATCCCTGCTCCCCGGGTGCTGGATATGTCTGCCCCCTGCTGGACAGTGTGTGTTAAATACAGAGGATGATCACTTTCACTTCATTTAGTTGTTTTTGTTTTTTTTTGGTAAACATTACAGGCCAAATTTAGGATTAAGATTCAGTTTATTGCTTAATTTGCATCAGTGATTCATTTTTAAAGGTTTTATTTTATGGTTCTACAACCAAGCAAAGTAAACTTGTGTATTAATATCATTTTCATTCGGAGTGAGCTTTATCCTCCTAAACTCCTCATGAAGGTGTCTGTGAGAAGGTCGATGATCTGATGTTTTGAACTTTGCAGTGTCTTCAGCAGCCAATGCGAGTAACTGGAGGAGTCACCTGGCTGTGGGACTGTCCGAATACAGCATGAGTCTTGACCCCCAGCAGGCGTACGGGTACAGCTCGGTCCAGTACGGCCTCCCGACACACAGCAGGTAAGACCTGTGGGTCATGTGATCTGTTCTGACGCCTGGGCGGGTTCTCCATAAATGGAAGCAGAAGATCCTGACGGGGCGAGTTCTGCTCCTAAGGTCTCCGGCACAAGGACATGTTGGTATCTACGAGGACGACGTTGGACATTTCGGGAGAACGTTGTGATCTCGTGACGGCTGCCTCCGTTCTTCAGAATGAATCGGTGGAGATTCGCTCGTTCTCCTTCTTGCCCAACGTCGACTGAAGACACGCCCGGAACCGTCACCTGTTCGCTGACTCATCGCTCGGTCTCGTGAATTTCATATTTGCTGAACCAAAATATGTTGCGTGCCGGTTCAAGTCAATGGAACGAATTCTTGTCTCCCGGGGCAACCAGTGTGTGCACGTCCCTGAGTCTTACTCAACAGTCCCAGGAACCAGATTCTCCTAAAATGAGCTCCACAGAAAGAGATTTTACACTTTGATGATGTTATCTAATAAATATTATTCTAAGTGTGTCAAAATCAATCAAATCAAACTTTATTCCTTTAAATTAAACATTCGTTTCACAGACCTGTGCAGGAGAGTAAGACACTTACGGCATTTTTTCTCCAGCACTACCACCACTGGGTCCCTGAGCAAGACCCTTAACCCTGAGTGTCTCCAGGGGGACTGTCCCTGTGATTAGGACATGGAAGTCGCTCTGGATAAGAGCGTCTGCTAAATGCCGTAAATGTAAGACGGTTTTGACGAAGAGGAACTAAAGTCCCTCCGTAAACCTCAGTGTGACATTAACCAGTGTGACAGTGTTTCCAGTGTGAGGAAAAATAACGAAGTACAGCCTTAAAGACCGAGCAAACAGTGGGAAGAACCAGAGAACCATGAAGATGGAGGCTGCTTTACAGAGAACCATGCAGAACCGTGTAGCTTTCAAACCAGTAAAGGCTGGACGGGTGCGGAGACGGTGGGACTCGAGTGACGGGACCTTCGTATCGTGGATATTTGGGCAGAAGACGAGAGCCGGTGATGCGGTCCTCGCTCTAGTTCGAGATGCAGATACCAAAATGTCCTTGTGTCCTCACGTTTGAGTCTCGTTTGATGTCCTTCAGGAAAGCTGGTCCCCAGGTTCTGTCGGCCTGGGATCCTGGTTCATCGTTAGGACTGTCCCGCTCTCACTCTGTCTCTCTCTCTCTCTCTCATAGACACGTCTCCAGTCCTAAACCCTCCTGGCTCCACCCTCCTCCTTTCTCACCTCACACTTCCTCTTCCTCTTCCCTCCCTCCTCCTTCCTGTCTCCGCTCCGGAGCGGATCAGTCGGGCTCTGTCCTCCGTCCCTCTGGAGTCTCCAGAACCGAAAGACTTAATAAAGCTTCCTTTGCTAAATGTAGCCCCGATAGTAAGTAGCTCCAGCCGGTGGTCTCCTCTGCGCTTGGTGTGTTTTGGTTCCAGTTTTTCGTGGAGACTCGTCTTTGCTCTGTGTGTCCTCAGCGTAACTGCATGGCTTCTCTTTGTGTCTCTAACGTCTCCTGCTCACACGTCCTTCAGAAAAATCCAGTCCGAGGGCGGACTGTTGGGCAGAATCGGGCTTTATTTGAGATTATAATGAAAAAAAAAAAGCATTTTGGGAGCTTTTCCTTTAATTCATTCCTCTCAACACTGGAAAAGAGGAATGAACGAATGTAGCAGAACAGACCCTCAACGCAGAAGAACGGGTTTGATGAAGGGAAACGAAGAAGCAGCTGCTAAAATGCGTCTTCTGTCGTCTCGAGCTGCGATCTCCTCGGTTCTGCAGGCAGAGCAGCTTTTAAGCGTGGATTGTATTTCACTGCTGTTAACGCAGTCGAGCCCGTCGCTCTAGAAAGGAGTTTTCTGTGATCTGATCCACAAACTCCAGTCCGGGTTTGACTTCCTTCACGCAGTGTTGGTGTTTCCGGAACGCAGCAGGAATCTGATTCCATCTGTTTAGCACTTCAGTAATCCGATAACGAGGAATCAGGAGCGTCATCAATCCACCACAAGCTGATTCACTCTTATTACACTGTTATTACACTCTTATTTAACTGCTAATAAGCGGTTATTAAACCTGCAAAAGTGCAGCAAGTGCCCAAAGCTCCTCCCGCCGTGTCTTCTTCCCCGTTTTGGAGAATCTGAAGTGTGTTGGTTTTTCACTGTTTGTGTTAAAGTGTTCGCAGGGAGAGATTTTCTTACGGCGTTAAAATCCAGTTTTCCCTTTTGTTTTTGTTTATTTTGTTCTTTATTTTGGCCAGATGGGCTTTCAGGCAAATAACACAAATTCAGCAGCGAGAAAGTATTTCTCATTTTAATTTTTTAGAATCGTTCGTCCTCCGGCCCTTGAAACTGCTGTCCGGTCCGACACGGACTGTTTAAAGGTTCTCAGTAACGGCTGTAACTCTGTTTGATTTTGTGCTGTTCTGTGTTCTAGATATACCCAGTAATGTTTGATGTGGAGTTTCCTCCACAGAGAACAACCCGCAGCCTGAGGATTCAATGCAAATTTGCTGAACTGATCGTAATTTTTCTAAAGTTCTCACCGTTATGTGAATATTTTCACTGAAAACATCATTTCATCAAATTAAAATGAACTTCAACCCTAAAGTATAAGTAAGAAATGAGCCCCTCCCCCGACTGACCACGTCTTTATAACGCTCATCATTCTGAAAAGATTTTATTCGACTATTTCGATGAGATTTGCTGGAGGCAGCGGGAGAGAGACCCGGGTCCCGGGTCAGCCCGGGTCCACGCCCCTCTGGTCGTGTTGGAGTTTGTTCTCTGTGGAGGCTAATTCTCTCCAAAAGTCGTCCTTTTGGGGAATATTTTGTCATTTTTCCAAGAAGCAGGAGGGTTTTGTCTCCGCTGATGCTCAGCGCTGGTTTGTTCTGCTTTATCTGACTAACCACCATCCCTTCCACACCAGCCGAGACCCGTGTCCTCGTCCGGGGCCTTTCCTGCACAGAGCTCCCCCTGGGTTTGGCAGGAGGAGTCCGGCTCCGGGACCCTTAGACATGCCTGGTGCCGCTGCCGGCGGTTATGACCAGGACTATTATTACACTCAGTGCTAGGGGTGAGCGTCCCGCCCCCGAAAGAACGTGGTGAGCTCCCTCCCAGAACCTCCTCCCTCCCGACTCTCTAACTGTGGTGCTCAATCAGCCGTCGTCACTCACCGAGCTTCACTTCCTGCGGCGTCTAACCTGTCCGGCAGCGCCGCGTTTCACCTGCCCGGCAGATTAGTGCGCCCCCTGGTGGTGGGTTCGTTTCTGTGTGTTTTGGTTTTTGGGTGAAAAGTAAAAGGCTGGGGTCTCGTTTCTGGTCCCGCTTCAGGTGTGTGAACCTTTTAACCCTGGTGTCTGAAAAGCGAGTCACCTGTCTGACCTGTCCCGCACAGGTGGGACTTCTGAACTCCCGCAGCGTCTTCGGGGAGTTAGCAGAAGTTTGCGCACCCCTGTTCAAATGACAGGTTTCAGTTTTCCGCTCCAGAGACACAATTTATACTCAAACTGCAAACTTACCTCAAAACCAAGGCAGGGTTCAGATTTGGATCAGAACCAGAAAACTAAAAAAAGAAAACACCCAGGAAGTCGCTCATTTCACAGCCGCACTGACGGCATCAAGGAAGAAGCAATACATATACGTAATGTAAAAATGGTTAAATTGATTGATTAATTTTAGTTGAATATTCATTTATTTTGGAGGCTTTCTGATATTTTAAGCTCTGTTCATGATCTAAACCCAGTTTCTGGAGCGGATTCTGAGACGGGCTGTGATTTGACGGGGGACGTTCAGACAGTTGCTCCAACTTGAACGGTGACAGAAGAACCAGGGGTTAAAATGTTCCTCAGCCGTTTCTTTCCTGCTGTAATCGCTCCTTTCTGTCGCGCAGGTCCTACATAGACGTGAGCCAAGCGGAGCCGCACAGCCCGGTGGACAGTTTGGACTCGGAGGACCGGACTCTCTACTGGCACGAGGACTCCAAGCCGGGGACGATAGTTTAGAGACACTCAGACCTGCAGCTCTTCCTCGTGCCTTTCGATCCGACCGGTTTCCAAAGGGTGAAGGAATGTTGACGAGCGAGACGTCGGCGAGGACATTCCTTCGGCCCGGATCGGGTCCACAGGACGCAGAAAGCTGTTTGTTTTTTTTCGCGTCCTCTCGTCTCTTAATTTAGGACTTCTGGAAACGCCTGCTGCAGATTTTTTATTTTTTATTTTTTTCCTGGGATTTAAAACTGGACTTGATCTTTGAGCCTGGACTTGTTCATGGAAGGACGTCAGTGAATGGACATCATGGAGACACAATATAAAAATGAAGGATTGGACTCGGCCGGTTTCCGTCGTGTGAAAGGCCTCGCGTTCTCTCTGCTGAAGCTTAAACACAAACCCTGACCTTTCATTGCTGCCGCGCGTCTCTGCTGTCTGTGGGAATCACTTTCTGCAAAGTTTTAAACGGAAATCTTCTCCTGAACTGAAGACATGACGCACAGAAACACGTTCAGGACCGACTGGACCCAGAAGGAACGAACACGCTTCCGAGCAGTCGAGCCGAGAAGAAAAATCCATTTTTGGTACATTTGGGGAAACTTGGTTTCCACACTGTTAATGATGCTGTTTAACTAAAATAATATTAAAATAATCAGGTTACATCTACATTTGAACTGCTAACAGTAAATTAACCCAACAATAACACACGCTCGATACTTTAAAGGAACGTTGCAGTGAAGATCACTTCCTGCTGACTCTCCATCCAGACCTGATTGTCTAAATGAATCAAAAAGCCAATAGTCACCCAAATCTTTTCTCCCAGAACTTCTCTTCATGAAGGTGGATCGGCTCTTCATGAAGGTGGATCAGACTTGCGGGTGTGATTTTTAGGGCACATTAGGACTTACTTTCTCTACAAACCTCATTAAAGTATTTATTTGGGTGACTGTTGACTAGTGGGAGTAACATGAACCTCAAAGCTTCAGGTCTAAACCAAGACACTAAATCTGGACCCAGACTGGCGAGACACATCTGGTCTCAGTGATTTTTACCTGAACTTCCTGTAAATATTGGGCAAAATCCACATCTAGACAGAACTGGCCTTGTTCTCTGCATGTGGAGCCAGATGTGGTGCTGTCAGGAGCTGAAATGGAGAAGTTCTTGGGTTCTGCTGCCCCTCATGTCTCGGGGAGACACCGTGAGAAGCTGATAAAGAACAGGGTTCATCTATTTTTGCACTTTAATCACGGTGGAAACCATCTGTAAAGTAGGAGATTGTGACGCTTCTTTGAAAACCTCTATAATTTTTCCCTTTTTTTCATTCCTGGCTTGATTTTTGGTGCAGAAGGAAAAGAGCTTCCTTCCTTCCTTCAGTGTGGATTTCCGCGCTCCGGACCGGATCTGTTCCTTTTAGCCGCTGAATTTTCGCCAGAAAGGCGGCGTGTTGCGCGTCGTCTTTAAAATCCTGCACTTAAAGCCGAAGCTCGGTCTGTGCTGCTGTTGATGAACACAGACCGTCTGTCGCTCAGGCGTCAGTTCTTCACTCGTCAGACTTTCATCAAATGAATCTGAACGAGTTTCTTCCCCTCGAAGCCCTCCGTTTCCCCACCTTCCATCTGGACCTTTTAGAATGTCCGATCCTGGAACGCGAGGCCTGGCGTCGGGCGTCTCTCCAGCAGAGTCCCGTTTGTGAATTTTGTACAAACTTTACTACTGTTGTCGTTTTTAGAGAGAATTTTCTTTTCTGTGTTTTTTGAAAAGCATGTAATATATCGCCACTGAATTTGTTAAGCTGGTTCTTAGACATTTGTATCAACAAAATGCATTTGAATAAAAAAATGGACAAATTTTTCGAGAAGATTTGAGTTTTATTTGAATTTCCTTTAGGAAATGTAGATGAAGTGGCCTGAAGTTCTTGCTCTTCTGTCTCCTGTCTGGAGTTCTAAAATAAATCCAAAGTTAATTCGGTTGAACTGTTTGTACTAAATGTGCTTCAAGCTTTTAGATTTTCTCACAACAAAAAGCTCTACACCATTTTTCAACATCTAACCTTCATCCTCTGAATTTTCTGACCTTTCACACCTTTAATGCTGGTGTGTTTACAAAAGCTCTGCTCTGATTGGCTAAAAGCAGCCCAGAGTAGGCGGGGCTTAGCTGCTTTAGGTTTAGCAGGCAGACTAAATTCGAAACAGGATGTTTTTGCAGATTAGTTTCCACAAAGGCGTTTAATGAAGATTTCAAAGCAGTTTTCTGTGTTTAATGGAAAGTTTTTATTACGGTTATGGAAAGAACCCCCTGACCGTGACCCTGTTTCGGGGATTTATGCACGTCATCATCATTTAAACCACTTCTTAAAATATTTAGTACATTTTTAAGTGTTGAATTTACTTCAGTCTGTAACCAGTTCATTAATCTGGAGCTTCAGGAAACTAAAAAGAGTCACGATAAAAAACCTGGAGCTTCACTTTCATAATCTTCACCTTTTCTTTTCATGGAAATCCGTCCTTCCAGGTCACACAGCATCCGGAAAAGCAGTTCCCTCGTCCGGATTTCAGGAACGCTTTCAGAGAAGGTTAACGATGTTAAAGAGAATTTGAATGAAAGACGACCACAGAGCTGAACGTAACCGCGTTTCTTCTCTTTCTTAAGAATCCAAGCTTTGAAGCTGAGAATGAAGATTACAGTGATCATATTCACAGGAAATGATCATGATCAGGAACTCAGAATCCGCTTCTCTAGGAAGCTCTTTTGTGGTGTGTGTGTGTGTGTGTGTGTGTGTGTGTGTGTGTGTGTGTGTGTGTGTGTGTGTGTGTGTGTGTGTGAGAGAGGCTCGTCATTCCTCAAGTTTTGTCATTCCTCAGGTTTATGGACGTCCCCGCTGCAGGGCAGAAGGCTGGACTGTTTCTCTGTAGGTGCTCTAGAACCAGAAGAACCTGCTGGAGGAGGGACACTCCCTCGTTCACCCCATCACTCGTTCTTCGTGGAGAGAAACGAAGCTTCCCTGGTGCCGAAAGCAGGCCTGCTGTGTTTACAGTGACGAGTAAACCTCACCTGCAGCTCAACTTTACTAAAGCACAGGAACCGTGTCCACCCTGGGACACCCCAGAAGGAAGGACCCCTCCTTCATCTGTATCTCAAACTGATCCGCACTGCGGGACCCTCGGAGACGCCCTGCACCCTGGTTATTAAAGCAGAAGGAAAAAAAAAGTTACATTTGAGAATGAGAATTGATCAATATATGTACAAGATCAAAATACCAAAACTTCCTCTGAGTAACCTTCTCCCAGCTTACAGCAGATCATCTGTCTCCATGTCTTCCTGTGCGAGATGCCTTGGATCGGAAGATTCCCTCACCAGTAGGTGGCCCTGGTGGCCCTTGAGCAAGGTACTGTCCCCGTCACTGCTCAATAGCTGCCCCCTGCTGCACGTGTGTGTGTGTGTGTGTGGGTGAAACTCAGAGGGTGAATTTCGTTGTGCTGTGTTTCACTGTGGTAGTCACTTTCACTGTCTTCCATTTTCATATTGTCCCCCTGTGAAGTGAAGTGAGGTCACAGCACAGCACACAGTGAACCACAACGAAATTGGACCTCTGCATTTAACCCATACAAACACCGTGCAGCAGGGGGCAGCTATTGAAAGCGCCCGGGGAGCAGTGACGGGGACGGTACCTTGCTCAGGGGAATCGAACCCACAATGTTCCGATGCAGGGGCAACTCCCTCACCACTAGAGCACTGCTGCCTCACAGGACAGGAAGACAATAAACCTCCCTAACATCCATTTTTAGGAACTTAAACTGCCAAGTCTCGGTCTGTGGCTGTCCAAACACTTCCGAACGTCCTTAATACATCAACAATTTCTCTTCCTGAAGCCAACATTCATAAATATTTGGAAGTGCAGCTCAGACACTCCGGTCTTTGGAAATCTGAGACGGAACATCTGGAAAAAGGAGGATATTTTCATAAAATGACGCACATGAAAGGGAGCAGCCCTGAACTCTGACCTTTGGTCTGAAAGTGGTTTTGTCTTTGGTTGGGGCGAAATGCGCCGAGTCGACAGTTCTGAGTCTTGGTCGTTCCTTCCAATGAAGGTCCATATTTTCTCAGAGCTTCAAGTGTGAAGATGCAGAATAAGTGACTCATCCGCACCTGCAGCTCAGCACAGGTGAGGTCACGCTTAACCTCTAAACCTGAAAGTGTCTCTGGAAGATCAAAGACCGTGTGGGGGTTTACAGTCCTGCCCCCCAAACATCCGTAAAAAAGCCCTTACTACACTTTCTTTACAGCGGGGACATGCTGGAAGCAGTGAGACACACAGGACAGTGTCCCACCAGAGTCGTGTCCTGATGTTTAGAGGAGAGGGTTTGTAACTGGTGGGTAGGGGGTTCGAGCCCAGGGAGCAGTGATGGGGACGATACCTTGATCAAGGGAACCTCAGGGTAACCTATTTGTCCAGGATTTGAACCCATGACCTTCTGATCCTGAAGACAAATCCTCACCCCTGGACGCTGCACTAGGCACAGATGCTTGTTATTCTAATTCAATGAACAAACAGTTTTCTAAAGATGTCAGAAAACGATGTGTTTATATTGCCCGGCCCGTTTCTCAATGTGGTTCTTGTTATTTCGGCCCACGTGGTCCGGAGGTCCAGAGTATCTCAGCTGTTTTAGGAAGCCTGCTGGAGAAGACGGCTGTCCCGGAGCCCTGCAGCTGCTACTGAGAGAGAAGAGCCCTGATCGAGCTCCTCACACTGAGGAACTGATTCACAGCCAGCTGTTCTCCCACACAACCATCTTCATTCCTCCTCCGCCCGACGCTCACGCTTCACTTTCATCGACTTCCAGCAGCGTCGGGTCCACCAAGCTGAGAGCCGGACTCCCTGCACGGCTGGCCTGCTTCTTTCACTGCGTCCCACAATAAAACCGCTGGGTTCTAAAGTTAAACATACTTTTTATTCTTTATGAAAACTCCTCTGACAAAACTGTTCAAAAGGTACCTTCACTCTCCACACAACCTGGAACTAAAGAACCTCTACGATCTCACCTTCACGACCCTGACGTTCAGACTATCCAAAATTCAGTTTAGACTGGATTTGGTGTCTTTAACGTTCTTTATTTCCCTCCAGTGGTGCTGAACGAAACCGGACGTCCCAGGTGTGTGGATTTGAATCCCCCCAGTGAAGCTCCCCGTGTCTCAGAGTGTCTCAGAGTGTCTCTGTGTGTCTCCTTGTGTCTCTGTGGGACGGTGATGATGGTAAAATAGTCCATCTGAACTAAATCTGTTCTTCATGTCCCTCCACCATGAACGGGTTCAGTTTCAGTCCAGAATCTTCTCAGAACTGAAACACCGTCTCAGACACCAGACAGCGTCTCCACCACCAGCTCATGTCCTTGAGGGACACTCAGACGTCCGGTTCCGTTCACACACACTAGGGACGGGTCACAGCAAACCAAACGGATCAAATTTGTAGAATCCAGTTTTAATATTTTTGATTGTATTGATATTTTACACTCTCCACACCTGAGAGAGAAGATCACACGGGGAGCAGGTCTGGGATGGAGCTGAAAAGTAGAGAAACACATTGGAGCTCCTGATGAAGAGCTGAAGAGGAGCACAGTGTGTGTGTGTGTGTGTTTCCTCATTTTACTGTCCGGGTTTCAGCCCCAAGGCTGGATGGAACCCCTGAGTTCAGCGTTTTCTGAGAAACATCTGATGCTCTTCACGAAATGAACTTCTCACAGTCCCACCTTCTATTATGCAAACTTTATTACCTCTTCATTTGAACAAAGATTTCATTCACATTTAAGTGCACACTGGTATGAAACTACTGGCTCATTGCTGATCTTTTTTTAATTATTATTGCACAGTTGCTGTTGATCTGCTGACAAAGGTGCCAAAAGTATTTTTTTATTATTAAAAAATGTGCACCTCAATCTCCACCTCAGCAGGTAATTTGCACACTTCGGCATCATTTAACAAAATTGAACTTAACAGCTAAATTCAAGTGCAAGCAAAGTAAAACTAATTCCAAAGTTCAGATTTTGTTTTCCAGACACGCGGTCCACAGCACCTCTTCATGACCCTTCATTATTCGTGAAAGTGTAAACAGGAAACGCGTCCGGTTTTCTTCACCCCGCCGCGCCGCTCTCTCCTTCGCGCTGAAGGTCTGGAGGAAGCCTGTGTGTGGATTTTGGAGGAGTGTGTTCAGTTGTGCCGATTCAGCAGCAAAACATGAGACACTAAGTGAAGATAAACCGACTGGACAGGAAGAGCTTCTACAAATCACATCAGCTCTGAGCGACTGGAGGAGGAGGAACACCCGTGATGACTTCACAGCCAAACTTCAACAGTTTATAAAATAAAGCACTCCGTATCTCATCATTCACTGCACAAACCGGAGCGTCAGAACAGCGAGAACCTTCAGGGACTGAAGAACAGAACAGATAAAAATCAGAGCTGCTCCACCTCCGTCAGACGCCGTCCATCAGTCTAGACACGCTTCAACTTTTCACCCAAATCTTTTCTCCAAAAACTCTTCATGAAGGTGGATCAGACTGGTGGGTGTGGTCTGGGACACAGTAGGACTTACTGCTTCTGCAAACATCAACTAAACTCCAGACTTTTTACTCAACAGGGTGTTTTCAGGAGCAGATCTAGAATCAGTCCTAAATACGGAAGAATCTGATCCCGGATCAGTCCTGCAGTCGTTCTGGAGTTTAGTTGATGTTTGTGTCAAAGTTCTACTGTGTCCAAAACCACACCCACAATTCTGATCCACCTTCATGAAGATCTGGAAGAGGATGGAGTGAAGATCTGGAGATGAGATTTGGGTGACCGTTTACTACTAGCTCTAATATATAGAGATTAAGTTTGGAACCAAGCAGGAGTGCACACATCTGGGTCAGTGGTGGACTGTGAAGGTCCAATTGTTGGCAAACTGTTCCTGAACTGATGTCTTTCGAAGATAAAGCAGCATCTACAACTGGATCAGAATTGCATAGACTGAATAGAGACCTGGACCCTGAGGTCAGAGGAGGACAAAAGGCACACAGTCATTCACAGCTGTACGAACAGCTGGATCACTCCTTCAGCTTGTTCTCCAGGAACCCCTGGATCTTGTTCAGGTTCTCCTCCTGTTGGCCCAGCATCTCCAGCAGGATCCCCATGGGTGATTTCTTCAGTCCAGCACTCTCCAACCTGTTCTCCAGTTTATTCTTCATGTTCCGCAGACGCAGGGAGGCGTGAGCGAAAATCACTGGAATCAAAAACGTAGGATTGAACTTCCTGTTTTATTTGTTTGTTAGAAAATTTTTTTAAAACTTTATTGATCCTGAAAGAAACCACCAGTGCACAGACAGATCCACCAGCAGACAGTAATTAAACATGAGAAAATATACTGGAAAAATTTAAAATGAAATAAACTAATATGTTGACTCTGTGAAAAACTCCTAAACACAATATATACTATATAAACTGTCTCTATATACACTATATACTATATAAACTGTCTCTATA
>CM029366.1:34414095-34506595 GCA_017165825.1 Hepsetus odoe
ACACACACACACACACACACACACACACACACACACACACACACACACACACACACACACACATTGGAGAACAGAGCCATCTAGTGGTCACAGACTGACAACACAACTTAACTCTATACTCTACAAAGAAAGAGTGAACCTTCAGAGTTCGGAGAAAAACAAAACTCCAGTAGTCCAGATGTGCTCAGTGCAGATGTGTCTGAATCCAAATTGTATGGACTGTGGTGTGTGTGTGTGTGTGTGTGTGTGTGTGTGTGTTGTTTACTGACCCCACGGTGAGGAACACTGACACCGCCAGCAGCAGGTAGTTGGTCTGGTAGTACAGCAGGTTACTGACGACCCTGTGGTTCCATTTGTTTAAATCCCGAAAGTCCGGTTTGGAGAATCGCTCCGGTCCCGGGAGAAAATCATCCCAGCAACGGAGCGGAGAGAACTGAACCGCAGCCATCGGGCATTAGTGAGCAGCCAATCAGAGTACAGTCTGTCACACTGTAGCCAATCAGACAACAGATTATCACATTGCAGCCAATCAGACAACAGATTATCACACTGCAGCCAATCAGACAACAGATTATCACACTGCAGCCAAACAAACTATAGCGGTCGCTGCAGATCCGCGAAATCTCGCGAGAGTATTATTCCTGGTAACGCTGTAAAAAAAGATAATTGTAAATAAGGCAAATAACAAATAGGGTAGAAATGTAAACAAATTAAAGTATATTGTTACCGAAAAAATAATGTAAGCAACGTAAATAAACTAAACATGAAATAATACAACAATTTAAATAATAAAAATGTAAACATGGCCATGATACAAATTAAGTAATTCTGTAAGAAGATAGACAATGCAAACAAGGGGAAACAATATTCCAAACAGATGAGCTGGAGATGTTTCACAAAGCATTAATTAACCAGATGATCTAAAATTGAGGATTAACCAATAAGAACGTTCCTCAACTCTTTTCCTATTGGACACACTTTGGTCATAGGTTATCGGTTAAAACGGAGGAATCCTGCTTTGTGGGATAACTACTGAATGACAAATCTTACCTGATTCAATCAAACAAACAGACTCACAAATAATAATAAAAGACGTAACCGTTTCGAATATAAATAATGGGCGGGTTATTAGCAATCAGCCAATGAAAACGCGACATTCTCAAAGCCTCCGCCCCATCATGACGCAGAGAGATATCATTGGTCGGCGGAGCTCCGCACACTGTCGTGGTTGATGACGCGCTTCCCCTCAGTAGTCATGGCCGCCTGACGGTGTGTTAGCTGAGTGGAGGAATACTCTTTATTTTGGCAGGTTTGCTGTTTTGATGTTTTCTCGGCCGACAATCTGATTTAGCTGGCTATCGAGCTGGCTATCGAGCTGGATTAACTTTCGTCTGCAGAGAGTACAGATTAGTACTGCAAGTGTGAAGCGAAGCTAAGGTTAGCTTCTCAGTGGAACTTTCCGTTCCACCTTAAATGGTGCATTAGTTCGGTTCTGGCGCCCCCAGGCCTTCCCAGGCGCCTAAACGGATCTTCTGTACCATTTAAGGTGGAACGGAAAGTTCCAATAAGAAGCTAGCAGATAAGAAGCAACGCATGTTATTTTTGATGAACAACATATCTGAACACCAATAAAATCTGGGGAAGTAAATGTGCGATGACAAACTGACCCTACCATGTTTTTGATCCTCTGTCAGATGTTTGGGAGGATATTCCAGAGTCATAAACTGCTCTACAGAGTTCACCTGACCTGCAGTCGCTATTTATTCAGCATGCAGCTCAAATCCAAGGAGTTTGAGTCCCTGTTCACTGAAGGACTTAACAGTCTGGCAGGTGAGACCTTCTTCCAACTAACCTGCACCTCGCCTCGCCTCGCCTCGCCTCGCCCTGGCCCTGTGAGGCGTCTCCACATCCTCGGGGTTCAGGGTCTTGCTCAGGGAGCCGGTGGTGGTAGTGTTAGAGGTGGGATTCGAACCTGTGACCGCTTGCTCCATAGATCCATACGCAAATGTCCTAACACTAGATCACCACCACGCCGCCACCAACTCCTCCGCCTTCCACCTCTACTCCCTGTGTCCTAACCACTCTGCTGTCCTCCTTTTCATTCACACTCATCTATTCTGTCTCGAGATCTCCATCTCTCCAGGTTCTCCTCAAGCTGTTCCCTACTCTCAGTACAGATCATCAAACATCATAGTCTAATCTCGTCTGTCCAGCGGGGAAGGGCTCAGCTCTGAACACTGGATTATTATTCAGAGATTATCCTTCACTCTGCCTCTAAACAGCCTTTGGTGCAGATTTAAGTCTGGAACGATATTCAACACTTTCATTTACACTAAAGCCTCCGTGTTAAATAGCTTGTCGTCACATTTACCAGGGTGTTTTCAGGGGTGTTTTCTACACCATCCTAGTAAATTCTAAACAAATTAGAAATTTCCACTTCCTCCACGCCTCGCGTGTACGGGAAATATTAAGACAATAGTCTTTTGTTCCATCATCTTTATAGTTTTACTCTTCCTCTTATACACTGCTAGTTACCTCCAGTGCAGTTTCTCTCCTTTGTTCTTATTCATTCACAGGATCTCATTGTGAGTCATTGTTTCTCTGAAAGTTTTCTTTTTCTTGTTTTAGGATATTTTTAAAACGCTAAAAACGGCTGTAAAATGAAGACTGACTTTTAATTTTATTTCAGTAACCTTTGAAAGTGAAAGTGAAAGTTGCATCCTCTGCTTTTTACCCAAACATACCGTACAGCAGGGGGCAGCTATTTAAAGTGCCTTGGAAGCAGTGATGAGGACAGTACCTTGCTCAAGGGTACCTCAGGGCAACCTTCTGGTCTGGGATTCGAACCCACAACCTCCGGATACTGGGGCCTCGTCCCTGAACGCTCGACCACCACAGCCGCACTTTTGATGAAAAGTGTCTTTGTGAGTCTGCTTCCCAGTCTGCAGCTCAGCTGCCACACTAGGGTTGCAGGGGGCAGTGGTCGACCAGTGGTTATGGACGAGGACCCAGCATCGGAAACAGTCATGGGTACCCTTGAGCAAGGCACTGCCCCTGCCACTGCTACCCGGGCACCTTAAATAGCTGCCCCCTACTGGGCGATGTTTGTGGCTAAAATGCAGAGCTGTAATAATGTTGCGTCTCTCTGTGAGCTGTGCTGTGCTTCACGATGGTGGAGCTTTCACTTTCACTTTGCATCTTCAAACCCTCAGATTACGGGGTCTGGTCCCCAGTCCAGCGCTGCCCCAGAATTCCTCTGCTGTCTCCATTTTTAAGCTGATAAGAACAGATACTGCAGGGTAATCAGCTCAGAGACAGGACGAGTTTGGATGATTTTATAAATATTAATATAAACTCTCACGCCTGTCTGTGTTCTTTGTTGTTGACCCTTAGTTTGGTAACACTTCTCTGCTTTACATTTCCAGAAATTTTTGAGAAGCACCAGTTTGAGCTGAGGATCGCAGGAGGGGCGGTGCGGGACCTGCTGTCCGGCCAGAGACCAGAAGATGTGGATTTTGCCACGACAGCAACGCCTGAAGAAATGAAGGGAATGTTCCAGGCAGCAGGAATCAGAATGATCAACAACAAAGGAGAGAAACATGGGACCATCACTGCCCGGGTAAGAGATGTCCTGGACTTTAGGTATTGTGCTGATGGAGTCTTGTAGGATGGGGGTGGTCTTGTGTTGGGACACTCTCCTATGGACCAAGTGGTCACATGCTCAAATCCCACCTTCAGCACCACCATCATTAGATTCTTGAGTAAAACCCTGAACCCCAAGTTGCTCCAGGGGGGACTGTCCCTGTAATCAGGAAGTGGGAGCAGTTTTTTTGGACAGAAAAGACATGACAATGCTGACGTACTTCAGCTGGTCTCTGTGACCGAATGTGGACAGAAGTGATGGCTGACAGTCTTTGATTTCATCTCTGTGGCTCTTGTTTTTGTTTTTTTGTTTTTTTTTTTTGTACCGTTGGTTAATTTTGCAGCTGCATAACGAGAACTTTGAGGTGACCACCCTGCGAGTGGACGTACAGACGGATGGACGGCATGCTGAAGTGGAGTTCACCACCGACTGGCAGAAAGATGCTGAACGCAGAGACCTCACTATCAACTCCATGTTTCTCGGTAAGAATTAATTCTGCAAACAAGTCTGTTTCATGGAGATTCAGAGGATGTTTTGGGGGCACAAACACAGGAAATGAGGAACGCAGTCACTGGGGATCCACAAGCCAGTGTATTTCTCCGTGCCGATCCCAGTACCGGATAAATGTGGAGGGTTACGTCAGGAAGGGTATCTAGTAAAACTTTAGCCAAATCAAATACGTGGAAAATGAAACTGACTTCCTTACTGTATCGGTCGAGGCCTGGGTTAACAACGACCACCACCAGTGCTGTTAGACTACAGGATGCTGGTGGAGACTGGGCCGAAGGAGAGGAGGAAGGCTGCAGAGTAGTGACGGGGGAGAGTGTAGCTAAACAGCATAGGATGGTGGTCTGTAGGATGACCTTGGAGGTCAAGAAGAGGAGGAAAGTGAGGGCAGAGTCGAGGATCAAGTGGTGGAAGCTGAAGGAGGAGGACTGCAAGGTGGAATTCAGGCAGGAGTTAACACGGGCACTGGGAGGTGTCGAAGAGCTACCGGATTGCTGGGAAACTACTGCAGAAGTGATCAGGCAGACGGCTAGAAATGTACTTGGTGTGACATCTGGAAGGAAGAAAGAGGATAAGGAAACCTGGTGGTGGAACCAAGAAGTCCAGGAGTGTATTCAAAAGAAGAGGGAGGTAAAGAAGACATGGGACAGTCAGAGAGATGAAGAAAGTAGACAGGTGTACAAGGAGATGAACCGCAGGGCGAAGAAAGCAGTGGTGAAGGCCAAAGATCAGGTGTTTGGTGAATTGTATGAGAGGTTGGACAGTAAAGAGGGAGAAAAGGACCTTTACCGATTGGCTAGACAGAGAGACAGATCTGGGAAAGATGTGCAGCAGGTCAGGACGATTAAAGATGGACATGGAAACGTACTCACAGGTGAACAGAACGTGTTGAGCAGATTGTTTAACAGAATCTTGGAAAGTGGGAGGAGCCTCAGGAGTGGAGACGAAGTGTACTGGTGCCGATCTTCAAGAATAAGGGTGATGCACAGAGCTGTAGTAACTATAGAGGGAAAAAGTTGATCAGCCACACCATGAAGTTCTGGGAAAGAGTCGTGGAAGCGGGTTAAGAAAAGAGGTGATGATCAGTGAACAGCAGTGTGGTTTCTTGCCGAGACAAATATACTAGCAAGAGTGAAAAGGAAGGTCTACAGGACAGTAGCGTTGTTATACGGGTTGGAGACGGTGGCTCTGATGAAAAGACAGGCGGAGCTGGAGGTGTCAGAGTTAAAGATGCTGAGATGTTCCTTGGGTGTGACGAGGATGGACAGGATTAGAAGCGAGTATGTTAGAGGGACAGATCAGGTTGGACGTTTAGGAGACAAAGTTCGAGAAGCAAGGTTGTGCTGGTTTGGACGTGTCCAGAGGAGAGATGAGGAGTATATCAGGAGGAGGATGTTGAAGATGGAGCTGCCAGGAAAGAGGAGAAGAGGAAGACCAAAGAGGAGGTTTATGGACGTGGTGTGAGAGGACATGCGGGGGCAGTGTGAAGATAGATGATCCGCAGTGGCGACCCCTAAAGGATCATGGGTTCAAATCCCAGACCAGGAGGTTGCCCGGAGTTTCCTTTGATCAAGGTACCATCCCCATCACTGCTCCCTGGGTGCTGGATATGTCTGCCCCCTGCTGGACGCTGTGTGTATGTGTGGTACATGCAGAGGATGAGTTTGGTTCTCTATGTTCATAATGACAGTCACTTTCACTTTACTGTCTAGTCAGGAATGAAAATGCGTCTGTGTTTCTGTTGTTCCTTCGTCTCAGGGCTGGACGGAACCCTGTACGATTATTTCCAAGGTTATGAAGATCTCCAGAACAGAAAGGTCCGTTTTGTTGGAAGTGCTGCTCTCCGGATCCAGGAGGACTTCCTGAGGATTCTCAGATATTTCAGGTGAGGTCAGGTTTCCTCTGCCTCCCAGAATCAAGTGCTTCAAAAACGCTACCCAGTTAAAATGGCGTATCTTTATTAAAGTTCTCCATCACGAGGACACATTTCGGTCGACTGGACCCGGTGATGCATGACTCCACTTCCTTCCTCACTTCCTCCCTTTTAGAGTTCTTTTAGAATTAAATATGACTTCATGATGCTGTTTAAGCCTGATGGAAGGAAGAAATTATCTGCAGTTGAAGAAATGCTTTATTTTATTTTTGTCTTATTTGCTTTTTTATTTAAAATATGTTCATATTTTAATTATGTTCATATAATGAGGTTGGAGGTCATCTGCAGAATCTGCAGAATAGTTTTATTTTCGAACCGATTAGGGAACATGGAGCTCCGTAAACTCCTCTCTTGGCTTATTAGGTAGCTTCACATGTACGCAAGAAACGAGGCTTTTCTGAACTCATTCCTACCTGCATTCAAAATGTATACATGAGCAAAATTCTGATTTCCCTGATTTCTGTTCATTTTAGTGAATCTCCTTGTTGGTGTAAAAGTCCTGTTTCCGGTCAGACTGTCTGATCTTCATCATGTTGTTTAAATGAAAGAGACGAGAACAGATGTTTTAGAGCTCCAGGCTGCAAAGTGTTTCAGAGAAAGTTCTAGAAAAAGGGGTTCCACCCACTCAGCATTCAGCATCAACAGTAAATGAATCACCTGATCATCTGGAATCATCTGCACCTGGTTCTTCACTGCTTCATGTCTTAAGTGAGACGCTTTGTTCTGCTTGAAGGTTCAGACGTAGATCACTGTGTGGATTAACCAACACAGAACTATCAAACTGCTCAGGTACAGAGACTGGACTGAACATGAGAGACAACAACACTGTCCTTCAGGAAGATCTGGAGAACTGCTCAGGTACAGAGACTGGACTGAAAATGAGACACACTGCTCAGGTACATGTGGAACCAAGCAAACTTTTTTTGGAAACATGAGTAAAAGCACTTCTTCTGTGGAGTTTAGGTGATCATGGAGAACACCTGAACAAATAAGTTGTGATTATGATGATCATCCTTCACCTCCTGCTGCTGCTGTAATAGTCCTTCTTGGCCTCATCCTCACCTGGGAGAGTGAAGAATTCACACAGAAAGAGGAGAGAACGCTCGAGTACTGTCTGATTCTTTAGTTCTTCTGGTTCTTTGTGTAGTTAAAAACAAACAAGTGTCTCTGCAACCCTATTTGCAGATTTTATGGCCGTGTGGCGTCCGATCCGGGACAGCATGATCCCGAAACTCTGGTAGCGATCAAGGAGAACGGGCGTGGCCTGGGAGGAATTTCAGGGGAGAGGATCTGGGTGGAGCTGAAGAAGATGCTGGTGGGGAACCATGCTGCACACCTGCTGGAGCTCATTTATGAGCTGGACCTGGCTCAGTACATAGGTCAGATACACAGCACGCTCTAACTTTAAACTTCTGTCTTCTCCGAAAGTGTTTGGAACAGCCAGGTCGGGTCATTTGTTTTCCAGTGAAGATGTTTGGGTTTGAGATCAGAAGTTTAATGTGAGATCAGCTTTAATTTATTGGTATTTACATCTAGATCTGTTCAATCAACACAAAACTGCAGCCTGTCAATCAGACCAGCCAGCTTTTCCAGGTTAGCAAAAGTATCGGAACAAAGTTTTAAAGCAACTTTCAAGAAATGGCACTTATTTTTAAAAAAGAATCTTTGGTTGCATATCGAGCCTGTGACCCACTGACTTCACCAAACTTGGTTCTTCTTTGGTTCTGGTTCTCCAGGCTTTTCCCCACAGAATCTCTCAGCTGTAGTGTGTTTTGGGGGGTTCTCTCTTCAGGCTCCTCTTCAGGAGATGAGCTGCAGCTTCCGTTTGGTTGAGATCTGTTGAACTTTCCACTCTTCTTTCCTGATGAAGTCCTTAGGAAGACAACACACACTGCTGAGCTTACAGAGTTTTCCAGTGGTGCAGTCACATCAGTGGTTTCCTTCTTTTTCAGGACTTCCCAAATAGTTGAACTGGATCTTCCCAATGTTTATGAAAGGCTTCTGAAGGATTTTTCTGTTAGGTGAAACAAATCAAGCACTATTTGCAGATCTCATACTTAAATCTCTTCAGTGCGAAAACAAAAACTGGCCTCGCTGTTCCAATACTTTTGGAGCGCACTGTATACTGTTGCTGTCATGTCTGCTGCCCTACACGTCAAAGTCTTTAGATGCCTGCTCATGTAAAAGCCTTTTTTTTTTTAGTCTCTTTACTTTTCTGTTTTCATGTCACATTTATATTAATTAAAATTAATTGATTTGGTTTGTAAACCAATTTAAACTTTAATATCTTCAAAAAACTCAGACCAGGACACAAGCCAACCAGTTAGACCAGAGCTGCTTTACATATATTAGTTTTGAAAGGTACAGTTAAAAAAAAAAAGATTAAAGGACACAGTCTCCTTATACGGTCTCAAAAGCTGCTGTCCTGTTGTTTGGTTCTCCAGGTCTCCCAGCAGAGGGCAGTGTAGAGGAGATAAAGCAGGTCTGCCGCAGGGCTCAGGGAAGTTCTCCCAAACCCATGACTTTGCTTTCGCCTCTGTTCCGCGGCCCAGAGGACGTAGAGAGGCTGGATCTGCGGCTTAAGATCTCCAGAGAGGAGAAGACTCTGGGCCTTTTTCTGGTCAAACACAGACGAGACCTCGTTAAGGGCCAAAACGAACACGACAGCCTCAAACCCTTCACAGACTTCATCATTGACGTGAGTGTATGCACTGTTTAGATACCGTCTGTGTCTCACAGCTGGTCTCACTACCGTCCTGTAAACCTTCCCTTTCACTCTCTCGTCCCCGTCTGTCACAGATCACTCCTGTCACTCTTCTCCACCCATTCCAACCTGCCTGCACTCTCTTCTTCTCCTCTCTTCCACACTCGTCGTTACTCTGAACTGTCCACCTCGAGTATTTAAACTCCTCCCCCTTCACCTCCTCTACTCTCTCCACTGTCCTCCCTTTCATTCTCACTCATGTAATTTGTCTTGGTCCTGCTCACTTTCAATCCTCTAATCTCTAGAGCAGATCTCCATCTCACCAGGGTCTCCCTGCTCTCACTACAAATCACAGTCTTCATGGTCCACGAGGACTTTGAGGTGTAATAATCCAGACAGGTGTAATAAGTGGTAATAATTTCAGAAATTTCTATTCCCATCCACGAATCCGCAGCAGGTTTAATTTGTCTGAATACTGAGGTTTTGCGTTTTAGAGTCGAGAGCTGGACGCCCAGAGCAAAGTGCTGGAGCTGCTGAAGTACCAGGGTGAGAGGAAGCTCCTGGCCGAGCTGAAGCGCTGGTCTATCCCTCGCTTCCCCGTCAGCGGGCACGACCTGCGTCGACTGGGCATCACCTCGGGCAAGGAGATCGGAACAACCCTGCAGGAGCTCCGCGACGTGTGGAAGAAGAGTCGTTACCAGCTGGGCAAGGAGGAACTCCTGAGCACCATCAGTAGGTCCTGATTAAAGACAGACAGAATCAGTGATGGTTCTCAGTATGATCTGCTGTACAAAGAATGAAGTCAATGTTCTGTGAAGCTGCTGCTGGACCCTGGCCGTCCCAGCTGAGGGTTAAAAAGCTGATGATAAACTGAAGGCTTTGAGAACTTACTGTTTGTGGAAATGCTCAGAGACCAGCCCGGCTCCAAGAGAGGTGGAGAAACGAGCAGGTGCAGACAGGGCGCTTTTACTTCTCTTTCTCCTCTATTAACATTCATTTAGTTTGGCAAGTTCATGATGTTCATGTTATTTTGGAGAATAATTTCAGATCTGATTTCAGCAGTTTCTTCTGCTTAATTTATTTTCTGCCCCCAAATTAAAACCTGCACAATGATCATGTGGACGTGTAGATACTGCTGAAGCAGGAAGATCTTTAGCTCTTAAAGAAGAGTTTATCCAAAGTGATGTCAGATGATTCTTCAAGAAGAGAAATTAGAGAAATCCAGTTTCCAGGTTGTTATGTAACCATGTCATATTCTGAAGTAGAATAAAAGATAAGACTGTTTTGTGGTTTGGTTTATCTGTGAAGGAAGGACCGGGTGGGATGTTGAGCAGGTTGTAGCTGAAGTTCCATCCCTCAGACAGAAACGTGTTTAAATTTAACAAAATTAAACTTCTGAAAATCTTCAGATTTATAAGAGTTTAAATGGTTCATTAGCTGTTTAAGCAGAATGTTGTGGGTACACTGGACACACACACACACACACACACACACACACACACTCTGTTTATAATTTCCAATCCACAGACACAGGGACATCATATTACAATGTAATAACTTTGAACAGAAAAAACAGAAAAAACTTTATTCACATGTTTAAGATGGGCGGGGGGTTCTGTAATAGTGTGTGTAAAGTGATCAGTGAATTGTAGCCCTGAGTTCCTCTTTTTGGAGTTCATGTTCATGTTATACGGTATAGAGGGATAACGATGATCAGACACAGCATGAAGTTCTGGGAAAGAGTCGTGGAAGCAGGTTAAGGTCAGGTAAGATAAAAGAGGTGATGATCAGTGAACAGCAGTCTGGTTTCATGCTGAGAAAGAGCTCTACAGATACAATGTCTGCTCTGAGGGTGTTGATGGAGAAGTACAGAGAAGGTCAGAAGGAGTTACATTGTGTTTTTGTGGACTTGGAGAAAGCAGATGACAGAGTGTCCAGAGAGGAGTTGTGGTTTTGTATGAGGAAGTCTGGTGTTACAGAGAAGTATGTGAGAGTAGTTCAGGATATGTATGAGGGCAGTGTAACAGTGGTGAGATCTGCAGTGGGAGTGACGGGTGCATTTAAGGTACATCAAGGATCAGCACTGAGCCCGTTCTTGTTTGCAATAGTAATGGACAGGTTGACGGACGAGGTTAGACAGGAGTCTCCGTGGACGAGGATGTTTGCTGATGATATTGTGATCTGCAGTGAGAGTAGGGAGCAGCTGGAGGAGAACCTGGAGAGATGGAGATCTGCTCAAGAGAGGAGAGGAATGAAAGTGAGTAGGTCAAAGACAGAATACATGAGAGTGAATGAAAGGGTGGACAGTGGAGTGGTGAGGATGGAGGGAGTGGAGGTAACAAAGGTGGAGGAGTTTAAATACTTGGGATCAACAGTTCAGTGTAACGGCGAGTGTGGAATAGAGGTGAAGAAGAGAGTGCAGGCTGGTTGGAATGGGTGGAGAAGATTGACTGGAGTGATATGTGACAGATGGGTACCAGCGGGAGTAAAAGGGAAGGTTTACAGGACAGTAGTGAGACCAGCTATGTTGTACGGGTTGGAGACGGTGGCGCTGATGAAAAGACAGGAGGCGGAGCTGGAGGTGTCAGAGTTAAAGATGCTGAGATGTTCGTTGGGTGTGACGAGGATGGACAGGATTAGAAATGAGTATATTAGAGGGACAGATCAGGTTAGACATCTTGGAGACAAAGTTAGAGAAGCAAGGTTGCGTTGGTTTGGACGTGTCTAGAGAAGAGATGAGGATTATATTGGAAGGAGGATGTTGAAGATGGAGCTGCCAGGAAAGAGGAGAAGAGGAAGGAGAAAGAAGGTTTATGGACGTGGTGAGAGAGGACATGCAGGTGGTCAGTTTGAAGGAGGAAGATGCAGAGGACCGGAAGAAATGGAGACGGTTGATCCGCTGTGGCGACCCCTAAACAGGAGAAGCCGGAAAAAAAAAGTAGTAGTTAATTTTATACGGGTTAGAGACGGTAGCGGGAACTGCAGTAACAAAGTAACTATAAAAAACAAACACAGAAAACCATTTAATAAGATCAATTAATAACAGAACTATCATTCAGATTGCTACAGTAACTTCTACATTCTAATAAAAATGAGCTTATACGGTGCAGTGTGTAGCACTGTCGCCTCGCTGCGAGAAGGTCCTGGGTTCGATTCCCAGGCTGAACCCTTTCTTTGGGGCAGAGGTGTTCTAGTGGTGAGGGAGTCGCCCCGCATCGGAAGATTGTGGGTTCGATTCCCTCACAAGTAGGTTGCCCTGAGGTACCCCGAGCAAGGTACCGTCCCCGTCACTGCTCCCCGAGTGCTTTCAATAGTTGCCCCCTGCTGCACGGTGGTTGTGTACATGGGTTAAACGCAGAGGTCCAGTTTCGTTGTGGTTCACGCTTGCTGTGCTGTGACCTCGCAATGACGGGTTGTCACTTTCACTTTCACTATACACAGAGGGCACATTAACTGACTTTTTATACGTTTTCTTTCTTTATTTTGAATGTCTTCATTCTCCGAGTGCAGTTGTTTACGATTAACAATTTGCAAATAAATGTTTTAAAATCTCAAAATGTAAAACACTGAGCTGCAGTAAATGTGAAAAGTCTTCATAAATAATGTCTTTAATAATAATAATAATAATAATAATAATAATAATATATTGAGTTAAACAGGATTTCTCACTGTAGTGAAAACCTTAAGCTCAAAGAACAGGGTGCTGGTGGTCTAGTGGTGGACCTGTTCAAATCCCACCTCCAGCACTGCCACCACTGGGTCCCTGAGACCCTGAACCCTGAGTGTCTCCAGGGGGGACTGTCCCTGTAATCAGGACATGGACGTCTCTCTGGAGAAGAGCGTAAAATGCCATAAATGTAAAGTCCAGCTTGGACGTTCCTCAGCTTTAGGTTAAAGTGGCCAGACTAACTCTAGGTTGTGTGATAATGGACTCCATATCCTCTTCTCCACCATGTTGGAGATACAGATCCTTCAATACTGTTCTCACCAAATCTGCATTTAAATGGAGACAAACTCAGAAAAGCCCCACAGGACAGCTCCAGTTTGGGACAGGGGCAGAGGGAGAACTGTAGGGGGCACTGAAGCTCCAAGGTTGCACTTCAGAAGCACTGAAGCAGCTGAAACTCCTCAGATTGTTCCCAGTCTGGTGCTGATCCAGCAGGTTTGGCTCCAGTGGCTGTTTGAGCTGCAGCAGGTGTTCATCACCTGAAGTCTGAAAGAAGGTCTACACTGGTGTGTGGTGTGGTTTAGGCCTCTGAAATTCAGATTAATTTGGACAATAAAACCCCTTTCTCTCCTGCATGTCCCCGTCCAGTGTCCCTATAACATTGGAGTCCAGCAAACAGCTCGTCCACCAACTTAGGACTAAAATTAAAGATCTGTTTTCACTGAGATCAATAATGAAAATCAATATTATATCTTCTGTGCAATTATTACATCTTGATAAATAAACTGAACTATAAATATAGTCGAATGTGAAAATAAAGACAAAACTGACTTCTGACCTCCTCTCTGTCCTTCCTCTTCCATCCTGGCAGCTCCATCCTCAACTTCCTTCTCCTGATATACTCCTCGTCTCTCCTCATTGCTCAGTCTTGCTTCTCTCCAACCCGTTATATGGGTTCTCCATCATGCATGACATAGCTGGTCTCACTACTGTCTCCAACCCGTATAACATAGCTGGTCTCACTACCGTCTCCTACTTGTATAACATAGCTGGTCTCACTACTGTCTCCAACCCGTATAACAATAATAATAATCCTTTATTTATAATCCCACGAATGGGAAATTCGCTCTCTGCATTTCACCCATACACACATGTGCAGCAGTGGGCTGCTATTGAAAGCGCCCGGGGAGCAGTGATGGGGACGGCACCTTGCTCAAGGGTACCTCAGGGCAACCTACTGGGAAGGGGTTCAAACCCCCGATCCTCCGATCATGTGGCTGACGCCCGAACCACTAGGCCACCGCTGCCCTAACAAATGCAAGACACGCCCTTAACATAGCTGGTCTCACTACCGTCTCCAACCTGCATAACATAGCTGGTCTCACTACCATCTCCAACCTGTATAACACAGCTGGTCTCACCACCGTCTGCAACCCTTATATCATAGCTGGTCTCACTGCCGTCTCCAACCCATATAACATGAACAGTTGAAGCTGAAGTGTTTTAATCATAATTTCTTTTTACTGAGTAATTCGATTGGCTGCTGGATTATGGCCCCTGTATCTCATCTGGTGTGTTTAAAATAACGAGGTACTGAAGAAGAGGCTGGTCGTGCAGACGAGGTGAGCTTCGATGAAGGTGAGGGTGAAGTGTTGGATGTGGTGAAACTGTTCTTTGTTCTGTGTTCGGTTTAGTGCAGATGTTTCTCACTGATAATCTCGGGTGATGCTGCAGGCAGGATGTGGTGGAGCTGAACAAGCGTGTCTTGCATTTGTCTCTCTAATCTTCATCATCAGAGATAATAAGCAGGCGGGGACGGTGTTAATTACCTTCACAGCACGCCACACGACAGCAAGACATTTGGAGGAGGAAGTATCCAGCTCTGCTGGTGTTGTACTGCCAGGCTCTGCTCTGAGAAGGTTGTTTCTCATCGTATCCTGTTTGTGATGATTGTGTCTGCTGGAAAGTGGTGATCAGTCTCAGAGCGGAGGATGAATTGTGTGCAGTATTTGTACTGATGGTATGAAAAAAGCTGTAGACAACAGGAGAACAAGGCTGTTTAAAGACCCTGTATCAGGAAAAAAATCCTTTGCAAATTTTGTTACACTGTTAGTTTCAAAACAAACCACTCACTGGTCCATATGCAGATGTGCCCTGTTCACACCTGACAATAAGGTGAGTCTTGTGTGATCCAAACACAGGTGGTCAGCTTTAAACACAGGTACGAGGGTGTGATGATCTCCGATATCCTGCCTAGGACCAACTTGACCTTCATTTGCGGACAGTCACAGGAAGACCTTTGAAAGCAGCAGGGCGTTGGTCTCTGCAGAAGTTAAGTTCCTGTTCATTTGCATGTAGAGCAGAGAAGTGAGCCCTGATCACAAGCCATCACTCCAGATGTTTTCTACTAGAACTTGTGGACTTGGAGCTGGTTGGATCGTTCATTTGCCTGGCATGATCGCTGTGATCGGGAAGGTGGTTCACTCAGAGAGAGGCTCAGCTCTGGACTCCCCACCCTGCTAGTGGTGGACTACTTCATTTTTCTTTTTAGAGGGGCAGCGATGGTGTAGTGTTTAGGGATGAGGCCCCAGGATCAGAAGGTCATGGGTAAGAATCAAGGACCATTATGTTGCCCTGAAGCTCCCTTGATCATGGTACCGTCCCCATCACTGCTCCCTAGATGCTGGATATGTCTGCCCCCTGCTGGACGGTGTGTGTGTGGTTTAAATACAGAGGGTGTGTTTGGTTGTGGTTCACAATGACAGACAGTCACTTTCACTTCACTTTCACTCCAAGGTGAATGGCAGGTGCGGCCTAGTGTTTAGGGAGTTTGGCCACCGGATCGGAAGATTGTGGGTTCGAACCCCTTACCAGTAGGTTGCCCTGAGCAAGGTACCATCCCTGTCACTGCTCCCTGGGCACTTTCATAGCTGCCCCCTGCTGCACGGTGTGTGTTTGTGTGCAGGGGTTAAATGCGGAAGTGTAATTTTGTTGTGGTTCACTGTGTGTGGTGTACTCACAATGACGAGTGTAGTCACTTTCACTTCACTTTTTCACTTCAGGTGTGCGCAGGGCTGATGAGATACATAAAAGGACTAAAATCCTTTTAAAACGCAGAATAAACGAGGCCTCGGTCCGAAGAAAGAACAGAAGCGTAAGGTGAGGCAGCAGCCCGGCGGTGGTTGAGGAAAACAGATTTAAAAGGCCTTCAGCTCAGGTTCTGGCCACCAAACAGCCCAGCAGCGAGAGCCCGTTTCAATCGGAGAGGGAACGCTGTTGAACGCTGGCGCCGAAAACAGAGCCTCCTCTGTCTTCAGCGGGCCTGGTGCTGAGCGTAGACGTTCATCACATTTTTTTAGAAGTACATTTTTATACCGCGGGAGTGAAATGCAGCTCAACATGCAGGGATTCGGACTCGGGATGTTCGTCTACGTGCTTTTGTTTCTTGTTCCCAGACTCGCTCACTTCTCCATTTAGCTCAGAACAAGCTGTTGTTGGCATCGGGCTCTGACGTCTGATTGGACGAGAATGTGCTTAATGGCAGATCTGAGCCAGTGAAAGAGAAGCTCTGAGGGGCAGCAGGTGCGTCGTGCACCTGTGTAGCAACAGCATGCTGTTTCTTGGCAACGCAAAAAAGACACTCAACTGTTAATAGAGAGATAAAAATAGTGCTACCTCAGACTCTTCACACACACACTCACACACTCTCACACACTCTCACACACTCTGCTGGTGGATGCTCTGAAGCCTGACAGATGAGCATCAGCCTGTGAGGATGCAGCGTGAGGCTGGAAGTTGTTAAAGGAAGCTGTGACAGCGCTCTAACCCAGATACACCGACGAGACCGCCTGATGACTCCTTTAATAATCCGTCGGAGATCTTTATGTCCATGAATGTAAAAGTGACCTGCTGCCCTTATAGTCTCACGTTCTTTTACATCAAAGGAACTTTTTCATTTCCTCCACATTTATTACGCTTACACGCTTTCATGAACACGAGTCTGTTTTTCAACCTCTCATTTATTACAATAAAGAACCCAAAACATTAAAAAAACACATTTTATTTGCTCAGTCACTCGTTTTCTCAGCCGCTTGTCCTCATTAGGGTTACGGTGCTGAAGTCTGTCCCGGCTCTCACAGGGAGACAGGTGGGGACACTTTGGATAGGTCGCCAGTCCATCACAGGGCAGACATACCGACAAACACACATTCACACACCGAGGGGGACAATTTAGTGTCTCCAGTCCAGCTTACCTGCAGGTGGCAAGACACGGGGACAACATGTCCACTCCACACAGAAAGGACAGAGACTATACCCCATGGGAATTGAACCCAGGAACTTCTCACTGTGAGGCAACAGCGCCACCCACTGCCCAGTGTGCCGCCCTCTTTAATTCTAGTAAACGAACACTTTTAAAACACCTTTAAACCAAAGATCTTGAAGCTAAGCTGCAAAGTCGCATGTTTTTGATCTCACTATTCTTGTGATGTCACAAAAACCCCAAAATATGAGCTTCCATCTTCAGACTGCAGCCGTGTAACGCTGACCATCATAAAGACATGGGGAGGGGTTCTGTGCAGGGTACGTTTTGCAAGGCAGCCAATCAGAACAGAGCTCATTTGCATATGTTTAGGCACTGCTTTAGTCCTGAAGGATGAAGGGAGGCTGGAAATGAATTCAATCTGTTTATATAAGCACACAAACATCATGTTATAAAGTGTAACGCACACAGGCTTCACTGTTATCCGTTAAAACTAACATGTAAATGAGCTCTAATATAATTGGCTGTCTTGTTTCCTGTTCTTTTGTTCAGGATTGTTATATATTGGGTGGCGTTTAAATCACACACACACACACACACACACACACATATATATGTATGTATGTGAAGGCAGTCCTGTCCCTCCTCCACATTTAATGTCTCCTGTCTCTCACATGATACGTCATGGGAGTCCTCCTGAATAATTTCAGCAGTCTAATTCTGCCATATGTCTTCTCAAAGTACTGTACCTTCAAAGCTGAAGGGAATTAGACTGAAACCCTGCGTCTCTCTCTCCCGTCCTGAGGATTAAAGGGCCCGTATCACAGGAATCCTAATTTCACCACTTTATTAAAGTGAAAGCGACTGGTTTGGTAATTTAAACATAAAGTTTCAAAAAATGTCTTCATCTGACTGCTCCAATTAGGGGATTAGATCCTCTATCTCCATGTCTCCCTGTCCTCTGCATCTTCCTCTACCACCCCATCACCCTGCATGTCCTCTGTCACCACATCCATAAACCTCCTCTTTGTCCTTCCTCTTTTCTTCTCCTCTTTCCTGGCAGCTCAATCCTCAACATCCTTCTCCTGATCTACTCCTCGTCTCTCCTGTGGACACGTCCAAAGGAGTCTTGTTTCTCTCACTTTGTCTCCAGATTGTCCAACCTGAGCTGTCCCTCTAATATACTTGTGCCTTATCCTGTCCATCCTCGTCCCTCCCCAGCATCTTTAATTCTGACACCTCCAGCTCTACCTCCTGTCTTTTCATCACCATCTCCAACCTGTATAACATAGCTGGTCTCACTACCTTCTCAAACCCGCATAACACAGCTGGTCTCAATACATCCTGAAAACAAACAAACAAAAAACTAACTCCAAAGGCAGAAAAGGCTGAAATCAGCTTCACTTCACTCGGTGACTCTGCCTTTCCTGCAGGTGGATCTACTTTTTTGGTGGAAGGAGTCACAGGTATTAAAACTTACTTTGCTTTTCTGTGATGTTCATGCTCTTCTGCCTACCCACCACCGGTGATCTCAGGCAGGACCGACATCTCATTAGATGGCGCTGTGGACATCTCCTCTATAACTAGAACCCTGCTTCCTTCGCTGAATGAATTTTCTGTTCTTTTTCTCAGTCTGGAGTCCTTGATCCTGCAGTGCAGATGCAGCATCTGAACAGGGAGCAGTGCTGGACTGTGTTTATTTCCAGTTGCAGTGAAGCTGAACAAAATATTGGCAGGAAAACAGTGACACAGGCCAGTGACAGAACTGGAAAAGACGTGTGTGTGTGTGTGTGTGTGTGTGTGCGCGCAGGGGGATGTAGGTAGGTGTAAGTAAACAGTCTCAGATAGGGAGGCCTGTCACAGATAAACAGGCGGTTCGCTTTAGTCTCTCCACCAGCCACCCAGCAGGACCGAGGAGAGTCCAGATAACAGCAGTGTCAGTGCAGCAACGAGTGTGGAATACTGATGCACTAAAACTCCTGGGAGAGAGATCGGAGTGTGTGTGTGTGTGTGTGTGTGTGAAGGTTTTAAAAACCTTTAAAAGGTTTTAATAAGATGCTCTTTAAGAGGAGCAGCTCTTCATTAAGGTGGAGCAGACTCGTGGGTGTGGTTTAGGACACGGCACTTACTGTACACACTCATTCAGATTGAGCTTGGTGTGAAAACGTCCTGGAGCAGAAAGAAGCTCAGAGTTCATCTAGTAGCTGAAAGTTTCTGAGAGCTTAAACCAGGAGCAGAAGTCTGTCCTCCAGACTGAGCTGCTTTTGGAGTTCCAGCACCATCTGTTACAAAGCAGGAGGCAAGATGATCCTTTTATCGTTTCTAAAAAAAAATCTTGTTAGTGGATTTAACTGAGAAGACGGTGTATACAGCCATGGCCAAAAGTTTTTAGACTGAAGGATTGATTTTCACAGTTTGCTGTTTCAGTGTTTTTTAGATCTTTTTGTCAGATGTTGCTATGGAAACTGACATAGAATTACAAGCTTTTCATGAGTTTCAAACGTTTTTATTGACAATTACATTAAGTTTATGTGAAGAGTCAATACCTGCAGTATGGGTTCTTTGGGGCAGCGATGGCCTTGTGGTTATGGACTAGGCCCCAGGATCAGAAGGTTGCGGGTTCGAATCCCAGGCCAGTAGGTTGCCCTGAGGTACCCTTGAGTAGGGTACCATCCCCATCTCTGCTCCTCTGGGTTTCAGTTGGTGCCCCCTACTGGATGGTGTGTATGGGTGAAAAGCAGAGGCTGAATCAGTGCTTGGAGTTTGTGTTTTTTTTGTTTGTTCACCTGCCTCTTGAGGATTGACCACGAGTTCTCAATGGGATGAAGGGGGTTCTGTTCCCCGAGCCACTTTGTTTTCACTTCTACCTTGTGACACGTAGCTCCATTATGCTGGAGAATGCATTGTTCTTCACCAAACTGTTCTTGGAAGGTGGATGTTTTGGATCCATTTTTTATTCATGGCTGTGTTGTTCATCAGAACTTCACTCTCCAACCGAGCTTCTCTCCTTGAAGTTCCTGATGTTCTGATAAATGGTTGATTGAGGTACAGTCTTACTAGCAGCAGTATCCTCGTCTGTGAAGCCCTTTTTGTGTGAAGCAGTGATGACTGCACATGTTTCCTTGCAGGTAACCATGGTTACCAGAGGACGGACAATGATTTCAAGCACCGCCTCCTTTTAAAGCATCCAGTCTGCTGTTCTAACTCAATCAGCAGGACAGTGATGTCCAGCCTCGTCCTCCTCAACACTCAACACCTGTGCTAACGAGAGGAGCGCTGAGATGAGGTCAGCAGCTCCTTCTGTGGCTGAAATTCAGGAAATGTTTTGAGTTCATTTTCATGTCAAGGAGGACTTCTACAAATAATTATAATTCATCTGATCCTCTTCACAAAATTCTGGAGTTTAAATAATAATAATAATAATAATAATGATAATAATAACAACAATAATAGCAATAACAACCACAACAGTCATAATAATAACTCGTGGGGTTCAGGGTTGGGGTTCGCCCCATATAATAATGTAAGTACTCTAATAATAATATAATATTCAATTAACTAAAGATAATCTAATTAATCAAATTATGCTGAGACTAATTTGCCACTCTGGCAGGTAATTAGTATTCAGTTCCTCGTGTCAGAAAACATATTTTTTAGTGAAGAAAAGGTAAAATAATCGTATTTAAATTGCGGTTGACATACTTTATAATATATACAAGTGTTTCTCTTTAACTGTACATCAGGATGGCCTCTGTGTGGCTGGTTCCAGGCCAGGTTTGGTTCTCATCATTAATGATGGAGAAAGGGTCTCTTTGATGTGCGTCTGGGTTCGGCCCGGTTCCTGGTGCCGATGGAAATCCCCATGAGCTGCTTCTCCTCAGACCTGTCCAGGGTTTGGCCTGAGAGACGTCAGTGAGGATCATAAGCTACAATAAAACGTAAAACACATTTTCTGGAGTCCAGCGGTGAGAAGTGCGTTAATCCAAATGTTTGTGTGAGAAGCTGACCTTTTCTGAATGTCATGCTTTCTGTGTTTTCTCTGGATGCTGTTGCTGTTTCCTCCCTTCATCTCATCATCGACAGGGGCTGTCACTCACTGTCAGACCGCATTTCCCACAAGGCTGTGGGGCTCATAATGAATCTCATCTCTCCAGAACATGCAGTCACTGCATATCAAACACAGTCCTGTCGCAGAGAATATAAAGTAAAGACTGAGAAAGACGAGCAGTAGAAATGTCCGTGTTGAGAGCTGTGCAGTCTGTCCTTCAAAATGGCAGCTTCCGCCCAAAGACAGATCTCTGGTCTTCATGTTGGTTTTCTCTTTTTAACACAAATGCATTTTCCCAGAATCTCAGTTGAGAGAACAAATCAAGAGCTGTTTATCGTTTAAACAGTCATGTTCCAAAACTTTTGCTCACTTGAAAAACTGGGTGGTCAAACCCACAAGGTGCTCTGTCCTCTGTTGTTGAACATTTCTGGATGTTATTTGCAGGAAATACGCTTATTTTCATCCTTAAATCTCAAATTCAAAAACAAATGAAGTTCAAATGCTTTAAATAAATGATGTTGTTTTTATTTAATCATTCTTAAAATTGCACACTTTTGAGTTTGGACATAAAAGCGATGTACTGTTCAGCTTTACCGACAGTGTCCTGCGTCCGGAACCTGAGCAGCATTGAAAGACTGGAAGCTTCTACAGTACAGCACCGGACACGAGGTCAAAGTGCACATTGTTGGACTTAATAAAATATGAAGATCTGACATGGACTGAACAGAGACAAGCAGGGTCCAAAAAGGCATCTGACCATCTCTACCATCTGAGACAGCTGTGAACATGTCTCCGGAATATTTTACCCCGGGGCTGAGGACAATGGCCTGACATCTAGTTTGGGAACAGCTGTGTCCAGGACCTTCAAACCATAAAGAATCATCAGGGCAGCAGATCAGCTCCAGCAGCTCTGCAGGACATTTTTACCAGGAGATACAGAACCAGAGCAACTCTTCCCACTAACTGGAGTTTTATGTCCAAAACAGAGACTCGGGAGGAGCTTCTGTCCTCAGGATCAGACTGAGAACCAGGACACCACCACAGTTTATTACTGTCCTTAATAGCTATTAGTGATAATCTCAGGTGTGTTCTACCTGTTACGCACCTGCCGCTCTGTACGTCACTGTACACAGTCATGATTTATAACAGTTTTCATTCATACTTAATGTCCCTTCTAGAAAATAACTTCACATTTAGCTCTTTTAGTTTAATTATTTCATTCGGAACTTACAGGCACGTTGGTGCAGTGAGTGGTGCTGTCTCCTCACAGCGAGAAGGTCCTGGGTTTGATTCCCGGCGGGACATTCCAGGTCCTTTCTGTATGAAGAGGACATGTTGTCCCTGTGTCTGCGTGAGTTCCTCCGGGAGCCCCTGGTTTTCTCCCACTGTACAAAGACATGGACGTCAGGTGGACTGGACATGATAAATTGTCCCCTAGGTGTGAGTGTGTTTCTCTCTGTACCTGCTCTGTGATGGGCTGGCAACCTGTCCATGGTGTCCCCACCTTTTTTTGTCATGTGAGAGCTGGACACTGCCCACAACCCTCATCAGGACAAGCGGCTCACAAAATGAGTGAGTGATTAAATAATTATTAACTTCTTTTCTCAACTTGCACAGCTCAGGGGACACTTCACTCCATGATGGAAAATTTGGGGTAGACATTAAGGAAACACACACACACACACACACACTGATAGCTCATGTAGTTAGAAATGCAAAGATATAGAATTGAATGCCTTGGGCTGTGACATCACAAAAACATTTCATGCTAAACAGCCATTCAGTGTTTGATGTGTTTTATGTGTATTTTATTTTATTTCTGATGCTTACGTGTCAAAATCAAACTTGTGGGCTCTACGAATGTAGTGCATCGATACAGAGCCCTGCACACACGAGCAACATACATGCTATGTTAAAGATATCAGGAATCAGCTGAAGATATTCAGTTATTAGCTCTTTAAATTAGAAAGTGATTAATTGCAGGGAGCCACAGTCTTCATTTTATTTAATATTTGCACCCTTATGCTTCTTACCCCTTTGGACATTTGGCTGATTTCCTTCTTTTCCAATTGCTTTTCCACTTCATTTTGGGCCAATGTACCTTCACACTCTTTATCTGCTCCTGTTGCCTGGAGGTCATTAAGCTCTGATTAAGTCTAATCAGTCAAAGTCAACAAATTAGGTTTCATTAGTGGTGGACGGGCACAGGATAAGTGGGCAGCAGGCGCTCAGGGGATTCTGGGTGTCGGCGAGCAGAACATGGACCTTAATGAGGGCAGAACTGAGCCACGGGGCGCAGCAGGAGTGTGGAGCTGCTTAGTTTAGAGGACAGTGGTGCAGAACATGGTTCTCCATTAATGCTGGGGTCAGACACAAATTCAGCTCAGTTCTGAGAAGGTTTTGCCATTGAGGACAACGTGTCAGGACCTCATGTTATAGTAAGAAACGGTGAACAGGAGCCTTTTGCAGTGTGACAACCTAAAAACACCCACAACACCCCAGGAGAGGTCCAACTGGTTTGGATTACTGGACAGGTTTGATCTCCAGCCACAGGTTCCTGCCTAGACTACTTCAAACACCAGCTCTGGAGAGCAGAAGCCTGTAGCACGTTATTTCCACCCCTGAACAGATATTCAGATCACTGATCAACAGAAGAAAAGTCTGAGAAAGGGGTGCTAATGAGCTAATGTTAGCGAACGTCCCTCTTCTCTCCAAAAATCAACGTGAAGTTCTCAGACTGAAGATGAAGATCTTTAACTGGAGAACTTATTATTGATCTCTCATTACATCACTGTCCACACAACCGTGTCCCAAACTGGACACACACTCAATAGTGTGGACAAATAGTGCACAACCACTGGACACACACTCAGTAATGTAGTGTGGACAAATGTGAACTGAGTTGGTTCCTCTGTTTCTGTGTGAAGGACCATGCTGAGCTCTTTGGGAGACCAGGAATGTCTCCACAATCCCTTCTTCTTTATTTTTTATTTTCTGTTCGGGGGGAAGCATCACACAGAGCACTGACTGACAGTTTAATGACTCTCCTACCTGATGACCTATACATTTGTTCAAGGTCGTCGGTGATGATTGGCTGAGTTCCTTCCTGTAGCGCTGTCAGTCTGCTGGTCACGACACAGCAAGAATGTACAGCCCAGTCTGACAGGGTGAGCATCAGGAACGGCTGAAATGTTGTGATCCTGACACATACTCCCCGTCTCTCCTCTGGACATGTCCAGACCATACAGTCCCACTTCTCTAACTTTGTTTCCTTATCCGGTCAATCCTTGTCCTTCATATCAAATCTCAGCATCTCTGTCTTCTCACTACCATCTTCAATCCGTATAACATAGCTGGTCTCACTACCAACGCCAACCCATATATCATAGCTGGTCTCACTACCGTCTCCACCCCATATAACATAGCTGGTCTTGTTACTGTCTCAAACCTGCATAGCACAGCTTGTCTCATTATCCTCTCCAACCTGTTTGACACAGCTGGTCTTCCTACTGTCTCCAACCTGTAAAACATAGCTGGTCTCACCACCGTCTCCAACCCATATGACACAGCTGGTCTCACTACTGTAAACCTTCGTTTCTCTTCCAGCGTGTGTATGTATGTGAACAGTGAATAAATCTGGACCTTAAACCAGTTCTTTGCTCTCTGTGAGACAAAGTCACCAAAATCAGCTGAGAGCGCTGAAGTGGACCTGCATGAGAGTCTGTAAAGAAACATGAACATGTGACACTAAATCAGGAAAGATGTGACAGCTCTGGTCACTGATATGAAGAAGACGAATGAGATGTTCCTCTGAACTAGCCTCGGTTCATCGTTCTGTTCTAATTGATCTGGAGGACAATACTCAGAACTCCTCCTCCATTTTCCATCTGACAGGAACGCTGGTGAAATATTACAGTGCAGAAGCTCTCTGTCCTCGACCGTCTTCACAAACCCCTCCCTGCTGTGAAGTGGAACGAACGCCTCCTTGTACTTCAAGCGTGTCGCGGTGAAAACCACCAGCAAAAAGTCCTAATTAGACTTTCAAATTCCTCCACTTGGCTGTTTTACTGTAAAAGGCATTAATATTAATGCCCCTATTTGCATTCATGAGGATTGGCAGTTTTGTCACACACCCATGCCTACTTACAAAAACTCTCTCTCTCACACACACACACACACACACACACACACACACACACACACACACACACACACACACACACACACACATGCACTAATATGACAGACTGACTGAGCATTACAGCCAGACCTTCAGTTTCAGCCATAAATGTCAAAACTCGGCCAAAAATAGCAAAAGCGCTCGATTATGAAGGTGTTGACTTCTGCTACAGTTCTTCTGGGATTCCCACAGTATGGAAACACACTTTCACCAAGGCTCTACTGGCAACAGCATATCTAGAACTGCATGAAACTTTCTTACACTTGGTTCTACGGTGAGCGATGTATCTAGAAATGACTGAAACCAGCTTACATTTGGTTTTACAGTATGTGAAATATCTAGAACTGACTGAAACCTCCTTACACTTGGTTCTACACTGATCGATGTATCTGGAACTGAGGTACACTTCCTTACATTTGGATCTCAGTTTGCCCAAATATCTGGAACTGACAGAAACCTCCTTACACTTGGTTCTATACTGACCAATATATCTGGTAATGAATGGAACCTCACATTTATTTCTACAGGGACCCATATATCTAGGACTGACAGAAAAGTTCTTAGACTAGGTTCTCCAATGACTGTAAAACCAGAGAGATATGTTCAGTGATGAACAGCCAGTGACATACAGTTAATAAAGGCTTAAACCTACAAATAAGGACTAGTAAGAGCAAGAATCTAGAACTTACAGGAAAATTACAAAATAGCTTTACAGCTGGCTACAGATCAACAGCTCACTGAGACGAGCGTACACTAGAGTGATTAGAACCCAGAGGCACACTAACACAATGGTGACGTGTCTAGAACAGACTGAAAGGTTTTTAACCCAATCCCTTACAGTGAGCGGTATATTTAAGTTTTAAAAACTACTTCCTGGAGCTACTTGGGGTTAAGGGTCTTGCTCAGGGACTAGAATGGTGCTGGAGATGGGACAGGTCTTCTCTGGAACATCCGAAAAATTTGTCCATTTCTCACCACCTGGGCTGCTCAGTTCCTTATCCAGTCTTTGGTTGTCTTTGAACTGGACACTGCGGCTCTCTATTGGACTTCCACTGAAGGAAACGAGAGAACTTCAGCTGATACGGAATGGGGAAAGTGAAAGTGAAAGTGACTCTTAGTCATCGTGAACACACTGCACCACAACCAAACACATGCTCTGTATTTAACACACACACACACACCGTCCAGCAGGGGGCAGACATATCCAGCACACAGGTAGCAGTGACAGGGACGGTACTTTGCTCAATGGAACCTTAAGACAAGCTGCTGGTCTGGGATTCAAACCCACAACCTATGAATCCTGTCAAGTCCCTAAAGTGACACCGCTTCCCCTGACAAAGCTGCCACCATTCCTGGGTGGGCTTGGACCACCAGCTTTTGGTTAACACTCGTCCAGTCGTCTTCAGCTTTAATAATCACACACTGTGCTGTTACACCAGGATCTGCACCGGCTTCCTGCGGCTGCAGGTTCAATCATTAGCACTCGCCTATGACGCCAAGAAACAGACTTCTTACTGAACATGCAATGCGTGTCTCCTTCTGAACCTCCTCTCCTCAGAAGAAGCACTTACACTGAGATTTGTACAGTGCCGGTTCTTCTGTGCTGGAACGAACTTCCTTGTGAAAAGTTCCTTGATGGACATTCAGGTTCTAGTTCAGTTTCTGGATATTTATCAGGGGTTGTGCCTCCTTGACTGCTATGGGGAAGGCCCATAAGATTTCAGAGTGTCTGTGGAAACTTGTGCCCATTTCCAGGGTGAATGCAGAATGGATAAATGCATGTTTTCTGAGATTTAAACGATCTTAAGAGTCCCAAAAAACTGGCAGTCTTGGAATCACCCTCAAGCACTTTCCCAAAAGCAGTAATTATGACACTCAGTCACTGCTCCAATTAGTCTGAGTTTGGTGTCATAACGAGGGCAAGAGTCTTTCACAGTTAATGTCCCAGTTCTGCTGGTTCTGTGTGTTTTCCTCACTCTGTCGCTGCTAAAACTGGAAGATCAACATGCAATTTCCTGCACGCTGGCATTCAGCGAGATATATGGCCTTCGTGATTTAATTTGTGCGCCTGTGTTTCTCTATGAACACCCGAGGAGAGCAGCCTTAGGAGCAGCAGCAGGCAGGAGATTAGGAGGCCGAAACACAGGCATTTTCCAAGAAGGCTGAGGGGAGGAGGCGTCTGTGGGCGAAGCACAGAAATGTTATGTTTGTCTCCTCAAGTTGGCGGATAAGCCGATTAGCCGTCTCCTCACGCCGCGGGAAGCGGCAGGCACAAAGTCAGGACAGGACAGGGTGACGCTTTGCCTTAGGGAGACGCTGTCAGGGCCCAATTCAGAGGGTTTGATGGCGTGTAAGGGGTTTATTTTCTGTTAAACTGAGAGATGGGATGTCTTGGGAGCGAGTTACAGGCCTGCACAGGCCATCTGATACGCAAACTGAGTTTAACTGCAGTCACAAACATTTCCGATAAGACGTCGTTAGAAGATTCAGCTCTGACATGTGCTGGAGATCAGCCGCAGGGCTGACGACATCTTTCTTCAGAAGAAACATGTAAAATTTGCCTCTTAAACCGTCCTAAATTTGACAAATAGCACTAGTGATTTGAGCTTTGAGGATGTTCAGAAGCACCGGTGAGTCGGTGCAGCACGAGAGTGAAGATGCGGTTCAGGAAGCTGCTGAATGTCACGTCAGGAATGAGTCGCGGTTCTGATGAATCAGCCCGTCATTCAGGGAAACCTTACTCATCTCTGTACCAGCCTGACTCTTCTGAGAAAAAACGAGCAGCTGATAAAGCAGAAACGAAGGTCTTAATCCTGGAAGACATTTTCATGGTGACTTTACTTTGAAGTGTAAAAGAAAAATGTGTTTTCTAATGAACATTTATAAGATCGAAATGAGAAACAGGATAATAATCAATTCTTGTGTTCACTATCAGAGCCCTCAGGGCCTTGTTGGTCTTTACAGAAGGTCTAAAGAGTCTTAATGAGTTTAAAAATGTGTATTATTTTTCTTTCATTTTTATTTAAAAGCACTGTTTTCTTTGTTTTTTTTAAAGGTCATGGAAAACCAATGTTCCTCACTTTTTCTATCAAATGCTCAAATGGGAAAAAAAGGCTGGTGTGAGAAATATGGCATTAAATGTGTTTTACTTTGTTAGATTTTGTGAAAATTTACCATGCACATTTCAAGAATCTTTTCAGTAAACACTGCTCTTTGTTTGTTTAGCTTCAAAGAACCATTTCCAGCTTGTTTTCCATCGATCTTCTCTACTCTTCTTTTTTTGGAGAACGGATGGTAATGTAGTGAATCAGTGAGAAAACTCACTCTTTGGGAAAATTACACATAAAACTACAGTCAGTGACCATTTAGCTGTTCAGAGGTTAAGAGCAGAAATGTAGAGAACAAAGACTGACAGGACAAAGATGAATGAAATCATACAAGTCCATCTGTCAAGCACAGTGGAGGAAGTATCAGGACTTTGGGTTTGGTTCTGGAACAGGATCAATGTTCTTTATTGATGATTAGACTCAGGATGGGAGCAGCAGACTGAATTCTGAAGTTCAGGAGGATCTTTATCAGCAGCAGGACGGTGATCAAAAACACACTGTTAACAAAGAACGTCATCATCAGGAGGAACAGTGGAAAGTTCTGGAATCAAACAGTAGATCTGAACCCAACAGAACCTGCAGTTCACCTCCTGACTGAAAGAGAAACCCCCCAAAACGCACAAGTCAGGTCCATTTTATTTATGTTGCGTTTTATACTGTTGTTGTCACAAAGCTGCTTTACAGAAAGCGGTTCGAGCCTCAAGGGAGTAAACTGAGGGCAACAGAGACAGAACTCCCTAAAACTGGAGGAAGAGACCTTGGGAGGAACCAAGACTCACGAGGAGAACCATCCTCCTCTAGTCGACACCAGAAACAAAGAAGGAAAAGAAAGAGAACGTGTTTATAAACGAATCGATTTAGTGATGAGTTCCAGTAAAAGAGTCCGTTAGTGTCTGTAGCTGGAAGGTCGGTGAGCTTCTCTGTGAGGGGGCGGAGCTTTTGTTAATCTTTGCAGCAACAGCTCCTGCAGATGATCCAGTCTGATGGAGCTGATCTGGAGTTCAGGTGAGGAGAGGAACTTGATGATGGTTGGTTTGTCGACAAACAACAGTGGGAAAAACCTGGAAAACCAGAAGCAACGAAGAACCAACATTTTGGTGAAGTTGTTGATTGTTGTTTTGATATGCAACCAAATGTTTTCATCTCTTTAAAGTAACTTTAAAACCTTCTGTTCCAATACTCTTCCTCACGTGAAGCAGTTGCCAAGTGTCTAGGGGCGAGGCCCAGGACCAGAAGGTCGTGGGTTTGAATTCCAAACCAGTAGATTAAACTGAAGTTCCTTTGTATTAAAGTACCGTCACCATCACTGCTCCCGGCTGCTGGATATGTGTGCCCCCTGCTGGACGGTGTGTGTGTGTTAAATACAGAGGATGCGTTTGGTTGTGGTTCAGTGTGTTCGCCATAACTAATAGTCACTTTCTCTTGAAAATCTGGACGTTGGATATAAAAGGTGCTGAATATGATTTAACTGATGCAGATAGCAGGATTTAAAAACTGAAACCTGCTCTCATTTTTCATCTTTTGATTTAAAACCCAAAAACAAATGAATCATCTTTGTTGTTTCAATACTTTTGGAGGGAGCCCTGCCCCCTGACCACACCTGATATTTCCACATTTTTGCAGCAGATCAGTTTGCATTGCTGTGCCGTGTATACTGACACATTTGCACTTATTCTGTCTGTGGCTTGCTAACGGTAACGACTCGGAGGATGTATTTGTCGCCTCACTTCGGTCACGCTCCCTTCGCAGGGAAGATGGAAGCTGCCACTGTGTGACGGCGGCCCTGGAGTGTCGGATTAAGGCAGAAACGCAACTCGTGTTCCCTCATTAGCTCTGAGAGTTCCGCAGAGTGAAAGAGTGTTTTCCCGGGTCGGCCGTGTCCTTTCTGGTGAGCGTTACTGTAAAAATGACCTCCTGGTGGAATTGTGCTGATCGCACTCTCCTCTGACATTGTCTGGATAAAGGTCACCTGATCAATAATCCACCCAGTACAGGCTGCTCCCCTGCTCGGAGCACTGCCTGTTCAAAGCTGATATTCCAGCCTGTCTTAGTCATCCATCACTTTCTGAAACTCCCTACACACACACACACACACACACACTCTCACACACTCAGATGAATATGGCCACATAAGCAGCTGTGACACATCGTTTGTCTTAGTGACGGCCATGAAACAAGTATCAGAAGTGGCCTGACGCTGAGAGCGCAGCTCTAAACCGGCCCACTTTATTGACCAGGGGTCACATGACCTTTATTATCAGTCCCTCGAGGTTGGGATGCCAGGTTGGGGAGCAGCGTCTGTGTATCAGCGTCATGGAGACCCTCGGCGGAGATTTCTCAGAGCTGGTTCAGTTCTGTCTGGAAGCCCAATGTGTTAATCATACGCATTATAATCATAATCTTCTTCTTCTTCTTCTTCCTCTTTTGTCTTCTTCTTCTTTTTCTTTCGGTTGCTCCTGTTAGGATCAACACAGCGGATCAACCATCTCCATTTCTTCTGGTCCTCTGCATCTTCCTCCTTCACACTGACCCCCAGCATGTCCTCTCACACCACGTCCATAAACCTCCTCTTTGTTCTTCCTCTTCTCCTCTTTCCTGGCAGCTCCATCTTCAACGTCTCATTTCCCTCACATTGTCTCTAAAAATGTCTAACCTGAGTTGTCCCTCTAATTTCTAATCCTGTCCATACTTGTCTGTCTTGACCAAAATCTCAGCATCTTTATCTCTGACACCTCCAGCTTTGCTGCCTGTCTTTTCATCAGCACCTATGTCCCCACCCCATATAACATAGCTGGTCTCACTACCATCTTTAAATCTTCCCTTGGGGTGATCTCACTTTTGTTGTCAGTGGTTTAGACATTAATGTCTGTGTGAGTTATTCTGAGGGGACAGTAAATTGACACTGTTCTACAAGCTGAACACACGACTACTGTACACTGGATCAGAGTGTCCTATCTTCAGCGTCGTCCCATCAGAAGATACAATAACATATTCACACGAATGTGAGGGGTGCACTCACTCTAGTGAGATACTGTATATCTTGTGTTTTTAACACTGATGTAAGTGATGTTATGTGAACTAAACTGAAGTGAAGTGATGTTTCTGTTTATGGTGGTTTGTTATGTAAGAGACGGCGGTTTGTGTAACACGTGTATTGATTTGTTCTCTGGGGCCCCTGGATGTCCTGTCTGAAACTAATTAGCTCACTGAATCACCTTCATCACTGATACAGTGGGGTGTGTGTGTGTGTGTGTGTGTGTGTGTGTGTGTGTGTGTGTGTGTGTGTGTGTGTGTGTGTCTGTGTGTGTGTGTGTGTGTGTGTGTGTGTGTGTGTGTGTGTGTGTGTGTTTGGAAGCATGCTTGCAAAGCTTTGTGTTTTATGTTCATCGCGACACTCGGCCGACTTGAAAAGGCGCTTTTTCAGCTCTGTCGCGCTTCAGTCGAGCCACGTGGAATAACCGGCGTGTCTCAGATCTGAGACGATCGGAGCCACTGAAGGGGAAGAGATTTTCTCTCATTTGAGATTCAGATTCAGAAGAATGCTCCTCTGTCTTATCTTTGACAAGGCTCCCCTGCTGGTGTGGACCTGCAGTGGCTGTGAGATGCTGGGATGTATAAAGTTTGCTATTGTTCATTTTTAATCAAAATGTGAGGATGTGATGGTGATGAAGGACACTAGCAGCTACGATGGGCTGCTGGCAGTAAAAGATTAAAGAAGAAGGCCAGGTCCAGGCACCAGCAACCACGTTGTGAGTTCAGTTGATCTGAACATCATCTGAATTAAAACAGTGCAGCAGAGGGAATCAGCCATTGTCAGTAACATCTACGCTGTGACTGGGTGGCAGTAGATCCTCCCAGCTGTGATGTTGATGGTGAGAATACATAACCTTCAGTATCCTTCAGCTTTTCTACTGCAGACCTACAACCATAACAGGCAGAATGGAGCAGTGAAAGTACGTCCTCAAAACTGTTCTCCATTCACTCAACCCTCCTCCAGCTCTGATCTAGAGCTGATCTAGTCTCAGTCCTAAATATGGAGGAATCTGATCCCAGATCAATCTGGGGAGCAGTCCTGGAGTTTGAGTTTAGTTTTTATTTGTAGCCTTTTACATTCACATAAATGTCATTTATCAGACACTCTTATCCAGAGTGGCTTCCATTTCCTGATTACAGGGACAGTCTCCCTGGAGCAACTTGAGGTTCATGGTGGTTGTGCGGGAGGTGGGATTTGAACCTGCAACCTCTTGATCTGATGGCGAGTATCTTAGTGCTAGACCATAGACCACCTCAGCAGACCACCTTCCTACTGTGTCCTGAAATCCACCTTAATAAAGAGCAGCTCCACCTTAATGAAGCTCTGGAGGAGGGTTGAGTGGGTGGAAAGAGGTTTTAAGAAGAAAAGATTTGGGTCACTGTTGACTTCTAGTATCTCATAGCTCCAGTTCTAAACTAAAGAAGATTAATTTGGATCCAAGCATGTCTACACTGATCACATCTGGGATAAAGGACTTACTGATCCTGAATCAGACTTGGATCCTTCAAATCCCTCTTGAAACTGGTATCTTTCACTGCTTAGCCAGAGCTGCTCCTTCCTTCCAGGAAGTTGTAAAATCCCAGAGGCCAGTCCCACAACCACGTCCGGCATGTCTTCACATTGCCTCCTGTTGTGTCCCAGTCACAACAACAGAGTTCCAGCTGCGTCCTGGCTTTCTGTCTTCAATAATTTACCAGCCCCACTGTACATCATTTATGAGGTGCTTCTTGTAATTGTTGTCCCTGTTTGTGTTGAATTATTAAGAAGGGGGTGTTCTGTCTGCTTCCTGGCCTTGTCTCAGTGTGAAAGGGGGTGGGGGGGGGGGATTTGATGCAGTTTGGATGGAAGTGTGTGAGGAGAACATTCACTCTTTCTATTTATGCCTATAAGCTGCAAAAAAAAGATCAAAAATGAGCTGAAAACTAATCTATTTAGTGGAAAGAAATGTTCTTTATTCTGATTACTGCTGGATTTGTGGGTGCTGGAGGTCTAGTGGTGGTACTTGTCTATGGAGCTGTGGCTCAAGAGGTCCCAGGTTCAAATCCCACCTCCAGCACTACCACCACTGGGTCCCTGAGACCCTGAACCCTGAGTGTCTCCAGGGGGGACTGTCCCTGTAATCAGGACATGGACGTCTCTCTGGAGAAGAGCGTCTGCTAAATGCCGTAAATGTAAATGTAAATGATTTAGTGAAACAGTAGGAATAGCGAGTTCTAAATAATATCTTAAAGATTAGTGTGATCTTTACACATTAATTGTTATCTTACATTTCAAAATGTCTGTTGTGTCTTTGCCCAAAACTTGCCCTCACCACATTCCCAGTCCCCGGACTTCTGAGGGACTCTTGTCATTCCCTTCAACTGTATGTGCTGTATCTGTAGTCTTCTTTAGATTTCTTCATTTCTTTGTACCTGAGAGTTTGCAGGTGGATCACCTTTAATGTTTATCTTCACAAATAGAAGTTAAAATCCTCTTCTCTGTCAGGCAGTACTGCCACACCGTGGATCATCCATCTGCATGTCTTCATGTGATCCTGTCTTCAGCATCTTCCCTTTCCAGGACGTCCCCCTGACCGACAAGACTGATGCCTTCAAACTGGCCACCATATTGCTCCTTTCCTTTCACTCTCTTCAATCACAGAGAGAAAAACATCCATAAAAAAAGTTCCAAATCCCAGACACAATCTGTATTAACACATTTTCAGTAGTTTAGGATTTTTATTCATCATTTTCTTACTGTGTAAAAGTCTTCACCCTTGTCATTTCTCCTAGTTTCCTGTCAGGCTGTCTGATCTTTGTCAGAATAAATGAAAGAAACAAAAACATGTTTTAGTGCTCCAGGCTGCCAAGTATCCTAAAGATACAAGGTTCTAAATATAGGGGTTCCATCACTCAGCATTCAGCATCAGCAGTAAATGAATCACCTGATCATCTGGAATCATCTGCACCTGGTTCTTCACTGCTTCATGTCTTAAGTGAGACGCTTTGTTCTGCTTGAAGGTTCAGATGTAGATCACTGTGTGGATTAACCAACACAGAACTATCAAACTGCTCAGGTACAGAGACTGGACTGAACATGAGAGACAACAACACTGTCCTTCAGGAAGATCTGGAGAACTGCTCAGGTACAGAGACTGGACTGAACATGAGAGACAACAACACTGTCCTTCAGGAAGATCTGGAGAACTGCTCAGGTACAGAGACTGGACTGAACATGAGAGACAACAACACTGTCCTTCAGGAAGACCTGGAGACCTTTTCCTAAACAGCACACTATAAATACAAGAAAAACAGGCAGCGAAAGATGAAGAAATAAGGGACTGAAGACATTTGCACAGAACAGTATTTCTCTGTAAATTATAGGATCTAGTTTGAGAAAGATGACGCTGCAGTGTTTGCATCCTGCTCGTAGTGTCCTGTAGTGAACATCATTCTGTATTTCACAGCATGCTGTGGCTCCACGTCTACGTCTCCAGGAGAAGGATGTGGGGCAGCAGTGGTGCTCAGTCTCCCTGGGTGACGTTTCCAAACTCTGTGCAAACAAATTACATGGGCCACGGCCCTGCCTGAATAATTCAGTGGGTAATATCTCTGCCGCTGACGGGGCAGAGCAGTGACTCGGATCCCTGATGCTGTCATGTGGGGGAATCAGGAGCCCCTGATCTTAATGTGAGAAGATGAGCTTTAATTAAGAGCACTAACAACATCTGATGCCTGCAGTGAAACTCCTCCTCTACTTTAGCCAAATACCCCTTTTTCAGATCCTTACTGATAACTGATAACTTTACCTTATTATGTAAATATATTTTTGGCTCCTATCCATAGACACAAAAACCCAACAGGTTTCATGAATTCTGTTAAAAATAAGACATTACAGGCCTTTTCACTCTACATTTGCTGCAGAATCTTAGCTGGATCTCATATTAAACAAGACATTATTTAAGTTTTTAATCTATGATTAGAAGACGTGGGAAGGAAGTACATAGTACTTAAGTTGAGTTTTCAGTACTTTTCTCTTTTTTCTGACTTTTTCCTTTTCAGAACAAATATCTGCACTTTTTACACCATTTCACATGGAATTCAGGCAGGAGTTAACACGGTCACTGGGAGGTGTTGAAGAGCTACTGGATTGCTGGGAAACTACTGCAGTGATCAGGCAGACAGAGAGAAAGGTACTTGGTGTGACATCTGGCAGGAAGAAGGAGGAGAAGGAAACCTGGTGGTGGAACCCAGTCCAGGAGTGTATACAGAAGAAGAGGAAGGCAAAGAAGAAGTGGGAAAGTCAGAGAGATGAAGAAAGTAGACAGGAGAACAATGTGATGAAGGGGTGAAGAAAGCAGTGGCGAAGGCTGAAGATCAGGTGTTTGGTGAATTGTATGAGAGGTTGGAAAGTAAGGAGGGAGAAAAGGGCAGTGGTGGTACATCAGGGATCAGCGCTGAGCCCATTCTTGTTTGCAGTAGTAATGGACAGGTTGACGGACGAGGTTAGACAGGAGTCTCCGTGGACGATGATGTTTGCAGATGATATTGTGATCTGTAGTGAGAGTAGGGAGCAGCTTGAGGAGAACCTGGAGAGATGGGGATCTGCTCTGGAGAGGAGAGGAATGAAAGTGAGTAGGGCAAAGACAGAATACATGAGTGTGAATGAAAGGGAGGAAAGTGGCGTGGTTAGGATGCAGGGAGTGGAGGTAACAAAGGTGGAGGAGTTTAAATACTTGGGATCAACAGTTCAGTGTAATGGCGAGTGTGGAAGAGAGGTGAAGAAGAGAGTGCAGGCTGGTTGGAATGGGTGGCTGGAGTGATTTGTGACAGACGCGTACCAGCTAGAGTAAAAGGGAAGGTTTACAGGACAGTAGTGAGACCAGCTATGTTGTACGGGTTGGAGACGGTGGCACTGATGAAAAGACAGGAGGCGGAGCTGGAGGTGTCAGAGTTAAAGATGCTGAGATGTTCGTTGGGACGAGGATGGACAGGATTAGAAATGAGTATATTAGAGGGACAGATCAGGTTGGACGTTTTGGAGACAAAGTTAGAGAAGCAAGGTTGCGTTGGTTTGGCCATGTGCAGAGGAGAGACGAGGAGTATATCGGGAGGAGGATGTTGAGGATGGAGCTGCCAGGAAAGAGGAAAAGAGGAAGACCAAAGAGGAGGTTTATGGACGTGGTGAGAGAGGACATGCAGGGGGTGGGTTTGAAGGAGGAGGATGCAGAGGACAGGAAGAAATGGAGACAGTTGATCCGCTGTGGCGACACCCAAACGGGAGCAGCCGAAAGAAAAGTGTAAAAATAAAAGTTATAATGAAGAACATAAAAGTTCCAGCTCTGCTAAATAAAACTATATTTATTTGTTTTAAAACTATTGTCTGTAGTTTCCTGACGTGATCATGAGCAGAGTTTTTGTTGAGTAAAAGTTATTTTCTTTTCTAAAAGTTCAGTTCTTTTTCTGTTTAACTTTAGGAATGAAGCAGTCTTTGCTAATCCTGTTTCTTCTCTCTGCCCTGCTGCTTTCCTGGTGTCTGACTCAACAAATGAAGATGGGTCAGGGTGTCAAATTATTCACAAAATAGGCATTTTTAAAGTCTATTATGTAATAAAGATCTTCTCCTGGGGGGCACGGCCTTCTAGTAAAACCGAGACCCTCTAATCACGAACCTGGAAGGACGCCCGGACGCAAAAGCAGCTAAAACATTTAGGAGGATTTGTTTTTGTGTTGAACTCACGAGTGTTTAGCAGGGCAGCCCGGCGGAGGGTGCGAGTACAGAGCTCTCCAAAAGAGAGCAATAGCGTTATATCGTTCCTGCCTTACACACACACACACACACACACATGTGCACACACACACACACACACACACACACACACACACACACACACACACATGTGCACACACACACACAAACACACACATGCACACACACCCACACACACAAACATACACAGACCCACACATGCACACACAAACACACACACACACACACACACACACACACATACATACACATGCACACACACAAACATACACAGACCCACACACCCACCCACACACACAAACACACACACACACACACACACACACATGCACACACACACACACAAACACACACATGCACACATGCACACACACCCACACACACAAACATACACAGACCCACACATGCACACACAAACACACACACACACACACACACACACACACATACATACACATGCACACACACAAACATACACAGACCCACACACCCACCCACACACACAAACACACACACACACACACACACACATACACACACGAACATACACACACACACACACACACAAACATACACACACACACACAGACACACACACACACACACACACACAAACATACACACACACACACAGACACACACACACAGACACACACACACACACACACAAACATACACACACACACAAACATACACACACACGCACACACACACACACACACATGCACACATGATATTTCTATATTTCTATATAATGTTCTGTTTTTGTAAAGCTCATCTGTTGTTTCTTTTGTGCCTTAATCAAATCTTTACAAAGGCAAACATTGACTCTGGGGGGTGTGTGTGTGCGTATGTGCGCGTGCTTGTGTGTAAGTGTGTGTGCGCATGTGTGTGTGCGTGCGTGCTTGTGTGTATGTGTGTGTGCTGTGTGTGTAGGTACTGAATGCTGAGATTTCTGGTGGAATTGGTGTTATTGATGTTATTTCCACCTCAAATCATTTTAATCTCACACACAATAATATTAATACACACTACTACAAATTAATACACACTACTACACATTAATACACATAATACACATTAATACACAATAATACACACTACTACACATTAATACACATAAATACACATTAATACACACTACTACACATTAATACACACTACTACAAATTAATACACACTACTACACATTAATACACACTACTACACATTAATACACACTACTACAAATTAATACACATAATACACAATACACATAATACACAATAATACACACTACTACACATTAATACACACTACTACAAATTAATACACACTACTACACATTAATACACATAATACACATTAATACACAATAATACACATTAATACACATAATACACAATACACATTAATACACAATAATACACACTACTACACATTAATACACACTACTACACATTAATACACACTACTACACAATACACATAATACACATAATACACAATACACATTAATACACACTACTACACATTAATACACACTACTACACATAATACACATTAATACACAATAATACACAATAATACACACTACTACACATTAATACACACTACTACACATAATACACATTAATACACAATAATACACATTAATACACACTACTACACATTAATACACACTACTACACATAATACACATTAATACACACTACTACACATTAATACACACTACTACACATAATACACACTACTACACACTACTACACATTAATACACACTACTACACATTAATACACATTAATATACATTAATTCACACTACTACACACTAATACACATTAATACACACTACTACACATTAATACACATTAATTCACACTACTACACACTAATACACATTAATACACACTACTACACATAATACACATTAATACACACTACTACACATTAATACACACTACTACACATAATACACACTACTACACACTACTACACATTAATACACACTACTACACATTAATACACATTAATATACATTAATTCACACTACTACACACTAATACACATTAATACACACTACTACACATTAATACACATTAATTCACACTACTACACACTAATAAACATTAATACACACTACTACACCTTAATACACATTAATACACACTACTACACATAATACACATTAATACACATTAATTCACATTTATACACATCAGAGAAAGCGAGTATATAACCCAGCCACTAGGGAAGCACAAGCCAGTGTATTTCTTCGTGCCGGTCCCAGTACGGGGTAAATGGGGAGGGTTACGTCAGGAAGGGCATCCGGTGTAAAACTTTGCCAAATCAATATGCGGACAACGATACAGAATTCCATACCGGATCGGTCGAGGCCCGGGTTAACAACGACCGCCATCAGTGCTGTTAGCCTACAGGGTGCTGGTGGAAATTGGACTACTGTTGGCCAAAGAAGAAGAAGAAGAGGAGGAAGGCATGTCCAGAGGGAGAAGGAGAGAAAGAAGGAGAGGAGAGTGGAAGTGAGGGTAGGGACTTTGAATGTTGGCAGCATGACTGGTAAAGGTAGAGAATTAGCTGATATGATGGAGAGAAGGAAGGTTGACATTTTGTGTGTGAGAGACTAGATGGAAGGGTAGTAAGGCCAGGTGTATTGGAGGGGGGTTTAAACTGTTCTACCATGGTGTGGATAGAAGGAGCAATGGAGTAGGTGTTATCCTGAAGGAAGAGCATGTGGAGAGTGTTTTGGAAGTGAAGAGGGTGTCAGGGAGGGTGATGAGTTTGAAGCTGGAAGTTGAAGGTGTGATAATGAATGTTGTTAGTGCTTATGCTCCACAAGTTGGTTGTAAGATGAAAGTGAAGGAAAAATTCTGGAGTGAGTTAGATGAAGTGATAGAGAGTGTACCCAGGGGAGAGAGAGTGATGATTGGTGCAGATTTTAATGGTCATGTTGGTGAAGGGAACAGAGGTGATGAGGAGGTGATGGGTAGGCATGGTGTCAAGGAGAGGAATGCTGAAGGTCAGATGGTTGTAGATTTTGCAAAAAGGATGGAAATGGCTGTAGTTAATACTTATTTGAAGAAGAGGGAGGAGCACAGGGTGACGTATAAGAGTGGAGGAAGATGCTCACAGGTGGATTATATTCTTTGCAGGAGGGTCAGTTTGAAAGAGATCAGAGACTGCAAAGTAGTGACAGGGGAGAGTGTAGCTAAACAGCATAGGATGGTGGTCTGTAGGATGACCTTGGAGGTCAAGAAGAGGAGGAAAGTGAGGGCAGAGTCGAGGATCAAGTGGTGGAAGCTGAAGGAGGAGGACTGCAAGGTGGAATTCAGGCAGGAGTTAACACGGGCACTGGGAGGTGTTGAAGAGCTACCGGATTGCTGGGAAACTACTGCAGAAGTGATCAGGCAGACGGCTAGAAATGTACTTGGTGTGACATCCGGAAGGAAGAAAGAGGATAAGGAGACCTGGTGGTGGAACCAAGAAGTCCAGGAGTGTATTCAAAAGAAGAGGGAGGTAAAGAAGACATGGGACAGTCAGAGAGATGAAGAAAGTAGACAGGTGTACAAGGAGATGAACCGCAGGGCGAAGAAAGCAGTGGTGAAGACTGAAGATCAGGTGTTTGGTGAATTGTATGAGAGGTTGGACAGTAAAGAGGGAGAAAAGGACCTTTACCGATTGGCTAGACAGAGAGACAGATCTGGGAAAGATGTGCTACAGGTCAGGACGATTAAAGATAGAAATGGTAACGTACTCACAGGTGAACAGAGCGTGTTGAGCAGATGGAAGGAGAACTTTGAGGAGCTGATGAATGAAGAAAGTGAGAGAGAGAGAAGACTGGATGATGTGAGAAGAGTTAACCAGGAAGTGCAGCAAATAAACAAGATGGAAGTAAGGGCAGCGATGAAGAGGATGAAGAATGGAAAGGCTGTTGGACCGGATGACATACCAGTGGAAGCATGGAGATGTTTAGGGGAGATGGCAGTTGAGTTTCTGACCAGATTGTTTAACACAATCTTGGCAAGTGAGAAGATGCCTGAGGAGTGGAGACGAAGTGTACTGGTACCGATCTTCAAGAATAAGGGTGATGCACAGAGCTGTAGTAACTATAGAGGGATAAAGTTGATCGGCCACACCATGAAGTTATGAGAAAGAGTAGTGGAAGCTCGGTTAAGAAAAGAGGTGAGGATCAGTGAACAGCAGTATGGTTTTATGCCGAGAAAGAGCACCACAGATGCAATGTTTGCTCTGAGGGTGTTGATGGAGAAGTACAGAGAAGGTCAGAAGGAGCTACATTGTGCCTTTGTGGATTTGGAGAAAGCATATGACAGGGTGCCTAGAGAGGAGTTGTGGTTTTGTATGAGGAAGTCTGGTGTTACAGAGAAGTATGTGAGAGTAGTTCAGGATATTTATGAGGGCAGTGTAACAGTGGTGAGATCTGCAGTGGGAGTGACGGATGCATTTAAAGTAGAGGTTGGATTACATCAAGGATCAGCACTGAGCCCGTTCTTGTTTGCAGTAGTAATGGACAGGTTGACGGATGAGGTTAGACAGGAGTCTCCGTGGACGATGATGTTTGCTGATGATATTGTGATCTGTAGTGAGAGTAGGGAGCAGCTTGAGGAGAACCTGGAGAGATGGAGATCTGCTCTGGAGAGGAGAGGAATGAAAGTGAGTAGGGCAAAGACAGAATACATGAGTGTGAATGAAAGGGAGGATAGTGGAGTGGTTAGGATGCAGGGAGTAGAGGTGAGTTTAAATACTTGGGATCAACAGTTCAGTGTAATGGCGAGTGTGGAAGAGAGGTGAAGAAGAGAGTGCAGGCTGGTTGGAATGGGTGGCTGGAGTGATTTGTGACAGACGCGTACCAGCTAGAGTAAAAGGGAAGGTTTACAGGACAGTAGTGAGACCAGCTATGTTGTATGGGTTGGAGACGGTGGCACTGACGAAAAGGCAGGAGGCGGAGCTGGAGGTGTCAGAGTTAAAGATGCTGAGATGTTCGTTGGGTGTGACGAGGATGGACAGGATTAGAAATGAATATATTAGAGGGACAGCTCAGGTTAGACGTCTTGGAGACAAGGTTAGAGAAGCAAGGTTGCGTTGGTGTGGACGTGTCCAGAGGAGAGACGAGGATTATATTGGAAGGAGGATGTTGAAGATGGAGCTGCCAGGAAAGAGGAGAAGAGGAAGACCAAAGAGGAGGTTTATGGACGTGGTGAGAGAGGACATGCAGGTGGTCGGGTTGAAGCAGGAAGATGCAGAATACAGGAAGAAATGGAGACAGTTGATCCGCTGTGGCGACCCCTAAACGGGAGCAGCCGCAAGAAAAAGAAGAAGAAGAAGAAGAGAAAGCGAGTATATAAAATAAAATCAGAAATAATGAAATATGAATTCTGATCATTCTTTGAGACATTATAACCTAAATGAACCTTTACTCTCATTATTTACACAGTTTACACTAAACCAAATCTTCACACTCTTTCCATCCCAGATGCTGAAGCTGGTCTCCGGTGTTGGGACCCCACTGTTTGCAGGTTTATGGAGGATTTAATTCGGTTAACTGATAGTTTGTCGTTGGTGAAGTGAAGCACATTAATCAAACACAGCCAAACTCATTCACGTTCAGTGATGAGAGTCGTTTATCTGAAGACACACGGGCCTGCTGGGACAGGAAACTGATTGTTGTGTTACTGAGCAAACACACAAACTCCTTCCTCTCATGGTGTCTGACTTCTCATCTTTCATGATTATCTTTTACGAAACGTCTTGCAGATTTGATGGTGTAGCTTTTATCTGCAGTTAATCAGAGAGGAAAACCACATGGGACCTTGAAGTTTATCAGGAGTTTATTCTGCTGAAGAAGGAACAGAGAAGCTCTTTTCATTTGCAATGCAATCAGGTCATGCTGAAAAAAAGTAAAGATCTTCTCACTGATCCTGAGAACATTTAATCCTTCCCTTAAGCAGCAGATTGAGGGGGTTGTGTTGTAAATTTGTTCATTTTTAATAAGGGTCATTTTCTCTTTACTCACTTGGTCCAACATTGTTTTATATCAGAGTTAACAGGCTGGAGGAACTTCTTCAAAAATAAATATGCCCAAAAGTTCCTCTAGAGTGGATTGAGAGAACCACCTTTTAGTTCCATGAAGAACCTCTGTCAGCACTGTTTTGGAATCTAAAAAAGTAGGTTCCCAGATGGAAACAAAAAATGGACAGTCATGGTGAAAGAAGTTCTAGATTACAGCCGTGTCACTCCACCAGATAGTACCATTGTGCAAATCATCTTCAACAAAGCTATCAAGAGCCGGTTCCAAGTGAAAAACAGATAAATGAGATAAATGTTACCTATGTTCCATGATGTTCCCCTGAACACATACCATCCAGCAGGGGGCAGGCATATCCAGCGTATGGGAAGAAGTGATGGGGACGGTACCTTGCTCAAGTATAACCTACTGTTCTGGGATTTCTATGACCTTCTGCTCCAGGTGGCCTTAAACACTAGAACACTGGTCTCTTCTCGACTCTTCTCACAGCTGGTGGTCTTGTAGTTGATCTGCAGCTCCAGTCGGGAGACATGAAAGCGAGTGTAATGGTCTCGTTTCTCGTTTCTCGTTTCTCAGACGCAGGTTCGGTTGTGTCCCCTCCCCCGACTCTCACCACTGTTCATATTGAAGTTCCTCCCTTTTTTTGAAGTTCTCTGAACGCCTTTGCTTGCACATTAAACGGGGTGGCTGCATTTCAATTTCAAAGGCCTGACAGCGTTTGGAGATGAAGGCGATTGGACCTGCATGTCAGACGTGAGCTTTCAGCTCGGGGTATCTCATCCCTGCACTCTCTTGCTGAATCTGACATGGTCTGCATGAGGCGCCATTATTTTAAAACTCATGGATCATTGCCATGGCGACTCAGATGAAGCCATTTTTAGATCCACACGAACTCTGACTGCGCTGTACCGTACTGTCCATGACACTGAGATTAAAGAGCTTCTTTACTTCAGGGCTGTGGTTTGTAATTATTGTTATAATCATATATAATATATATATATATATAATCATGTACACTTCCAGCCAAAAGTATGTGGACACCCCTCAGCCACACATTCTATAGTAAATTATAATTCTATAGTATACTATATATCTGTAGGTCATTTGAAGTGATTTACAATAAAAAATATCAAATTAAGGGACAGTAAGCAAAGTATGAAAGGGAAGGTTTGTAGGACAGTATTGAGACTGGCTATGTTATATGGGTTGGAGATGGTGATGAAAAGAAAGGTGGCAGAACTGGAGGTGTCAGAGTTACGACTTTTATACTTTTGACTTTCAGAATCCGTTCTCTCTCTTTATTAGTCCATTCTGTCTGAAGAGGAAAAGACACTCCTAATAATTCTGCATACCTTGATATAGGGTGTTAACCTCCTTAGGCCACGCCCCCTCATTACACAAACACACATCACCTGAGCTGCTTTAATCCAATCAGCATTTAAGTTCATACAGCTTGGAGTTGGAATATCTGCGTAAAAAGGATGACCTGCCAAAATGCTCACTCATTTATAATTGTGCACACTGTAAATGGTTTTGGAGCAAGAAGCCCCGCAAGGTGTAATGGTAGAGTGTCCACATACTTTTGGCCATGAGCTTTGTGGCTTATGGACACAAGAGTGAAAGCAAACACGTAGCTGAATGCTATGAGGCATTACATTTCCTCATTATTTTAATAGCTGGACAGTTTTTCCTTTTAAAATGTTTTCAAATTTCCATTTTTTATACCATTTCTGTCTCACAGTTTAGTCCACTAACCTAAAATTATGAAATTTATCATGTATTATAAAAATGTCCTTTTAAACATGCTTGGGGCATATAAATAACTGCTTATTTATGAACACAGAATGGCAGTGGAAGGAAATGAAGCATGAAGGGGAAAGTAGCGGACTTTAGATGTGATCTATGGTCCCTTCTGGATCATATTTTGCCCTGCAGACGACATCGTTAGGAGATAATTAGCCATTACTAATGTAGATCTCCCTCCACTGCAATGCTGCGAGGCTTTTATCATCCTTCCGCCTGAATCCATCTCCATAGCGATGATGAGCATTTTACAAAGGATGGCCAGCACTCGTGGTCAATGATGCAAAAAAGACAGGCTTTATATTCGCTTATCATCATTCAGCGCTTTCTCATTTTCAGGGCTTCGTATGTGTCATATCAGATAAAAGGCTTTTAGACTGGACACTCGGGAAGCAGTTAACGGTTAAGTTCCAGTTCTGAGTAAACAGGAAACTGACAGTAAAATGATGTAACAGTTGATGCGATATGTGATTAAAGGTTTGCCACTAATTAGAGGCTGGGTCCTTCTGTGGACATGGTACATTTACAGCATTTATCTGACGCTCTTATCCAGCGACTTACGTTGTTTAACTACAGGGACAGTCCCCGCTGGAGACACTTGGGGTTCAGGGTCTTGCTCAGGAACCCAATGGTGGTAGTGCTGGAGGTGGGATTCAAACCTGTGTCCTTTTGGTCTGTAGATGAGTGTCCTACCACTAGACCACCAGCACCACGTGGTCAGTGTAGGTGTGTCTTTAAGAGATTCTGGAAGACAGACTGGGACGCAAAGCAGCCATTAAATGAGACAGTCTGGCCTACGGACCAAGTGTTGTGCCTGTTGCCTAGCAACCATGGCAAATGCAGCCAAACCACGAATATTATAGACATACCAGATACTCACTCTAAACTACTAAAACTAAAACTACTAAACAGTAAAAAGGCAGATTGACATCAAAATTGTTTTCTTTTTTTTTCATATTTTTGACTGTTAAAAATAACCGCCACCAGTGCGCAATAAACTCGGGATGTTGTCAGGCTACAAAGGTACATCCATTTCCATGGAAACAAAGGCCACATTTCCTTCCTAGTTTGAAGGAGCTTATGGAACAGGATGGTTTAAGTGACTCCACCTGCTTTCCATCTGATCTTCACTAGGTTCTCTTTGATAAGAGTTCACACCGAAATTTAGGACTGAGATGTGTCACCTTAGTCATCAACAAGGCATCGATCATTGGTTCTCTCAGCTCTCACTGGGTTCTTCAGCTCTGAGGTCCGGAAGTCATCACACCTTCATTCCTGACAGTGTTCTGAAGGAGATCCTGATGGATCACTCACAGCTGCGGTTCTGATCCCATTTACACTCAACATTTATAGTAAAAGATCAGGGTTTACTTCAAACATTAAATCTGGAAGATTTAAATCATCTGTTGCGTTAAAACATCTTTCTGGATGGTGTGCTGTCACCATCAAATACACACTTTAATTCTAGCATCCTCCAAAAGTGCAGATTTATCTGTTAAAACAAAGCAAATGTAAGTTTAACTAGATAAAGCTCTTCACAACCAGATAACTCATTTGCATATGTATATGTATTTTGCAAAACATCCAATATAAAAAAAAAATCATACCTTATATGTCCTAGCTTTGGCAGCACATTACACTACATACTACACTATAAGCCCAAAAGTATGCGAACACCTGGCTGCTTATTGGACATCACATTCAAAGAGATAAGTATTAATATGGAGATTCCCTTTTTGTGGGTTTAGCAGCCTCTGTTCTGTTTCCACCTAAGGTGGTCAGCTCATCGAAGAAAATGAAGGTCTTGCTCACAAGTATTCTAGTCTATTTTTCTAGTCTAGTCTAGTTTTCAGCTGGGTTAAGGTCAGGGCTCAGTGTAGGACATTAAAATCCCCCCACACCATGTCTTTATGGACCTTGGTTTGTGCTCTGTGGAGTCCAACTGGATCAGGAAAGAATCTTTCCAAAACGGTGGGAAGTGTTTAATCATGTAAAATGTGTTTCCTTGCTGTAAGAGAGTGCAGGGAGGTTAGAATGGGTCTAGGGGTGCTGGTGGTCTAGTGGTGGTACTTGCCTACAGAACCTCTGGATCAAGAGGTCCCAGGTTTGATTCCCACCTCTGGCACTACCAACACTGGGCTCCTGAGCAAGACCCTGAACCCTGAGTGTCTCCGGGGGGACTGTCCCTGTATGGAACTGGAAGTCGCTCTGGATAAGAGTGTCTGCTACATGCCACAAATGTAAATGTCTTCTGGATTGAAGAAGTGGTCTGTGACCAATGAGGACCAGTGAGAGGGAAAGGGAAGGTTTACTAGATGGTAATGAGACCTGCAATTTTATGTGAGTTGGAGATGGTAGTGTGACCAGCTATGTTATACAGGCTGAAGATTATAGTGGCCATGTCCAGAGGAGAGACGAGGAATATATCAAGAGAAGGATCTCGAGGATGGAGCTGCCAGAAAAGCAGAGAAGAGGAAGGACAAAGAGGAGGTTTATGGATGTGGTAAGAGAGGACATGCAGAGGGACGGTGTGAAAGAGGAAGATGCAGAAGACAGGAAGAAATGGAGACAGAGGATCTGCTGTGATGACTCCTAATGGGAACAGAGAGGAGAAGAAGTGTTTATGTTTTAGCATTAATATCAGTCTTTGCTGGAAGTAAGAGAAGCAAACCCAGAAAAACAAAAGAACACAATCGTCCTCCAGTAAACGTTGCTGCTGGTACTTTGCAGCCTGGTTTGCAGCGTCTCCTGGTCTCCACCAAACCCAGGATCCTCCATCAGACTGCAGGGTAGGAAAGTACGATCCATCACTCTGGAGACTGGTACTACAACTCCCTGCATTACATAAAGTTCTTGTTCTGTGTCTTCTGTGGTGGTTTTCCTGCAGTACACTACTTTCCAGAGAGTCACTTGGTGTCTCGAGATCTGACACTCAAGTCCCAGGTTGAGTCTGATTGTTAATCAGATTACTGAGGATTTCTTAGCAAAATGAGTGTTAGTGGTGGGCAGCGGTGGCCTAGTGTTTAAGGAGTTGCCCTGGAGCAGAAGATTGTGGGTTCGATTCCCTCACCAGTAGGTTGCCCTGAGATACCCTTGAGCAAGGTACCGTCCCCGTCACCGCTCCCCGGGTGCTTTCAATAGCTGCCCCCTGCTGCACGTGTGTGTGTGTGTGTATGTGAAACGAAGAGGTTGAATTTCGTTGTTGTTTTCGTGTTGTGCTGTGCTGCGTTTCACAATGACAAGAATAGTCACTTTCACTTTCATTTTAACACTGATGGTAAAAACTGCTCAGAGATCCTTCGATCCATATGGCTGCTCAACAGCTCATGGAGGTAAACTAAAATAAGCAAAGTGTATCCATAGCAACTGGCCACATGGTATGAAAATGAATCTAATGAACTGGATCATCAATTCATTAAAGTTAAAGAAGAAGTTAATTAAAATGAATCATGTTTCCATCATCAGTGTCTACACTCCGAATCTGTTTATCTAAAAATGTTTTTTTCACACTTCTCCCACTTTCGTTTTTTAATCATACTGATTGTTTTTAAAGTCTCAACACTTGTTTTCCTTTTGTGTTTTTTGGGACGCTGGTGTTTGAGTCAAAGTCAAGTTCCAAGTCTTGCTCTCTTCCCTCTTTTGGCTCTCAAGTCTTTGGAGTTTGGAGAGACCTGCTGCCACTTATGATGTCTATCCAGCAGAAATGTTAAACCAGATATTGAATAAACGATAGTTTTAAAAGATAGTTATGCATTTAATCATCCTTAATTGGTCTCCAGAAACACCGCTTACAAAAGGTTCTCCTTTAACATGAAGCCCAATTCAAATACAAAACGTTGATGATGGTAATGCAGTTGGTCTGGTTTCTGGATGGACTCAGGCTCTGTAAGGATATAATAAGGAGCCTCTGTTTCTGGTGCTCGTGGAATAAGGAGTCATCTCTACAACAAGGCCCAGTTTCCTCTTTATTGACACCCTAAGTTGCACTTGTTTTCTCCTCAGCCCTCTTCGTCTCTATCTCTCTGTCCTGCATTAGGACGAGCAGCACATAGTCAGGGCGTTAATGAGAAAATGGTTAATGCTGCAATCACTCAGTGTTAATAAGAAAACCTTCCTTCTTTTCTGAGAGGAACTACTGATAAAGTCAACCTGGAAGTAAAGTGTTTGTTCCCATCTCTGATGGCTGGATCTGATTTATTGCTCATTTGAACACTCTCTTGTTCCTTTCAGACCACAATAAGGCAGAATGTAAACACATCTCCCAGGCTTATATTCTGGGGTTCAGTCTGAAGGAACATCTCTGTTAATATCCTAGATTTGAATGTTTTAGGACCTTCAGAGGTCAAAACTTTAAACAGGTGGAAAATAAAAAGAAGCTTAAGCAGGAGTTAACCTTCCCAGATGAACAATGTATAATGACCTTCTCCCGTCACACAGGGAGAAGGTCCTGGGTTCAATTCCCAGGAGAAGTGGACATGTTGTCCCTGTGTTTGTGTGTTTCTTTCCAAAGACCTGCACACCACATGGTTTAGAAATGCTAAATTGTGTCTAGGGTTAGGGTTAGCACTGTGATGGATTGGTGACCTGCCCAGGGTGTCCCCACCTTTCTCCCTGTGAGAGCTGGGATGGACTCCAGCACCTCCTGGACCCTAATCAGGACAAGTGGCTTAGAAAGAGAGTGAACGTCTGGAGAACCCTGTCCCAGCAAGGGCTTGAGTGAAAGACTCAGACATTACCTCTTAACTCCAACTGCTCGAGATAAAATGTCCAATCAGAGTGGATTTGTTTGTAGGTGTCTGGTCTGGAGGAGGATGTTCGAGTGTGTAAATGCATCTGTTTGTTCAGTAACTCATCGTCAGGGTGTAAACTTATTGAAGTCATTGTAGATCAGAGAATTAACACAAACACAAAAAGAACAAATCTGCAGGTGCAGCACAAGAAAACTAAAAAACACACAATAAACCCACGACTCTGCTGACATCACTGAAGTCTGGACTTCCAGGAACCCACAGGGCACGATTTATGACTGGCCTTTACATTTACGGCTCTTATCCAGAGCGACTTACATGTCCTAATTACAGGGACAGTCCCCCTGGAGACACTCAGGGTTCAGGGTCTCAGGGACCCAGCAGTGGTAGTGGCTAGAGGTGGGATTCGAACCTGGAACCTCTTGAGACACAGGTCCACACAAGTATCCTACCACTAGACCACCACCACCGCCTTTAGGTTTTAGTCCACTGTTTCTGTCCTTCTACACACAGTCCTTAATCTTAATCTTGGTGTTTTTCACCTTTTTTTGTGTGCTCCTTCCTTTCCTCAGTGTTTCCGGTACCTTTTCACCAAAAGCAGCCCCCATGTTGCTCCGACTCTCTGGGTAGTATTTCAGTTTTCTGTGTTTGCAGGGCAGCATCAGGGTTCATATCTGGATCTGAGATTAAATTAAACAGGTGACCTTATTAAATTGTTCCTCTCTTTCTTTTCCTGAGAAAATTTCAGGCTTCTGTTTCACACCAAACTCAGCAGCTCATTTTTCTCACGTCTTGTTAGAACTCGCTAGCTTTTTCCAGGAAGGTGTTTCCTTTTCTACTCCAAGCCTCTTATTGTCAAAAAAAACTTTTAAAGTCAAAGGAACTTTCACTTCAAGTTAATGCATCAAGATTTTCTTTTTTTTTGTTTAGGACCATTTTTACCGGTCCAGTACTCCTGAAATAAGGAATATTCCTGCATCCCAGGTCCAAGTGTTTTTGTTTTGGTCATCGACACCCCAGTCCCTCCTTCCTGTTCCCGTGTGTTGGATCTGTGTCTGCTGGTTGTTCCATGTTCTCTGTGGTTGTTTTTATTTTGAGTCTGGTTCTCTGTTGGTTCCATCAACTTTAACTATAAAGGGAAAATGAAGGTACAAGGATTGTTTCAGACTGCAGTGTTATTGAACTAGTGATGTGTGGAGATAATTAATGTGGCTGATTGTATATTTTGTTTAATTTACTAAACTTTTGCACTGACCTTCCTCCTGGTTTTAAAGCAAAGTGTAAATGACTTTCTGCCAGCAGTCAGTAGATCCAGTCCTAGTGATGCCAAAGCCACCTGTACAACTATTCATCTGTATAATGGTCCTCCCTCTCCCCCATCACTCAGTAGAACTGTCCTCTCTCTCTCTGGGTGTGTAGGGTGGTCCTCCCTCTCCCCCATCACTCAGTAGAACTGTCCTCTCTCTCTCTGGGTGTGTAGGGCAGTCCTCCCTCTCCCCCATCACCCCATCACACAACATCATTTTCTCAGCCAGAGCAGGCTATGCAGTGTCCTCTCCTCATGTTCACTATTTTTGCATTTATTTTTGGGGTACAAAACGAAGCGCCACCTTTAGCAGTAACACCTGCAGCCACACACACTGTGAACAGTGATCAGTGAGTGTAACCCATTTTACACACACCGGTAGTGAACACACACCAGGAGCAGTGGGCTGTAATACCTGCACCCAGGGGGCAGTTATGAGGGTGAATGTTTTGCCCTGAGGGCACTTCAGCCATGAATGCAGGAGCAGTGAAGTGTTCTTCACCTCCCACTGCCCTCATTTTTCCTGCCCGTCCTGGGGATTGAACCTCAAAATCTTGGGTTACAAACCCTCTTCTCTAAACATCAGGACACGACTGAGCTAATCAGTTAAACACTGTTGGTCTTAAAGTAACCACAGCTAGTAATTTATCAGTAGGACTACAGTACCCATAATTCCAGTCTACCTGTAATTGCAAAGTGACCTGATGATGTGAAATGGGAGAGACTGACAGTCCCTCAGAATCAGCATTGAAGCTTGTTTAGCATTTTTTATTGCTTTAGCATAGAAACTGTCCCAGAATCTCCCTGTGTGTGATCTGAGTGTCCAGAGTTGTTTCCCAGATGAAATATTTCATCAAATAATCATGAAGGGTCTTCAGTGGAGAAGTGGCACCACTGACCCGAGATCAGTGACCAGACAGGAGCAGAAACACAGGGAGCTGCTCCTGATGGCTTGTGTCACCATGATGTTATTTCAGGCTTCATAATCTTCAAACCTCACTATCTCCTCATCAAAGGCCATGACTGGATCCCCCACGTTACTCTTTATTAGGTTTTTCAGAACCATTTCAACATCACCTCACTATGGATCGGCCTCGGTACTCCATCTTTTATGACCGCTGTCCATCTCGCCAGGACATGAGTGGAGGAAGAAGAGGGAAGGAGGAGGAGGGGTGGGATGTGACACAGCTATAAATATCCAGTGTAAACAGGAAGACATGAAGGTGAGACCCAGCCGGCGGACAAACATCCGTCAGGAGCGACAAGAGCTGCTGGTGGAAACCTCTCCATCTGCTGATGTTCTCTCTCTTTTTTTGCCTAATAAAGAATGAGAGAGAAATGCCCTCATTAGGGAGAATAAAAATAGCTTTGGAGGTTGTTCTGACCTTTCTGGATATAAAAAAAAAAAAAATAAAATAAAATAAATATATATATATATATATATATATATATAAGGGGCAGTGGTGGCCTAGTGGTTCGGGTGTCGGCCACGTGATTGGAGAATTGGGGGTTCGAACCCCTTCTCAATAGGTTGCCCTGAGGTACCCTTGAGCAAGGTGCCGTCCCCGTCCCGCTCCTCCCTGCGATGGGCTGGCGACCTGTCCAGGGTGCGTCCCCCGTCCTCGCCCTGTGTGCGCTGGGTTGGACACCCCCCGCGACCCCGTTTGGGACAAGCGGCAGAAAATGGATAGATATATATATATAAATTTTTTTAGAGCTCAACAGGGCTAAAAAAGCCAAAAACAAGAACAAAATAAAATATTTTTTTATATCTATTTTTATTACATTTATTGCTTTATTCATGGGATAAGTCCTCATTGCCAGGGCTGACGGATTTAGAGAAAACGGAAACATTATTTCTTAAAAATTATTTTCAATGAATTTGCCTTTCTGATTTCTAAAGCACTTCAGTGGACTGGTTAATTACAGCGGTCTTTTGTTGTGGTTCACTGTATGCAGTGTGTTCACAATGACTAACAGTTACTTTCATTTCAACCATCCTTAAAGCCACAAGGCGACGGGCAGGTGAAAACACTCTAGAGCTCCTAAAAAACATCAGTGATGTCTCTCCATAATAAAACTATTTCTAAACTGGGCACATTAATATGTTATCATTTGTTTATATGGTGGGTGCTGGTGGTCTAGTGGTGGTACTTGTCTATGGACCTGTGGCTCAAGAGGTCCCAGGTTGGAATCCCACCTCCAGCACTACCACCACTGGGTCCCTGAGACCCTGAACCCTGAGTGTCTCCAGGGGGGACTGTCCCTGTACTCAGGACATCAGTCACTCTGGATAAGAGCGTCTGCTAAATGCTGTAAATGTAACTCTGTTATTTGTTTGTTTGTACCCTGACAGCTGCCCTCGACCATGTGTGATGAGTAGGCCGACAGAACTGGTCCAAAATGAATCACATAATATTAGTGTGCACTGAAGATATGAGGTTTTATAGTGAAGCCTGAGCTGAACATTTCAGAACTGGTTGGGATCTGTTACAACAGCACATTCTGTATCAGATCAGCATTTTTCAGTAGGGCTCTGTGGGGGCGGTGAGATGGACAGTGTGCAGGCCTCTGATTGGATGAGAAGGTGGGACCCCAGGATGCACCAGGAGATGGTGGTGTCTCAGGGGAGCTCCTCCGCCCCAGGCTTCATGCCGCAGCTCATTGGCCTAATTAGTCTGGATTTAGCTGATCAGCTCACATGAGCCCACTCACTCCGTGTCTCGTCTTTTTAGTTTTAATGACCAGAGACTTTATAACACTGTGCCTCTGCATCCGCACCAGTAATACCATCGTTATCTGCCATGTCTGATTGTTCCAGTGGGCGTGTAAACTGCACGCTCTGATTTCTTAAAGCCATGAGGAGAGAAATCTGATAGAGGACTGGAGCTTAGCTCCGTCTTTCAGTTTACTTCCATGAGTTACATTAGAAACACGGATAACGAGCTTCATGGAAACACAGAACGCTCCCTTCAGAGAACCAGGCCGACCACACCCATCCTTCTCTCTCTTCTGTCCTCTGGGAAATTACTCTGGACTGTCGGATCGCACACAACAAGATTTCAGGACAGTTTCTACCCCAAAACAATAAAAACCGCAGACTGATTGTATTGATTCTGTTTCTCTGAAGTGCTTATTTCTCCATTTGCCATTTATCTGAACAGGAACTGTTACAGACTGGAATCAATGATACTGTAGTTTGTCTTTCTACCAGTGAATCACTGCTCTGATCACTGAAGTACCGACAGTGGTTCACTGATTAGCTCACGTTTACAGTAAAATTAGCATTAGCACATTTGCTGCACGTTTAGTTTATTAATTTTGTCTATTTCTCTTGGGTTCAATAAAGCTTTTCTGATTCTGATAAATGCTGTTTAGTCAACCTGGATCCTTCACCACTGGAGCACCTTTACTGCTGATGTTCTGAGCCACCTTCATCTGATTCTGTTTTAGTTTGTGTAGTTTATTTTTACTGTGCAGCTTGCATGTGTAGCACTGCGTCTGAGTCAACTGTTCTCAGATCAGATCCAGCATTATCAGACGTTTCTTCCTACCTGAACCCCACACCGACTAAAGCATCAGCGCTAAGAAGATGAGTCCTGGTACATGTAGACACACCAGTCAGGTATGCAGATATCTGGCCTGAGATCTGAGGGCCATTGGGAGCGGATGGAGAGGATGAGCTGGGTGTTTTCTGTGTAAAGGTGATATGAAGGATGTGAAGATATGTTCTGCCAAGAGGGTGAGTGTATGATGGGAACAAAAAAACAGGGAGCCTAGTACTAAGCCCTGTGGAACACCAGCAGGCAGTTGGCCTAGTGTTTAGGGGCTAGACAGGATCAGAAGGTTGTTGGTTTGAATCCCAGATCTGTAAGTTGCCCTGAGGATGCCTTGATCAAGGTACTGTCCCCCAAGGTAGGGAACCCCAACCCTAACCCCTGAACATTTAGTCACTTGCCGCACTTTGCTGATTTTTTGTATAAGCGATATAAAAGCTGCATGTTGTGAAGGTTTCACGGACGGAGTTTTGATTTTCTGCAGCTCTGATTACTGTGTGCAGCTGAACACACTTGCTGATTTCAGCTGCTGGTGGACAGAAAGTATGACCCACTTCTGTTACTCTGCTTTGATTGAAAGCTAACATCACAGGAGGAAACCCCCAGAACTCAACAGTCACTGAAAGAACATGTTTTTGCTCCTGGATGTCTCTCGTTACAGGACAGGACATGTCTCCGAGAATGGCCATCCGCTCTCATCTGCAGTATGAGTGGTTTATAAAATATTAAAGTTGGAAGACTCCCATTTTCCTGAAGGTGTGCATTGAACTGGCAGCATGTCGCTGGAAATACGGACTAAGATGGTGAAGGATTTTAACAAAACAGCATGTGAGCGCTGCACCAGTGGGAGGGGTGAGAATGGAGAACCTTCTTTTGAGGTGACCCCTCATCACTGTCAGAACTCCTAGAACTTGAAAGAACATCCTTCAGCAGGATCAGCACTTACCGAGGCAAATGCTGTGCTGGTGCTCTGTACCTTTATAAAACAGCAGCTTCCTGTTTCTGTTCAAGCTGATTTTAAACACTTTCATTAGTATTTAAAACTTTAAATGGAGTCTTTGATAGAATCTCTTCTAAACTGGTCTTTCAGATCGTTCAGAGCTGGTCAAGCATCCCAACAGGATCTCTAGAGAAAACGCATTTTGTTTTAATGCCCCAGAGATGTGCAACGACCTGCTTCTGAGATATTGGTCAGACTCTCTTTGTGCAAAACATGCTTTTACTCGAGCGGTGAGTTTGTTTTAATGCCTTGTAGTCTTAGTTTTTGTCTTGTGCTCGTATCATTTCTTCTCTCTTCTCTCTTAACTCTTCATCTTTCTTTTGTCTTAACTTTGAAAACATGCTTTTCATTTTTATCCCAGATATTAGTTTACACAAAAAACAGTTTGCACAAAAAGTTGATGATGATGATGATGATGATGGTGATGATGATGATGATATTGATGATGATAGTGATGATGATAGTGATAGTGATGATGATGGTGATGATTATAGTGATAATGATGATGATAGTGATGATTATAGTGATAATGATGATAGTGATAGTGATGGTGATGATGATAGTGATAGTGATGATGATGATAATGATGATGATAGTGATAATGATGATGATAGTGATGGTGATGATGATAGTGATGATGATGATGATGATGATGATGATGACGATAGTGATGATTATAGTGATGATGATGATAGTGATGATGATGATGATGATGATGATGATGATGATAGTGATGATGATAGTGATAGTGATGATTATAGTGATGATGATGATAGTGATGATGATGATGATGATAGTGATGATGATGATGATGATGATGATGATAGTGATGATGATAGTGATAGTGATGGTGATGATGATGATGATGATGACGATAGTGATGATGATAGTGATGATTATAGTGATAATGATGATAGTGATGATGGTAGTGATAGTGATGATGATGATGATGATGATGAAGATGACAATGGTGATGATGATAGTGATGATGATAGTGATAGTGACGATGATGATAGTGACGATGGTGATGATGATAGTGATGATTATAGTGATGATGATGATAGTGATGATGATAGTGATAGTGATGGTGATGATGATAGTGATAGTGATGGTGATGATGATGATGATGATGATGATGATAGTGATGATTATAGTGATAATGATGATGATAGTGATGGTGATGATGATAGTGATGATGATAGTGATAGTGATGATGATGATGATGACGATGGTGATGATGATAGTGATGATGATAGTGACGATGGTGATGATGATAGTGATGATTATAGTGATAATGATGATGATAGTGATGATGATAGTGATAGTGATGGTGATGATGATAGTGATAGTGATGGTGATGATGATAGTGATGATGATGATGATGATGATGATGATGATGATGATGACGATGGTGATGATGATAGTGATGATGGTAGTGATAGTGATGATGATAGTGATAGTGATGATGATGATGATGATGATGATGATGATGATTTTCTTTTTCTTTTTTTAATAACCTCACTGTCTCCCAGGCAAGCGTGGTGCTGGTGGACGTCTTCATAATCGTTAATGAAGGTTGGGTGATCCAAAAAACAGCAGGACTGATTTGACATGACGGACTAAATCAGCCGCTTCCTGGCAGGAGGACCTCAGACACTTCACATCAGTGTGTTTGGATCATGTTTAACTTCCATTCAGAATGAAAATCATCCACATCATTCAGAAATCTGCTTGGTCCTTGAGTTTAATTTACATTCACTCTTTATAATTGCTGAAAACGTTCATAATCAAGGAATAAAAAGATTGTGGTTAATTAGTTCAGTCCCGCAGATCCACACATCACAGCGTTTATTCCTTTGTAAATCAGAGAGATCGGAGAACCAAGAATGAACAAATGAACAATGCAGCCCTGTGGGTTTGTTTTTTCTCTGTACAATCATTCTTTATTTTACCAAACACATCTTGAGTGTTTGTTAGCAAAATGCACTTATTTTTATTTGCATTATTATTTTTTATATGTCTATTTATTATTATTATTATTGTTGCTGTTATTATTAATAATAATCATAACAACAACAACAACAATAATAATAATAATTCATAGGTTTGAATGCTGCTGCAAGTGCATTACCAGAAGCACAAATATAGAAAAGAAGAAATCATATGAACAATTAAAACATCAATTGTACACATAACACAGAAAAACATAAAGGTAGGAATAAAAGAAAAAGCCTTTTATTTTAAGTTAAAATAAAGAAACAGTAAACAACCAAATAAGGAAGAACTGAAAGTTTGTGTAAAAAGTGTGTGAATGTAAAAGAGAGACAGATGATGAATATCTAAGGGCAGGTTGTTCCAGATCATCCAGTTCCACCAGATCCAGTTAAGCCGGTGTAACACGAATGGAAGAATAATATCGATGGATTATTAGTCTGTATTACAGCGTATTATTTGCCAGATAGTGAGTGATGCAGTTCTAAAACGAAAATCGGAGTCGATTCTGGGAGCAGGCAGAAGAAAAGAACAGATATCAGTAGTGATTAGTGGAGGACGAGCACGGCGGCACTTACTGTCCACAAAATGGACCTGAGACACTTCCTCAGAATCACCGGTGTTACTGAATCCGGGTTCACTATTTGACAAGCGGCTCTTCATCGGCGCCGGCCTTTCTGTTAAAAAAGCTTTTTAGTGCTTTTTAAGGTGTTTATATCCTAACTGATGACACAAATAAGCTAAACGTGAACTATTACATAAACATGTACACGCACTTTTCATAACAAGGTGGAAAGTGGTTCCTTGTTTTCATCCGGAGCTATCAGTGGGTGAAGTTCAGTGAGAACCAGGAATATTAGGAGCTTAATTTGGCCAAAATCTAAAAATACTCCACTACATTCATGGCAGAATCTTCTAGCACTGTATGGCATTCGTTCAGGTGCAGCTGAACATCTTCACCTCTGCAACTGTGCTGCTAAGACAAAGGCTGACTGACCATCAGAAAAGCCTTGTGTCCAGATCCGTGTTTGAATAAGAGCTGGTTGGACCTTTCCTGGGTGGATGTTGTTTTTGTCCCCTGCATGTAGAGAAACTGGACTGTGTCCATATTTACAGCCTCCAGGCAGCAGTCTGGACGCACCTCTGTGGATGCCAAAGGTAGACCTAAGTGGGAGTGACAGGGAGCCAATCAGCAGCTGTCAAAATCAGCTACAACATCTCTGTGGAGATTCAGGCTTTGATTGCCATGCCCATGTTTGAGGCGTGAATTAAAATTCACCCCCTGCAGCAGTGATGTGGTGTGAACGTTAATCCGGATCTCTACATCGCAGTCAGAACCTTCATGGAATTGCTGAACAGAACAGAGCAGGGATTCTTCTTCCCCTCTTTTCAGCTGCTCCTGTTAGGGGTTGTGACAGTGGGTCATTTGTCTCCATGTCTTCCTGTCCTCTGCATCTTCCTCTTTCACTCTGTCCCCTTGCATGTCCTCTCTCTCCATATCCATAAACCTCCTTGTTCTTCCTGTTCTCCTCTTTCCTGGCAGCTCCACCCTCAACATCCTTCTCCTGATTTACTCCTCATCTCTCCTCTGGACACGTCCAAACCAACACAGTCTCACTTTAATCACTTTGTCTCAACCTGAGCCGTTCCTCTAGTATACTTGCTCCTATTCCTGTCCATCCTCGTTACTCTGAACTCTGAACTGTCCTCTCTTAGTGTTTACGCTCCTTCATCTCCTCTTCTCCCTGAGATGCACAAGCCAGTATTTCTTGGTGCCCGTCCCGAGTCCAGAAAAAGGGGAGGATTAGGTCAGGAAAGGCATCCGGAGTTAAACTTTTGTCAAATCAATATCTAAACAGAGCAGAGATGTAACCTCTAAATGGGATCCCTCAACACTCCTGATTTAGAGCAACACACATTTTTCTTCACTTGACAGTTCAGCCCTAATCATTCAGATCCCTGCTTGATTCTGTGACGGGAAAATCTATAATCTCATTCCTGCCATGTTTAGAAAAGACGAATGCTTCAGAAAATGACGTGATTAATTAATGAACTGACTGAGTAATTAATCCAAAATAGCAGGGTCAGTTAACCAGTCAAGTGGTTGATTCATGTTCTCAGCCCTGAGGGACTGTGGACAGCGGCACAGAGTGCACTTTCACACACCTCTGACAGCCAAAAGGCAAATTCTGTACTAAAAAATAACTTTGCACTCCAGACAAATCTGATTCATTTGGAGGCATCACATTTATGCAGTGTAGTTTCTGAATCTGTGGAATGGAGAACTCTGGCTGACAGCTCGAGCAGCACCTTCAGCAGAAAGAGGATTTGTTTTTATTGCAGGATTTAGATGTTCAGGCTCCTGCTCGGCAAAATAAGCACCATAAGCTCTTCTATAAATCTACAAGGACTTTCAAACCATTTCTACTCTCGTGCATCACTGATGGGGCTTTTCCACTGGCACCAGGAACCGAGCAGAACCCAAGCCACACCATGAAGAGATGTTTTTCCACTGCAACTGAGGAGAACCATATCCAACGCGGGACCATGACGACTTGATTCTGTATACTAGCATGGAGTCTCTGCTCACAGCAAAGCTGTTTCCCTCACTGCTGTCGGTACTGGTGGAAAAGCGGTGCAGCGGTGGCCTGGTGGGCAGAGAGGATCGGAGGATTGTGGGTTCAATTCCCTCACCAGTAGGTTGCCCTGAGGTACCCTTGAGCAAGGTACCGTCCCTGTCACTGCTCCCCAGATACTTTTAGTAGCTGCTCGCTGCTGCATGTGTGGGTGAAACGCAGAGGCTGAATTTTGTTGTGTTGTGCTGTGCTGCATTTCAAAATGACAAGGGCAGTCACTTTCACTTCTTTCATTTTCAAAAGCCCCACAATATCGGTGACAATATTATGTCCCATAAACAACAACTGCAGCTTCGAAGATGCTCAGAGAAAACAACCGTCTGTTGGGGTTTACGGCATCGTCGCTGCAGAACACTGTTACTGGACCAACACTAAACAGTGGAGCATGAAAAGCTGGATAAAAGCAGGTTGTTAAACTGTGAACCAGCTCGGTCACGGCTCGTTCCTGGTTCCAGTGAAAAAGCCCCATTAGTTTGGTTGAGAGGAGGTTTTCCTGACCATTTATTTGTGTTCATGTGTCCTTTTGGCCAAACTGGGTCAAATGTTCTACACACTCACACACACAGACAGGACATGACAACTTTATAGAACATTTTTTAGGAAATACTTGAGCTGCTATGATCACAAGCTTGTGATCAGATCCCACCAACATGCTCTGTACATAAATAACCCTAGATATGAGTTCCCCACAATTTACACCTGAAAACCAAACCGGTCTAATATATATATAAATATTCAAACGAAACTGGCTGGTGGTGGAGGTGGTGTTCTAGTGGTGGGTACTCACCTATGGACCTGTGGCTCAAGAGGTCCCAGGTTCAAATTCCACCTCTGGCACTACCACCACTGGGTCCCTGAGACCCTGAACCCTGAGTGTCTCCAGGGGGGACTGTCCCTGTAATCAGGACATGGAGGTCTCTCTGGATAAGAGCGTCTGATAAACGCTGTAAATGTAAATGTCTGATCTACGTTCCTTGGTATGACGGAGTGATCCAAAGGGTTATTGGATCTCCCAGCATCAGCAGTTTAAGGTTTCATTTCCCAACTTTTACATCTGGATATGTACTTAAACAGAGCTTTTGTATCTGATCACCCAACCAATGAACTTTTTTGTTTAAAGCTTAATTTTGAGAGTGTCTTATCCTAATGGCCTCATACGGATAACCTCATCAGCAACTTTACTCTGCTCATGACACAGTCGTTCACCCACAGGATGTAATATTGGTGTTATTCTGATTCTGCCTTCACCATTAAAAATCACATATTTCATATCTTAGGTGATTTTTCCACCTCTGTATTTTATCATCTCCCTCCTCCCTCCCTCAGCTCAGGACTCCATAGTGCTCATTCATGCTTTTATTAAATCTCGGCCAGATTATTGCACTGCAGTGTTTGTTGATCTCCCTGTTGGAGCTCCAACACTAAACATTCAGCACACCTCAGTCTTCCCCTCCATGACCTGCTCTGGCTCTCTTCTCCAAATCACACTCGATATAAAAGTCCTCTGTGCTGATGTTAGGCACCCCATGACCTCTTCTGGGACCCTGTTTTTTCCAAAATATAAACTGACCACCATGGGTTCCTGGGCATGGCTGTAAAGTTACGCTCTTCTGATCCTTTGCAAAGTTCTATACTCATATTTAGTCAGTCAGTCATTTTCTGCCGCTTGTCCCAAGCGGGGTCGCGGGGGAGTGCTGGAGTCCATCCCAGCTCACACAGGGCGAAGGACGGGGGACACACCCTGGACAGGTCTCCAGCCCATCGCAGGGAGGAGTGTGACGGGGACGGCACCTTGCTCAAGGGTACCTCAGGGTAACCTATCGGGAAGGGGTCCGAACCCCCGATCCTCCGGCCAACGCCCGAACCACCAGGCCACTGCTGCCCCTCACTCATATTTACTCATATTTAAATCTTAACTCAGATCCTCTCTTCTCTCTGCTGCCTCACCTTCCCTGATCACGGACTCAAGCCAGTTTCATTTTCATTTTCACAAGCAGCTTTACAGAATCCGGGTCCGAGCCCCAGTGAGCAGAAAGCTACAGAGACAAAACTCCCTAAAACTGAAGAAAGAAACCTTGGGAAGAACCAAGACTCAAAAGGAGAACCCATCCTCCTCTGGTCTAGTCCAGATAATCCAGAAAGAAAAAGTGTTTTTTATGTCTCCACTATTTTTGGAGTCCTCGGGTAAACAAAAAGCAGTACATGAGTTTAACCTGATGTTGCTTTTACTGTTACTTTTGTTGTTGTTTGTTTGTTTGTGTCCTGGATGTAAACATGTGAACTGAGGTTGTACATTCAGGCAACAGTTTTCAGCTCCATCAGTCGACCAGTTCCTCTAGGAAGCATCTAAAGAGCCAGCTTGTGATCAGCCCTCACTTCCCTGCTCTAAATATACATGATCACAGCTGCTTTTCAGGTTTTGGTCTGTTCTTAGCCAAATAATTGTCACGGTAGATGGCGCTCTGCTCTGACTCATTGGGGCTTATAAACCCCGCCCCCAATGAGGCACAACTGTTGCCCAGGTAAACACAGGTGTGCACAGACAGAGCAGAGCACCACCTACCATGACAATTATTTGGCTAAGAACAGACCAAAACCTGAAAAATGTCTGAGAGCGTCAGTCATTTTTTTGGATTCTTTGGGCTTTTTGAAGTTTTTGTTTTTTTGGTTTTTGGTGTCTTTGGACTTCCTGGGTTCCTGTGGTTCTCCGCTTTTAGTTTATTTTTAATTAAATAACACAATCCTTGACTATGCAATTACGTTCAAACAACACCCCTCCCCCTCCCCCAGTGACAATAATGGCTTTCATTGGATGACTTTGAAGCTTTTTTTGTTGGTTTTCCTGGTCTATTTATTAATGTTCAGCAGCATAGTACATAGTTCATAACCTCAGTTCACATTATATATATATATATGTAAATAATGTGAGGAACAAAAGAAAAATCTAAATCAGATCAATATCTGGTGTTTCTACCTTTTACCTTCAGAGCAGCATCAGTTCTTCTGGCCCCACAGAGCCCTGATCTCCACATCATCCAGTGTGTCTGGATCACATGAAGAGACAGAAGGATGTGAGGAAGCTACATCCACAGAAGATCTGTGCTCAGTTCTCCAAGATGTCTGGAACGACCGACCGGCCGAGTTCCTTCAGAAACCATGTGTGAGTGTACCTAGAAGAACTGATGCTGTTTTGAAGGCAAAGGGTGGTCACAGCAAATACTGATCTGATTTAGATTCTCTTTTGTTCATTCACTGCATTTTGTTGATTGATGAGAATAAATGATCAACACTTCCATTTCTGAAAGCGTTCTGTTTACAGCATTTTACACACCTGACTAAAACTTTTGCACAGTGCTGTACATTCCATTTCTAAATTGTTAAGGAACTGTATAACAGTAGTTCTCTAGCATGGTGATATACATGGAACCTTTCACATGGTTATTTAGCACCAACAGAACCATTTCTTTTCCCGAAGAACACACATGTACTTCATCTGGACTGCAGAGCTAAAATTAGCCGACTTATTTTGGCAAGTTTGCTGCCACGTGTGTATTTTAGATTATGTCTGTGTTGGCAAAATCCTTCTTCTCTGCCCTTGCTCGAGTGCACAACACCTCCCCCTCCCACTGCTCCGAAACAAAGGAGACTTTTCAAGGTTATGCTCCTTTGCAGTCTTCCAGCCAGACTTCTGCTCCTCAGCAGTTCATCCTAATCAGAATCCTGTGTACCGACACTGTGCCCTCCGCTTTGCAATACAGCAACCATAGATCCCGAACCTGCAGGGCTGGAAAAGTGACAGAGGTATTTCTGGAGCCAGGAGAGGAGACAGTCTCATGACAATTCATTATGGTGACACCTCCCACATGGGGATCCATTGTGAGTAATGCATTCAGCTACTGCAGCAGCTGAAAGAACTCACTAAACCTGCACTTTCTACTGCACCGGGTCCAACAGCAAACATCCAACTGCAGGTCATATTCTCTAAGGTCTGGTCACGGCCGTAATTAGGCAAGTCGGAAGTGGTTAGGAGGGACTAAGCATATGAATCTTTTTGTTTTTGGTGCTTGTTGCTCCTTAGGGACCTCTGTGGCCCATATAACCCTCCGCCTTTGCCGTCTTCTGTTCTCTTAGGTGTGTTTTGTGTGTTTGGTGATTTATGGCTTCCATTAGAAGCTGTTGTGGCAAATTAGCATAGCATGGACTACTTTTAGGTTTTTTTGGCTCCCCGTTCATTGACTTTGACAGGAGGGCATCAGCAACAAGGGACCACAGGTCATCTTCTTTTCCTCTTTGAAAGAGCAGGTTAATCACCCCATATTAGCCACAAAATTTAGAAGCCTGTTCCCTTGTTGTCTTTACAAGAATACTAACAGCCAAAGAAGACATGCAAGTGATCATTCCTTTAGGTAGTAAACTGTTGTAGGGACACCGTTCCACTGGGCTTGTCTCATCAATCTGGTTCATAAAGGTTAATCGTGCCATAAAGTGGGTCAATATTATTCTTCAGAGCCAGATAAGGCTTCAGTGATTTAGAGTCATTGCTTGATTCTGGCACGGCCGCGTTCAGAACCAGCCAGCCAGGCTGGCTCAGGTCCTCATTAATAATTTCTTTCTCAGCGAGGATGAGACCATCATGGCCATCCCTCTCCCAGCCGCCTTCACCCCACTTTTCTCCATTGATCAGTTTGCCCAGACGTTGTGCTTTTGCCTCAACCTGCTTCCTTACCATTGTCTCCACAGACTTCCTTCATTCATCGACCATGCGACCTAAGGAATAGCCATTAGCAGGGCAGATGTTTCATCACGAAAGGCTGGAGAACATGAGTGGTGGAATGCAGATTTCAGGGATATCAGTGGGGGGAGGTTCTTCTCCATGTTTCCCAGCCCTGGAGGATAATGAGCATGGTGCAGGGGTCGGAAGGAGACCCAAGTTGTCTCTATAGAGGCCTTGAAGAGTCCCGGGGCCAGGGTCAAGGTGGCGGTACCCAGGCTGATGAATATGGATGCTTGAACCCATCTGCTCCTTGTTGCACATTACACAAATCTTCTGGCTGAGAGAGCGTGGCTTCACTCTCTCTCTCAAAGTGACACTTGTTCAATATGGTAGAGTCAGGAGTTCCCAGCCTGGGAAATAGTGTGTGTGTGTGTGTGTGTGTGTGTGTGTTTGTGTGTGTGTGTTTGTGTGTGTGTGTGTGTGTGTGTGTGTGTGTGTAGTGAATTCTGTAGGTATATTTTGCAAAAAAGTTAGATCTGCAATGTTTTGGAACTATGTTTTTTTTACATAAACTGCTGATTGTATCTCTTTAATTAATCTTTTCTGTTGGAATATTGTCCTGTGTGTGTCGAAGAACTTTCTCCACCTTTCACCCTATGAATGCTGGGAAAACTCCAGCATTCCCCTAACTGTTTAGCATAAACAGCTGAGAATCTACAGAGAAATCAATGAAAGATACAATAAAGTAAAAATATTATCTTAATGCTTCACAGTTTCTTTGACACAAGCAGGTAAAATGTACTCTGGAGGTACAAACAGTGTAACATATCCTCAAAGGGCCCTGACATCCCGTAGTGTACCTTAAATGGGTTTTAAAAAGAAACTTTGGATCACTTTCCCAGGTGAAAGAGGTGTACGTGCACCTTCAAACAGAAAACCAACACAAGATCTCAGTGTTGTGTAATAAAGTGCAGGTTTCCACCTCACTATTACACACAGGCCGTCTTTTTAGTGCTTATAATATATATATATGGTCGCCTTCCCTAATTCTTCTTGTAAATATGTATATATATATATATATATAATTTATTATTTATAGCTCCTGTACTTGCTCCTGTACTTGTTCCTCATTCTTTATATTTTTATATATTTTCTTTTCTTTTTTTTCTGTACATCTATCTTTCTATATTCTCTCTGTCACCTTTATAAGAGCCCTTTAATGCCCAAATTTCCCATTCGTGGGATAATAAAAGATTACTCTACTCTACTATAAACATGAACACCAGTTGCAGAATTTGGACAAATCAGAACTGTTTCATAACGGCAGATTTCTCAGACTGAGGATGAGGACGGTAAAAGATGCCAGCCTGAAAAAATACAGCAGATAGAACAATAAACTAACTGCACCTCCATAATCTCTGTTGATCCACCGAACTCCTCCAAAGAAGCTCAGAGATTAATCTCAAATCTGCACTAAGCTTTTAGGCCAATCTGAGCAGTTGGAATAACAAACTTTGATCACAACCAGAACTGTTTGGTAGAAATTCAACTTGTCATATTTTGAGAAGAAGGCCTGATCAAGAGATCTCCACCCCACAGTAAAACATGGTGGAGGGAGTGTGAGGATATGAAGCTGCTACAGGATGGTACAGGAACATCACACAATATTTTAGAGGAGGATTTATGAAAGCAGAGAAGATGGACATTCCAACAAGGCGATGACCCCAAACACCAAGAACTCCAGACTTGTTACCTGAGAAGGTTGATGAAGGAGCTGCTTGGCCTTAACAACCGACAATATCACTGAAAATTAATGGAGGATTGTTAAACTGGTGGGGCAGCGGTGGCCTAGTGGTTAGGGAGTTGCCCCGGATCGGAAGGTTGTGGGTTCAAAACCCTTCCTGTTGGGTTGCCCTGAAGTACCCTTGAGCAAGGTGCCATCCCTGTTAGTTCGCTCCTCCTTGCGATAGGCTGGCAACCTGTCCAGGGTGTGTCCCCGTCCTTCGACCTGTGTGACCTGGGATGGACTCCAGCACCCCCCCGCGACCCTAATTAGGACAAGCAGCCCAGAAAATGATTGTTAAACCGAGCCCATCAGAGGGACCCTTGAGCTGAAGAGAATTTGAGGAACTGGCTGAAACTGATCTACAGCTATGCAGGAAGATCTTTGCTCCAAACTGCAGATCTAGAAGCACAGTCAGCAGCTGCACTACAGGGTACTGATGTTATCTAAGATCTGTGGAGCAATTTCTTCAACAACGACTTTATGTGTGAGCGTTAACATAGTGGGCCAATAAATGTGATTGTGAATATTAAAGAGGAAAATCTTCTTTATGCTCTGAATATTAATATAGAGTGAGATTCAGTTCACTTTCAGCTACAAACGTCCTTCAGAGGAGACACGTCTCACTTTACACTCTCATTACACTCTTTACACTCTCTTTACACTCTCAGTACATTCCTACACTTTTTCACTTGTACTGAGTAAAATAGCTGAACTGGATCTTCTGCTTTAACCAGAGTCTTTTTGTCCTGAAGTATCTGTACTAGGACTGCAGTAAACTATCGCCACTCTTGTTGTTTGATACACTATGTGATACATTTTATTTGACTGATTGCAAAAACATAAGAACATGGATAAAAGCATCATCTAAAGCTGGGTAGAAATGATCAGTCAGTGCTGACTGAGCTGCTGACGATCTCAGGCTGTTTGTGCACAAACCCCATGTGGCTCAGCTTTAAGCCCCTTCTGTCTGAACTGCCAATCAGCAGTGTGAGCTGGAGAAACACTGAACAATCACGGCAAATGGCAGCTTTGTCTGTCGAGCACTATTGTTCCCGATTCTCTCCGCCTTGAGTCAGCAGGTGTAATCCGCCAGACTGCGGCTCCTGAACTGAAATGATCTTGAACTGTTCGAGTTCACACTGTGCAAAACAGAGGCAGCAGGCAAGCTTAGATCAGCCATGATGACATTATTCTGTTTTTATGTTGTCAGTTTCCCAATATTTAAAGATGCTCCTGAAGAACAAAACTTCAATCAGTTCAATGATCTGAAAAGCTGCTGCCTGAACGGGACTAAAATGATTATCTGGAATCCTCGATGGACCCAGTTGAAATGTTTAAGTGGGAAAACATAGAAACTGGAATGCAAGGATTGAGAAGAGTCTGGTGAACTTTGGTGCAGAGAAGCGCTTTAATGGGCTGCTTTCCTTGTTTACAGTGTAGTTTTTACTTTATAAAAACTGTTTTATAAAGTGGCGGCATCTGAATAACCCAATATTTCATAACTGAAGACGCCATCTGTCCATTGGATCACTCGCTAAATCCTCCAAATCTACTTTAAATGTTAAGTTTTGGAATGTGGATTAAGAGCACAAATTCTGCATAATTTGACTTTATCCTCTCCTTTAATCCAGTTGTGCCCTGATTTATACACAAAGCAAAAGAAAACAAGTAAATAAAGGATAAATATGGATGAAGTGCCCGGAGGTTTTACAGGTCCATAATCAGGAAAAATATAAAACAATAACCAAACGATCTCAAAGCTATTTAACTGATTCATTTGAACCTTTAGTTTGGACTTTCTTGATAGCGACGCGATTCCGCCGCACCTCTTTCACCTGCTGCATTTCAATGAATGCGTTCTATTTATTTAATTTTTACATTTAAAATCAATTCAGTTTTAACATTATTTAGTTGATTGTACTCCCTGCATTCTGCTGGTTTGGACGTGTCCAGAGGAGAGACGAGGAGTACATCAGGAGGAGGATGATGAAGATGGAGCCGCCAGGAAACAGAAGAAGAGGAAGACCAAAGAGGAGGTTTATGGACGTGGTGAGAGAGGACATGAAGGTGGTTGGTGTGAAAGAGGAAGATGCAGATGACCGGAAGAAATGGAGATGGATGATCCGCTGTGGCGACTCCTAAACGGGAACAGCCGGAAGAAGAAGAAGAAGAAGAAGAAGAAGAAGAAGAAGAAGAAGAAGAAGAAGAAGAAGAAGAAGATTCCCTGCATTCTGTTTATTCTGTTTCATCATTTATATTGCATTGCTTGAAAAATCACCCCGTCCTCTTCTCCTAGTCCACACATATATCGATAATCCGCCTTAATCCCACAGAACTGCCACAGTCTGCATTACTTCAAAACGGAAAACAAGTGTATCCTTGTGTTTCAGGTATAATTTGGTTAAACCTTCACAATAATTTTCACAAAAGTTGGCATCAGGCTGGCAGTGGCTCCAAATTTATGCCCCATATTTTGACCCTAAATGTCTGATCTGTTTATCTTGAAGTGATAAGAGGTCCCTGCTGATCACCGGCTCATAATCTACAAATTCAAAAGCCAAACTCAATCCAAGACTAATCTTCCAGCTGCAGATTAAACTGATTAAAATCATGTTTACATGGTATTCTTTATTGACCAATCATTTTCCCAAGTGGGTGGGGTTTGGAGATGAATCAGAAGATAAAGGATTCACACCAGGGTTGGGTGGAAGTGTTGGGGCTGCATTTCAATCTTTTCAACTCTAATCTCTCGTTCCGGCGTTCACACAAGAAACCTCATGGAAACCCTGAGTTTTTAAACTCCTCCACCTTCACCTCCTCTACTCCCTCCATCCTCACCACTCCACTTTCATTCCTCTCCTCTCTAGAGAAGATCTCCATCTCTCCAGGTTCTCCTCAGGCTGCTCCCTACACTCACTGCACATCACAGTATCATCAGGAAACATCATCGTCCACGGAGACTCGTGTCCAGCTATGACTTGATGAATGTGCAACCGAAATTTAAACCATTTCCATTTTTTGCCTTTTTACTGACCCCACCAACACGGTACCAAACGATTCTCTCTCCTGGATCTCCAGCGTGATTAACGATAGCTCCTCCACCATCCTCTCAACTTAACGCAGGAAAACCTCTGATTTATTTAATGATCTGGCCTGGAAATTGTTTGAGGAATAATCTACTGGCACGCTCCACACAGGCAGTTTTATTAAATATTCACTCTGACCCAGATAGAAATCAGAGTAGTTTCTCCACCAAGAACCAGAACGAGCCTGTTAGTGTCTGAGTTCTGAGGATCTCGTAATCACCCAGACTTTATGAGCAGAATATCCTTGCTTTAAGAAGCAAAAATGAATTTAAACTTTAATTTTTATGATTCTTAAAACTCTGAAATGAGAACTTCACAGGAGAGAAAACGGACATTTAAGTTCTAATGTTCACAACTGTGTGTCTTCACCCGCTCATTTCTTCATATTTCACTTCCAGATGAACAGTCCTCCAGTTCTTCCAGAAGGTCAAAGATCTCATTTGCAGACAATGTAAAACACAAGGTCTGTTTAAAAATAATAATAATAAAAAGGGGAAGAAACTGGAGATGTTTGTTTTTTTAGGACCTCGAATATTAAATGTCAGTTTTATATTTGTGTTAAAAAATGTTGCTTTTCATGTTATAATTTTTTTCCCAGCTTTGTGTCAGATTCCTGGAGCCTGAAGAACTTTATAAACCGACAAATGCTTTAAATCGTTTACAAACCTGCCAGAAAATAAAGGGCAAGTTCAGCAGATCGACTCCCCGAAAATACAGAGTTCAGTTCAGCTTTTAAACATCGACCGTGCTTCAGAGACCATCCCTCTCTCCCTCTCTCCCTCTCTCTCTCTCTCTCTCTCCCTCTCTCCCTCTTTTTCCTTCTTTCTTCCTTCCTCTTCTTCTCTCTTTCCTTCTTTCTCTTCTTTCCCTCTCTCTCCCTCTTCTTCTTTCTTCTTCCTTCTTCTTTTCTTCTTTCTCCTCTTTCTTCTCCCCTCTCTCCCTCTGTTGTTGAAGTTATTATCTCTCTGAAGTAGATGGTGTCTCAGAGCTGTGGTGTAAGACAGTGTGGACGTGGCGTCTCCAGGCAGAGCTGCTGAATATTTAAAGTGCATGTCTGAGTCCCTGGACACCCAGCGCTCGGTGATGCAGCCGAAGGAAAGGATCTCTCGGGAGGAAAACCCTTCCTGATGGAAAGCTTCTGTGCATAAACAACTCCAACATTTTCTACTTTCTATATTATTTCGTAAACCCTGCCTGCAGTTCATTCTGCCCGTGGATGTTGTTCAGTGTGTAAGAAAAGCTGTTTTTATTCCTCTAAAGGACTCGCGGCTCCTACACTGTGTTGGAATCTGTTTTCAGAGTTTGAAATTTGTTCCTTTTTATTAAAACATTTGCAAAAGTGAAGTGAAAGTGACTATCACTGTGAATAAAGACAAATCACATCCTCCATATTTATAAAGTTGATCAAACTACTTAGAAATATGATTTTTTGAGGACGGAAGCCCATTAACTCTGACCGGAACCGGCCATCTGAACGTCCCTCACAGACATGAGCTGGTGGTGGAGACGCTGTCTGGTGTCTGAGACGGTGTTTTAGTCAGAGTTGAGAAGATTCTGGTCTGAAACTGAACCGGTTCATGGTGGAGGGACACATGCCCACAAAAGGTTTGGACGTTCTATCAGAACAGATAAAATCATCACGTCTCCAAGCTTTTAGTGAAAACCGTTCAGTTACTGAATTTCTGTGCTGTAATGGGAACTGCGCCAGTTATTAGGCAGGTGAGCGTTTTTAATTACAAACACTCCGACAGCACTGGAGGATCACGCGTTCCTGACAGCTTCACACTTCATTCTTCTCAAATCTTCACCAGTTCATTTACATCTTTTTTTCTCAACATGTTTCTTGTGACAGTTTGTTGTTGACTCTTTACAACAAACCGTCTGATGGTTCTGTGATCTCGTCCTGATATCTGACATCGTCCTAATACTTATTAACACAAACAGAGAGAGAGGACAGAGAGAGAGAGATGAGAGAGAGAGACAGAGTGAGAGATGAGAGAGAGAGACAGAGAGACAGACAGAGAGAGAGAGAGAGAGAGAGAGAGAGAGAGACAGGAGGAGAGAGGAGAGAGAGAGGAGAGAGAGAGAGACAGAGAGAGAGAGAGAGACAGAGAGAGAGAGAGACAGAAATAGACAGAGAGAGAGAGAGACAGAGAGAGAGAGACAGAGGAGAGAGAGAGAGACAGAGTGAGAGAGAGAGAGAGAGAGAGAGGAGACAGAGAGAGAGAGAGAGAGAGACAGAGAGAGAGAGAGAGAGAGAGAGAGAGAGAGAGACAGAGTGAGAGAGAGAGAGACAGAGAGAGAGAGAGAGAGATAGAGAGGAGACAGAGAGAGAGAGAGAGAGAGAGACAGAGAGAGAGAGAGAGAGACAGAGAGAGAGAGAGAGAGAGAGAGAGAGAGACAGAGAGAGAGAGAGAGAGAGAGAGAGACAGAGAGAGAGAGAGACAGAGAGAGAGAGAGACAGAAATAGACAGAGAGAGAGAGAGACAGAGAGAGAGAGACAGGAGTGAGAGAGAGAGAGACAGAGAGAGAGAGAGAGAGAGAGAGAGAGACAGAGAGAGAGAGAGAGAGAGAGACAGAGAGAGAGAGAGAGAAAAGAGCCCCACTGGAAGAGAAAAGATCCCTCAAGTAAAGAAACTCCACAACAACCTCAAGCAGGCCAGTCTGCCTGGCAACCAATCCTACGAGTGCTCAGTGGTGTGTGTGTGTGTGTGTGTGTGTGTGTGTGTGTGTGTGTGTGTGTGTGTGTATGGAACTATGCATGCTGTGTGTATGGCTATGTGTGTGTGTGTGTGAGAATCTCTGTCCCTGAAAGGTTCTCTCCGGTGCCATATTAACCTCGTCTCCCCTCCCGCCCCTCTTCTCTATAGACGAGGTCGCCACGCTGACCCTGAGGTCACAGTCCCGACCCCCAACACAAGAGACTTCACCTCCTGCACCCCGAGTCTCTGCTGTGTTTGGGGGAGGTGTGTGAACAGAAGACCAGCCACTGTGAGACGTGAACGACACACACACACACACACACACACACACACACACACACACACACACACACACACACACACACACACACACACACACACACACCAAAACAATGCCGGCACTGATGTTGTTGAATGTTGGTAATTAAGGGAAAGCCAGCAGCTGAGCAGAGAACCAAACATGTCTCACTCTCACGTTTACCCTCTTCAGCCGTCCTAAATGATACTGAAGAGTTGAATTCATTCACACTGTTGTGAGTCCCAGTTAAGCGCAGCTCTTCAGTGTGAAAACTGACGTACATTGCTTTAAATCATGACTCAAAATTTGGTTTCCTCAGATTTGGAGCACTGGACTTTTGCAACAGGCTTATATTCCACCAGTGAGCTCTCAAACTCTCCAACTGCCTGCTTTCTCAAAATGACCAAACTGTAAAGTAATCTCTAATCGTAATCTCTCTCAACCGAACTTCAGGATGATTTTGTTTCTTTTGATCTTTAATGCTGCTGTTCTCATCATAAGAATGAGTCTTCTTACTGATTTTTTTCTATTCCACCTTAAATGGCACTTTCACTCTGGTGCCTGATGTTTCTTTCTTTTTTCCAGCTTACAGTGTCCAGCACTTACATTCATACAGTGTCCCATTTGAATTTTAAGTTCCACCTTAAATTAGTCACATCTTTGCACCACAAGTTTCTTTTTGGAATTTTCGACCTTAGAAATAGCACTGCGTTCATACTTCCTTAAAACTCTTGTTAGAATTTCCCCTTCCTTATTAAGTAATGAACCTGATACATTCTGCTGTTTAATATAAACCGCTCCACCCTAAATAACGCCACAATAACGCTCTTGCAGCTCAACTAACGAAGTAAGTCAGAGTGTGTTAATTAGGGCTGATCGTTGTTGAGGTTTGAGTGTTTCTGAGCTTCACAGCTCTGCTGCAAAACCTCGAGAATGTCAAACACCAATCATGTCAGGATGATTATTTTAGGGAAAAACATCTCCACATATTTCCTGATATTTAGAAGAACACAGTTCCAGAGGATTCTCAGGATGAAGCAGAAACAGGGTCTCCTGACTGCAGGCTCCCTGGAGCTCCATTCCCCATCAAAAGAGCAGTTTAGCAAGTGCACACTGAAGAGTTCAGGCACATTTCAATCCCCTCCTCCACTGGACCTTGAGCCAAGGCCGCAGAATCCCACGCCCTGTAATCCGTCTTCGTTAGAGCAGGCGATGGGCAGCAGGTGGGAGAGATGTGACTGCGGCTCTTGTGGTTTGCGCCTCGGGGGTTTGAGGGAACGGCGGAGAGAAATAGATTAGGCTTTATTGTCCTGGACTGGATGGCTGGTTCTCGGCTGCAGGTCCTTTACAGGAGCACTTAATTCAGGTTAAACAAGGCAGGGGAACCGAAAGGAGGAGTGTTTGCTGTGAGGTGGGCTGGTGGGAGGAAAAGAAGTGATGCAGGATGGAGAGATGCAGTGGATAAAGAATAAAAGTGCTGTGAGCTGTGGAAGAGGCACATGTAATGGTTTGTGTAAATTGTGGATGAGTGTGTGAGTGAGATGCAGGTGAGAATCTCATCACAGGGACTGGTGTGTATCTGAGTGTGTGTGAGAGAGTGAGGTGTGTGTATCAAGTAGTCAAGTCAAGTAGGATTTTATTGTCATTTCAGCCATATACACAGAACACAGTGAAACGAACACGCTCCTCCAGGACCCTGGGTGCTGCACACAAGACAAGACACAAGACAACATAAGACACAACACGGGGCAACAAGTGCGGACAAGACAGACAACAACAGACGGCACGACAGACAGTACATTCATCCGTGGAAGGCTGCAGTGTTGTGGAACAAAGCAGCCCAGGCACATTATGGTGTAGCAGTGTGGTGGAGCGGTGTTACTGTATTTAAAGTGCATTTAATGAGCCGTTAGTTGATCTGTGAGGGAGGTTGCTCGAAAGGTTCACTGAAAGAGTCTCATAAAAGAGGCAGATCTGCTCAGTAAAGATGGAAGTGCACCTGGGAGGAGATGCTAAAGCTCCACTGGGGCACAAGATCCAATCAAGTCTTCAGGACAAGTCTCCAGATTCTGGGTGAATATCTGAGTCAAGTCTTGAGGTTTGAGTCTCGGAGTGCTGTGGGTCTCGTCTCTGAGGATGTGAAAAGCAAGGTTTCTTTCAGATCGGCCCTTAGACTCAAGATCGAGTCTCAGTGGTGTGAGTCTGAGTCAAGTCCCTAGAGGAGCATTTCTAGTTTGAGTGTCTTGGAAGCGTGTCAGAGTGGAGCGTTGACTCTTGAGTGTCTGGGTCCAACTGCAAGGTTCTAGGATGTGAACAAGTTGAGTCGCTGTCAAGGTGTGAGTCAGAGTCAAGTGCTTGGAGTCCAGGTCAGGAGTCAAGTTTTGAGTCTTGAATACCTGGGGTTTAAGTCTAAGGAAGGGTTGATTCTCTGGGATGGGAATCAAATCAAGTTCAGGTTGAGGTGCATGTCTGAGCTGAGCCTGAGATGAGTCTCTGAGTCCAGTCTTGAAGGCACACTTCTAACTTAGTTCTCTGCAGTGTGATCTTGGTTCCCTGAGGTGAGTCTGAGTTGGTTCTTTGAGCTGCTAAGTCAGGTCTCAAATCTCTGAAAAGAGCACGTTAAGTCTGAGGCACCAGTCTGGGTAAAGTCTCTGAATTTTGACTCCAGTCTCTAAGGAGCGAGTGTGAACTGAGTCTCTGGGGTACAAGTCTGAGTCAAATCTTTGGGGTTTGAGTCTAAGCTGAACCTCTAAGGTGCGAGTCTGAGTCAAGTCTTGAGTCTCTGGATGGATGTTTGGGTTCTGTATTTAGTGTCATGAAAGCTAATTAAAACAAATTTGCATGATGCCCTAAAGATTCTAATTTTATTTTCTGCTGAAAAGCTCATACCTACAGTTTAGTCCATCCTGACCGTTAACAACAAACTCCCTAACGCGAGACCGTCCCCGAGGACACGAGGACATGAGGACACGAGGACACGAGGACACGAGGACATGAGGACACGAGGACATGAGGACATGAGGACATGAGGACACGCCTCCTGTGATGATAAAAGGGTTTGCGTCGGTTCTGTTGATCACAGTGAGCGTGAGTCCATACAGTCGCTTTATTATCATTTTTCACATCAGCGTGAGTCTTTCATGTTCAGTAGTGACTCTTTTCCTCGAGTAAACCGAGTCACTTGAGGGAGTTTGGAGATCAGGAGTGGAGTGAACACGGAGCCATATGCTTCTGTCTCCTTTACAAACCATCACAGTGGCGGATTCTTAGCACTGCTGACAGAATGACCTCCGGGCTTACACACGCACACACACACACACACACGCACACACACGCACACACACGCTCACACGCTCACACACGCTCACACACACACACACGCACACACGCACACACGCACACACACACACACGCCAACACACGCACACGCACACGCACACACGCACACAGACGCACACACACGCACACACACGCACACATACACACACGCTCACACACACACACACACACACACACACACACACACTTGAGGCTGCATATACACACACACACACACACTACCTTTAACCAAGAATCAATGACACAAACACTTCGCCTGCTGCTGTTTCCCACTTGACCCGGTTAGTCACAGAGGACGTTTTTGGACCCACAGTGAACCACGATGAAATCCATCCTCCGTATTAAACACACACACACACCGTCCAGCAGGGGGCAGACATATTCTGCACCTTTGGGAGCAGTGATGGGGACGGTACCTTGATCAAGGAAACCTCAGGGCAGCCTGGGATTCGAACCCATGACCTTCCCATCATGGGGACTTAATTAACTAATATCTGTGCCTTCAATATGTATAAATGTTAATAAGCTCTGTTCTGATTGGCTGCCCTGTATTGCATCCTAGAAGTAGCTCTGAAGAGTTTTAGAGCTTTGAGCCACCCACCCAGAGAGAGAGAGGACAGTTCTACTGAGTCCTGGGGGAGAGGGAGGACCACCCTACACACCCATAAAGAGGACAGTTAGATATGCATATACATATCGTGTAGATATGTATATATATTTATATAGATATATAGATAGAAACCCAGCCACTAGGGATGCACAAGCCAGTGTATTTCTTTGTACGGTCCCAGCACGTAAATGGGGAGGCTAAGGGCCAGGAAGGGTATCCGTGTAAACTTGCCAAGTCAATATGCGGACAACGACACAGAATTCCATACCGGATCGGTCGAGGTTCAAGCTAATTGAATTCCATCGCCATCAGTATGTTGGGCCTGCAGGGTGCTGGTGACACTGACTGAAGAAGAAGAAGAAGAGGGAAGAAGAGGAGTGAAGGCATGTCCAGAGGAGAAGGAGAGAAAGAAGGAGAGGAGAGGAAGTGAGGGTAGGGACTTTGAATGTTGGGCAGCATGACTGGTAAAGGTAGAGAATTAGCTGATAAGGATGGAGAGAAGGAAGGTTGACATTTTGTGTGTGCAAGAGACTAGATGGAAGGGTAGTAAGGCCAGGTGTATTGGAGGGTTTGAACCTGTTCAACATGGTGTGGATAGAAGGAGGAATGGAGAGGTGTTATCCTGAAGGAAGAGTATGGGAGAGGTTTTGGAAGTGAAGAGGGTGTCAGGAGGGTGATGAGTTTGAAGCTGGAAGTTGAAGGTGTGGATAATGAATGTTGTTAGTGCTGTAGTTCCACAAGTTGGTTGTAAGATGAAGCATGGAAAATCTGAGTAAGTTAGATGAAGGATAGAGAGTGTACCCAGGGAGAGAGGAGTGTGATTGGTGCAGATTTTAATGGTCATGTTGGTGAAGGGAACAGAGGTGATGAGGAGGTGATGGGTAGGCATGGTGTCAAGGAGAGGAATGCTGAAGGTCAGATGGTTGTAGATTTTGCAAAAAGATGGAAATGGCTGTAGTTAATACTTATTTGAAGAAGAGGGAGGAGCACAGGGTGACGTATAAGAGTGGAGGAAGATGCTCACAGGTGGATTATATTCTTTGCAGGAGGGTCAGTTTGAAAGAGATCAGAGACTGCAAGTAGTGACAGGGGAGAGTGTAGCTAAACAGCATAGGATGGTGGTCTGTAGGATGACCTGGAGGTCAAGAAGAGGAGGAAACTGGAGGGCAGAGTCGAGATCAAGTGGTGGAAGCTGAAGTGGAGGAGGACTGCAAGGTGGAATTCAGGTGTGGAGTTAACACGGGCACTGGGAGGTGTTGAAGAGCTACCGGATTGCTGGGAAACTACTGCAGAAGTGATCAGGCAGACGGCTAGAAATGTACTTGGTGTGACATCTGGAAGGAAGAAAGAGGATAAGGAAACCTGGTGGTGAAACCAAGAAGTCCAGGAGTGTATTCAAAAGAAGAGGGGAGGTAAGAAGCACATGGACAGAGAGATGAAGAAAGTAGAGCAGGTAATAAGGAGACAGAACTGCAGCGTAATAGTGCTATGGTGAAGGCCAAAGATAAGGTGTTTGGTGAATCAGGCGAGAGGTCAGACAGTAAAGAGGAAAAGGACTCACTGACACAGACAGAGTGACAGATCTGGGAAAGATGTGCTACAGGCCAGGACGACAAAGATAGAAATGGCAATGACGCAGTGAACAGAGCGTGTTGAGCAGATGAAGGAGAACTTGAGGAGCTGATGAATGAAGAAAATGAGAGAGAGAGAAGATCAATACGTGGAGAAGAGTTAACGAGGGCGTGGCAAAGAAACAAGATGGAAGTAAGGGCAGCGATGAAGAGGATGAAGAATGGAAAGGCTGTTGACCGGATGACATACCAGTGGAAGCATGGAGATGTTTAGGAGATGGCAGTTGAGTTTCTGACCAGATTGTTTAACACAATCTTGGCAAGTGAGAAGATGTCTGAAAGAGTGGAGACGTATACTGGTACCGATCTTCAAGAATAAGGGTGATGCACAGAGCTGTAGTAACTATAGAGGGATAAAGTTGATCAGCCACACCATGAAGTTCTGGGAAAGAGTCGTGGAAGCTAGGTTAAGGTAAGAGGTGAGGATTAGTGAACAGCAGTATGGTTTTATGCCGAGAAAGAGCACCACAGATGCAATGTTTGCTCTGAGGGTGTTGATGGAGAAGCAGAGAAGGTCAAGGAGCTGTAACAGCTCTTTGTGGATTTGGAGAAAGCATATGACAGGGTGCCTAGAGAGGGAGTTGTGGTTTTGTATGAGGAAGTCTGGTGTCATAGAGAAGTATGAGAGTAGTTCAGGATATGTATGAGGGCAGTGTAACAGTGGTGAGATCTGCAGTGGGCGGGATGGATGATGAAGTAGAGGTTGGATTAAGCATCAAGGATCAGCACTGCCTGCTCTGTTTGCAGTAGTAATGGACAGGTTGGATTTGGATGAGGTTAGATATTTGAGGAGTCTCCGTGGACGATGATGTTTTAAGGATGATATTGTGATCTGTAGTGAGAGTAGGGAGCAGCTTGAGGAGAACCTGAGAGATGGAGATCTGCTCAGAGAGGAGAGGAATGAAAGTGAGTAAGTCAAAGACAGAATACATGAGTGTGAACAAAAGGGAGGAAAGTAGAGTGGTTAGGATGCAGTATGGAGGTAAATAAAGGTGGAGGGAGTTTAAACATTTGGGATCAATGTAGTTCAGTGTAACGGCGAGTGTGGGAAGAGAGGTGAAGAAGAGAGTGCAGGCTGGTTGGAATGGTGGTGAAGAGTGGCTGGAGGATTTGCACAGACGTACTCAGCCAGAGTAAAAGGGAAGGTTTACAGGACAGTAGTGAGACCAGCTATGTTGTATGCGGGTTGACGGCACTGACGGTGCTGGTGTGGAGGCGGAGCTGGAGGTGTCAGAGTTAAAGATGCTGAGACGCCTAGTGTGACGTAGGTTGGACAAAATGAGTATATTAGAGGGACAGCTCAGGTTAGACGTCTTGGAGACAAAATTAGAGAAGCAAGGTTGCGTTGGTGTGGACGTGTACAGAGGAGAGACGAGGAGTATATTGGAAGGAGGATGTTGAGGATGGAGCTGCCAGGAAAGAGGAGAAGAGGAAGACCAAAGAGGAGGTTTATGGACGTGGTGTGAGAGGACATGCAGGTGGTCGGGTTGAAGCAGGAAGATGCAAAATACAGGAAGAAATGGAGACAGTTGATCCGCTGTGGCGACCCCTAAACGGGAGCAGCCGAAAGAAAAAGAAGAAGAAGATATATAGATAGATAGATAATTTATTATTTATTTTTTATAGCTCCTGTACTTCTCCTGTACTTGTTCCTCTTTCCTCAACACCCAAATTTCCCATTCGTGGGATAATAAAGGAATACTCTACTCTACTCTACTCTACTTATACTGAGTGATGGGGGAGAGGGAGGACCACCCTATCCACCCAGAGAAAGAGGACAGTTATTAAAGCAAAGGATATTGGCTTAAAGAGAACGCCTCTTTACAGTCTGAGAGAACTGATAAGTAATTAACCAATTTTGATTCAATTTGTAATCAATAAAATTGTTTTAATTAAAAAGGCCATTTTTGGACTGGGGAGTAACCTGTGTACAAAAGTAAGGAAGATTGATTTTTCCCTTTGATGGTCCTATAAATCCCCCAGCTCTTGTTAGGAAATCATCCACAACAGGGGCTTTAACAGAGAACTCTGCGTGAGCAGAGGTATAGCAGCCTCCACATTATAATGTAGTTTTAAACCGATTTTAACTGCATTGAACTTTTCTTTTTTCTGCTGAGTCACACTCAGAGCCAAATTAAGTCAGTGTTTCTGTAGTGGTGAAGTGATCCCTGTGGGCTACTTTAGCATTCAGAGGGAAACCTCCTCAGCAGATGAAGAAGAACGTGATAAACGACATCGCTGACTGCTTGCGCTAATAGCATCTATCAATACCTGCTATCAGTGTTTTTAAATACAATATCCTGGCATTAAAGCAGGGCAGCCTTCCAGTAGAGTTCAGCTCTGCCTCACGGCCAGAAACCCTCAGCAGGACATGTTCAGAAATCATCTTCCTTGGTCTGAGCTATAAATAGTGCACTGTGATCCACAGATTTCCTGAAGAGGAATCCAGGACTTGGGTTTTTTGGAATTTGGGGAACCAGACCTGAATGTGTGTGGTTCACTTGCCATTATACATTGCCTTTCCAAAGAAAAAATCTCCACCCGGATTTAACAAAGCAAACAGGTAAGAGCCTCCCATTGGATCATTACTGCAGGATGATGATGTTTCAGCTGCAACAAGTTATTGAACCCTCACTGAAGCAGTGAGCAGCTTCTCATTACTTAAACAACCCTGTCTGAAGATCATCTTGTGGTTGTGGAGAAGATGTTCATTTGTTTCAGAGGGTCAGATTATTGAAGCAAAGTCAACATCTAAGGAGAAGCTGAAACGATTAAAACTGGGTGAAGAACTGTCCAACGCATTAAACACTGGAAGGATGGCAGAGAACCGTCATCTTCACTGAAGAAATGTGATCAGAAAAAATCCTAAATGTAAGTGATCAGCGATCACTTAAACGATTGGTGAAATCAAATCATTTAAAAAAACAACAGCAGAACTCAGGGCTGTTCGACAGGGACAGTAAGAACATCTCCACACACACAATGTGAAGAACAGGAGTCTTAAACCACTGATCAGTGAGAATCATCACAGAAACAGACTTCAGTTTAATCGGGAGCATAAAGATTGGACTCTGGAGCGATGGAAGAAGGTCATGTGGTCTGATGAGCGATGGAAGAAGGTCATGTGGTCTGATGAGTCCAGATTTACCCTCTTCCAGAGTGATGGATCATCAGGGTAGGAAGAGAGAAGCATGAAGTGATCACCCATCATGCCGAGTGCCTCTAGCCTGTGGGGGCAGTGCTGTGATCTGGGGTTCTGCAGTCGGTCAGGTCTCGGTTCAGCAACGCCATGTGTCCAAAGAATGAGGTCAGCAGACCACCAAAATATACTGAATGAGCAGGTTATTCCATCAGTGAAGTTCTTCTTCTCTGATGACACAGACACATTCCAAGATGACAACGTCAGGATTCATCGGCTCAGATTGTGAAAGAGAGCTTCAGGGAGCAGAGACATCATCTTCACACATGGATTGTCCACTACAGAGTCCCACAGGTCCTACAGGTCTGGGATTTGAATCCATTACCTTCTGATCCTGGGGCCTCGTCCCTAAACACTAGAACACCGCTGCCCCACTGCTTAAAGGTTTTGCATAGGAACCTGCTGGTGACAGTGGTGGGATTCAAACCTGCAACCTCTTGGTTGTTAGGCAAGTATCTTTCCCCTAGACTGCTGATGACAGTTCAGAAGGTGGACATTCTTCCAGCTGCTGTTTCAACAAACAGGAGACACTGAAATGAACGCCAGCCACTCAGACTTTATTAAAGATGGCCCATTATCTATTAACTTGAGCCCTAAAATAGCTTAAAGGCTCAGTACATCAGAGCTTCACTGCTTTCTCTGCACTTCTACACCCACCCACCCCAAACACAGTGACATCTGACTAGCTGCCCATCTGTCTTCATGTCTCTGAGGGTGAAGCAAGGCGAGCAGGAGATGAGACTGGGACATCCGCCTGCTTCTGATGAGGTTTGAGAAGCTCTCCAGGACAACGGTGCTGTTTATCTGTTGAGCAGGTTTCCGCAGGCTAGCCCAAATGAACCAGCAGGAGATTAGCAGCAACATGAGCTGTTATTTAGAAGCCTTGCAGCTCTAGCAGCTCTGTGTTTGTACTCCAGGAGAAATCTAGCTCCCCTTAGAAGTTAGGGGAGCATTAATGGAGGATTTTCATGCCTCATGTTGCAAAAGCAGCAGGAAAATCTTTAGGTAGCATTTAGGAATCAAAACGTAAAGGATTCCAAAAAGAATTCTCATTTCCCCTTAAAAGATGTAAATCAGACAGAAGTATTGGAACACTTGGCTATTACACCTACAGGAACCTGTATGACCTCCCATCTCAACTGCCATCATTATTGGAACACTCATGATTTGTCCACAGAGCATGGTTCTGCTGCTTCAGAGTCCAGTGGTGGCACTTCACACCCCTCCATTAGACGCTTGGAGCTGCTCTGGGTGATGTGAGGCAGCTGTTTGGCCTGAAACCTGCTCCATTAAGCTCCTGGCTATTCAGCTATTTCTATGCTGAAGTGAAGCCAGATGAAGTTTAGTGACTGCAGTTTTTGAGTTGTTGGTGATTTGTACTCGTCTTCAACCATCCCAAGTTCTCTTCTTCCACTCCCCTGCTGAGGGACCTACACCGGCTCCCAGTGGCTGCTCGTATCAGGTTTAAAACTTTAACTCTTACAAGGCTACTAACAGTCTTGCATCATCTTACCTGACTGCTCTAATCAAACTCCGTGTCTCTTCTCGTCCCCTCAGACCATCAAGCACTGCTCGTCTTGAACCCCCACCGTTGAAAAAGAGAGGAAGACATGCATCAAGACTCTTCTCAGTTCTGGCCCCTCAGTGGTGGAACGAACTCCCCCTGATGTTCAGAACTGAAGAAACATTTATTTCTTTAAATAAAATGTGTAAACCTGACTGCACAGCCAGGGGTTTGGTTTTCTACACTTGTGGCAATGGCTGTAGCTTAACCACTGAACTGAATGATTATGGTGTCTAAATAGTTTTGTGTAGTGCACATTTTCTCATCAGACCAGTTTACACATCTTCATGTGATAAGAAAAGTCTCAGACGTCCACTAGATACACTTGAGACGATGTTCATGACAGCTGGGTCTTTCCCTTCTCACAGAAATGCTTGTAGACCTTCGCCAGACTGCTGTTTCATCAGGAACATCTGAACCTTGTTCATCACAGCGTCTCTGTTTGTCAGTTCTGTCAGTGCAGATTTGGATCCTTCCTCCTCGATTCACGGAGTCTTGGAGAGAATTTCCCATGAGCTCTGCTCACTGTGCTGTAAGGATTTCATTTAATGTTATTTTTTTCGAGTGGGCAAAGGAAAAGAAGAAGAGGAGGAAGGTATGTCCAGAGGAAGGAGGTGAGAAAGAAGTGAAGGAGAGTGGAAGTGAGGGTAGGAACTTTGCCAGCGTGACTGGTAAAGGTAGAGAATGAGGTTGATATTCTGTGTGTGAGAGACTAGATGGAAGGGTAGTAAGGCCAGGTGTACTGGAGGAGGGTTTAAACTGTTCTACCATGGTGTGGATAGAAGGAAGTTGAAGTTGAAGCTGGAAGTTGAAGGTGTGATAATGAATGTTGTTAGTGTTTATGCCCCACAAGTTGGTAGTGAGATGGAGGAGAAAGAGGAATTCTGGAGTGAGTTAGATGAAGTGATAGAGAGTGTACCCAGGGGAGAGAGAGTGGTGATTGGTGCAGATTTTAATGGTCATGTTGGTGAAGGGAACAGAGGTGATGAGGAGGTGATGGGTAGGCATGGTGTCAAGGAGAGGAACGCTGAAGGTCAGATGGTTGTAGATGTTGTGAAAAGGATGGAAATGGCTGTAGTTAATACTTATTTGAAGAAGAGGGAGGAGCACAGGGTGACGTATAAGAGTGGAGGAAGATGCTCACAGGTGGATTATATTCTTTGCAGGAGGGTCAGTTTGAAGGAGATTTGAGACTGTAAAGTAGTGGCAGGGGAGAGTGTAGCTAAACAGCATAGGATGGTGGTCTGTAGGATGACCTTGGAGGTCGAGAAGAGGAGGAAAGTGAGGGCAGAGTCGAGGATCAATTGGTGGAAGCTGAAGGAGGAGGACTGCAAGGTGGAATTCAGGCAGGAGTTAACACGGGCACTGGGAGGTGTTGAAGAACTACCGGATTGCCAGGAAACTACTGCAGAAGTGATCAGGCAGACTGATGTTCTTGGTGTGACATCTGGAAGGAAGAAGGAGGAGAAGGAAACTGGCCTAGTGGTAGGATAATTGCCTATGGGACGATGGATCAAGAGGTTCCAGGTTCGAATCCCCCCCTCCCGCACTACCACCACTGGGTCCCTGAGCAAGACCCTTAACCCTGAATTGCTCCAGGGGGGACTGTACCTGTAATCAGGACAAGGAAGTTGCTCTGGAAAAGAGCGTCTGCTAAATGCCATAAATGTGAGATTTGCAGTAAGAGTGATGGATGCTTTTAAGGTAGAGGTTGGATTACATCAAGGATAAGTGCTAACCCCATTTTTGTTTGCAATGGTAATGGACAGGTTGATGGACGAGGTGAGACAGGAGTCTCCGTGGACGATGATGTTTGCTGATGATATTGTGATCTGTAGTGAGAGTAGAGAGCAGCTTGAGGAGAACCTTGAGAGATGGAGATCTGCTCTAGAGAGGAGAGAAATGAAAGTGAGTAGGTCAAAGGTAGAATGAGTGTGAATGAAAGTGAGGACAGTGGAGTGGTGAGGATGGAGGGAGTAGAGGAGGTGAAGGGGGAGGAGTTTAAATACTCCGGATCAACAGTTCAGAGTAACGGTGAGTGTGGAAGAGAGGAGAAGAAGAGAGTGCAGGCAGGTTGGAATGGGTGGAGAAGAGTGGCTGGAGTGATTTGTGACAGAAGGGTACCAGCAAGAGTAAAAGGGAAAGTTTACAGGACAGTAGTGAGACCAGCTATGTTACACGTGTTGGAGAAGGTGACACTGATGAAAAGATAGGAGGCGGAGCTGGAGGTGTCACAGTTAAAGATGCTGAGATGTTCGTCGGGTGTGACGAGGATGGACAGGTTTAGAAATTAGTATATTAGAGGTACAGATCAGGTCAGACATTTTGGAGACAAAGTTAGAGAAGCAAGACTCTGTTGGTTTGGACGTGTCCAGAGGAGAGACGAGGAGTATATTGGAAGGATGTTGAAAGTGAACCGTGAAAGTGACTATTCTTGTCATTGTGAGAACACACAGCACACAGTGAACCACAATGAAACTGGACTTCTGCATTTAACCCATGCACACAAACACACACCGTGCAGCAGGGGGCAACTATGAAAGCGCCCGGGGAGCAGTGACGGGGACGGTACCTTGCTCAAGGGTACATCAGGGCAACCAACTGGTAAGAGGTTTAATCCCACAGTCTTCCGATCCTGTGGCCGACTCCCTAAACACTAGGCCACTGCTGCGCTGAAGATGGAGCTGCCAGGAAAGAGGAGAAGAGGAAGACCAAAGAGGAGGTTTATGGACGTGGTGAGAGAGGACATGGAAAGGGGACAGTGTGAAAGAGGAAGATGCAGAGGACAGGAAGACATGGTAACGGGCACTCCACTGTAGAGACATCAAATAAAGAAATAAATCTCATGAAATGAACTTACATTGACAGTTTCATTCAGGGGGTTTAGGCGTCTCTCGCCCGCTGTCTCGTGGGTAATGTGGGTGAATGCACTAATGCAATAGAACCACTCTCCTCATACAGGACTACAGTCAGACCCTCCAGCCTGACTGCCCCGTGTGCTGAAGGGGGCTCGTATTCGCCACTGAGTAACAGAAGAGGCTGCTGGCCTGTGTCTCTGTTAGGACTGCAGGCCTGACACTTACCCCGTCCTGGTGCAGATTTAATATTCTCTGAGTGTCGGGAGAAACACTGGGCTCCCTCACACTGTCGCTGCTACAAAACATCTCACCTGCAGACCTGTATCTGCTCACAGCTTTAACTCATCTCACCTGCAGACCTGTATCTGCTCACAGCTTTAACTCATCTCACCTGCAGGGTTTCCGTCCCCTGCACCGAAACAGGATCTCCTCTCAGAAATGTGTTTGGGCTTTTCTCTGTTTTTGCCTCCTTAATTGATCAGATAGGACCTCATTTGCTCAGTCACTCACTCATTCATTCTCTTACTCACTCGTTCACTCACTCATTCATTCTCTTACTCACTCGTTCACTCACTCATTCATTCTCTTACTCACTCGTTCACTCATTCATTCATTCACTCACTCATTCACTCATTCATTCATTCACTCACTCATTCACTCATTCATTCACTCATTCACTCGCCTCTGAAAACCTTTTTCGAATTATCTCCCTCTACTCACTGTAGTTATATGGTTCTTTTCCCTGTGTATCTATCTATCTATCTATATCTATCTATCTATCTATCTATCTATCTATCTATCTATCTATCTATCTGTACACATCACTGTGCAAAAGTTTTAGTCAGGTGTGTAAAATGCTGTAAACAGAACGCTTTCAGAAATGGAAGTGTTGATCATTTATTCTCATCAATCAACAAAATGCAGTGAATGAACAAAAGAGAATCTAAATCAGATCAGTATTTGGTGTGACCACCCTTTGCCTTCAAAACAGCATCAGTTCTTCTAGGTACACTCGCACACAGTTTCTGAAGGAACTCGGCCGGTCGGTCGTTCCAGACATGACTGTGTTTCTCCTCCGTGTGATGTTGATGATCACCGGTACCTGTTCGGTAAAACTGGTTGATCAGACACCGACTATAATCCTACAGAATCCCTGACTGTGTGCAAGTGTACCTAGAAGAACTGATGCTGCTCTGAAGGTAAAAGGTAGAAACACCAAATATTGATCTGATTTAGATTTTTCTTTTGTTCCTCACTTTGCATTTTGTAAATGAATAAAAAATATACAATCATTATTTATATTTCTGAAAGCATTCTGTGTTTACAGCATTTTTTTCACACCTGCCTAAAACTTTTGGACAGTGCTGTGTCTATCTATCTATCTATCTATCTATCTATCTATCTATCTATCTATCTATCTATCTATCTATCTATCTATCTATCTATCTATCTATCTACGGCTTCCCACACTTCTCCAAACTGAAGGTCCCAAAAACAAAGGGTCACTGTGGGACACCAGCACAGTCCCTCCATCACCACTCCGAGAGGAGGAGGAGGAAAGGGGGAGGAGGAGGAGGAGGAGGAGGAAGAGGAGAAGGAGGAGGAGGCACAAAAGGATGGCTGATGGAGGAGTCTCTGCGCTTCTGACTCGAGGAGAGCATCCCTCTCTCCACCCCTCCCTCCGCCACCTTTGTTTGGATCACAACTAACCCCTCGAACAGATGGTGTCCTTCTCGGGCTCCAGCAGCAGCCAATCGCCTGGCCGGGACTCAGCTGACTCGTCTGGACTCGGGCTCCGCCCTCCTGCGTTCCGATTGGACCGAGTCTTCCTGCTGTCTCTGCGCAACGATTGGTGCCCGTCGTGCTGTCTCCCGCCCTGATAGGCTGCCGTGTTGGCAGTAAAGGTTGCTGGTTTTGTCTGGAGAGAAAGAGCGGAGGGATCGCGCGTGTGGCGCAGGTGCGGTCGTCCCGGAAGCTTTGGCGAGGCTGCGGGTCTTTGCGCGGATCTGTCCGGCGCGGGGAGCGCATGGAGCCGTGCGGCGATGTGGTGCCCGACGTCGTTGCCTCGTGCTTTGGTGGATTCTCCTTCTCTCTCGCGCCAGGCGGGGACCGGAGCGCGTGCGTGAGCGGGGCCGGTGCGCGCCAGGTGAGCCCCTCCATCCCTGCGCGGCGTAAACTGCGCCAATTGCGCACGAGAGTAAAGATGAGCAGGGCGAGCAGATGGACTAACCTGAGGACAAAAGCATTGTGTTTTTTTGCATTCTGTGTGTGTGTGTGTGTGTGTGTGTGTGTGTGTGTGTGTGTGTGTGTCCCAAGTTTCCACGAGCTCTGTTTACGGCGCGCGAGGGTGCATCCGCTGCGCTACAGATGTTCAAGGGCAAAAAGGGGAACACTTTACGCAAACTGGCTTAACCTCTCCGGACGACCTTAAGCACGTGCAGGACGCCGTGCATGGTGCTGCAGCAGGCAGCTGGCTTAACATTCTGCTCTTAATGGAATTGCCCGTTCCACCTTAAATGGTGCAGTAGCGCCTGCGGCGCCACAATGTGACTGCTGCACCATTTAAGGAGGAACGGGACATTAGAACGAGAAGCTGTGCAATTGCAAACTTTGATCCAACTGGAGCCTGGCTTCGGTGTGTGTGTGAGTGTGTGTGTGTGAGTGTGTGTGTGTGTGTGTGTGTGTGTGTGTGTGTCTGTGTGTGTGTCTGTGCGCGGGCGTCTGTGTTGTAGCAAATGTGATTTGCATGCAAATGTAATGGCACCCCAGCAGATGTCTCCGAGATGCAAGAAGTTTGTAAGAAAGCGCAGACAATGAGTCAAAGGGAAGGATGCATAATGAGTAATGGTGGTGAGGTGGGAGGGGGTGGTGGGGGTCGTATTGTCCTTTAGGGACGCCTCCCTTGCTTGCAGCTGTTGCGTCTGCAGAGACAGCAGAAGTTCTGGAGATGGAGGATGGGCATTGTGAGTGGAGATACGTGCATCTGCAGCCATATATGAAAGCTGAATGCATATTTGAACACAGAGGACATGGCACTTTCACTTTTTCTTTTTCACTTTAATTTTCATGTCTCTGTGGCCTCAGGCTGTCTGTGGTTGGAGTGGACTTGAGGGTTTGGTGTGTTGGTTCATGTTGTCTCTGTAGTGCTGGAACCGGACGTCCCAGATCTGTTCATTTTCTGTCCCCCAGTGAAGCTCCCCGTGTCTCTGTGGGACAGTGATGATGGTAAAATAGTCCCCATGAACGGGTTCAGTTTTAGTCCAGAATCTTCTCAGAACTAAAACGTCTCAGACACCAGACAGTGAAGTCCAAACAACTTAACCACTTAAATGCAAACAGTTTTTAAATTTCTGCCAAATCAAAAAAGTATCTACCTTCCTGTTTGGGAAAAATTCCCCCTTTAGGGCTTAAAAGAGTAAATAAATATATAAATCTAAATATAAATATGAGTTCATCACATTGTGCCACAGAGGCTTAACAACAACAACAACAACAACAATAATAATGATAATAATAATTTTATTTATACACATTTCATACATTTTAAATGCAGCTCAGAGCATGTTGCATGTTGCAGCGCTTTGTGAGATGATTGTTAGCCGCTCTGAATGAACACACAAGGAGAAAATGAAAGTTAAAAATAGAGACGATGTACAGAATATGCCGTTAACAGTTCTGCTCAATAAAAATGTTCTTAGTTGTTTTTTAAAGCTAATAGCTGTAATTTTCTGATGAATATCCATTGCTAGTGTGTTCTAAAGTTCTGGTGAATAAAAACTAAAGGTTCCCCAGTTCTTTAAAGGTTCCCCAGAAGTTCTACTTTAGGAACTTCAGTAACAAAGTGTTGCTGATTTTAAGGGCAAATTCAGGAGAAAGTGCTGAAAGGGGAGTGAAGGAGGTTGGTTTCCTTCCTCTGTTTTTCCACTAGAGCAGCGAAGATCCGCTCGACAGAGAGAAATACTAAATGCATCTCAACACCCACCACCGAGGGGGAGACAAGGGGGGGCGGCGTTATACTATTATAACCCCCCCAAAACCGAGGGGGACCAACACACGCCTTTTGTGTCGGTTGCAGAGATAAGCGCTGGAATAGGCCGAGCAGCTGTTTGACTAATTCTGCACCAATAATCTGGTTAAGAAATCTTCCTGCAGAGTGTAACTCCGACAGCAGGCCAGGAAACAAAAGACTCGGAGGAGCAGAGACGCTGCTGTGTCCTCTGTGACTACAGTGGTCCCTTTTACCTGGGACAGCTAATAAAAATATATATATATATTCCTGTTTATCACTGCTGAGCCCTAAAGGTCACTAAAACAAAAATATGGTTTAATCAGGGGCGGTGCAGCTGTTCTGTCAGCCGTTAACACCCAAAATATCTAAAAGTGATCAAATAACACTTTTTACATTTTGGTATCTTTTACTAGAAAAGGTTTGGACTAAGCGGGTGAAATAAAGACGCACGGGTTCCTAATCGTTTTGACAGATTTTGAAGAACCGATCTTTGCTCTTTATGCTGCTGATCGGATAAATGAACGGGCTGGTAATCACCCCCAGCTGAAGAACTCCCAGTTCAGATATATTACAGAGAACGGCAGACGTGGAACCCGACCCAGTTCTGTTCATTAAGACTCGTCGTATTTCATTTAGCGACGTGGTGTTAATGGTTCCGTGTGAATTCTCTGGCTTCTTGTTCCAGTTACGGTCTGAACTGAACGTTTACACTCCGGTCTGCACACATTCACTTTGTGATTGCACAAGCACTAACACATCACAGACACAGCATCAGAGCCAATCAGAACAGAGCTCATTTGAATATATCAGTCTTAAAGGCACTGAAACAGCCTGTTTGATAACGAAGCAGCAGTGTAGATATCAGTTATTATATTGGTAAATAAGGGCACATTGAAAGTGGAGCTCAGGATTCTGAAAATGTGAAAATGAGGTATAAAGTTAAAACTGGAGTCACTGCACTTTTATAAAATGAAATAAACGGTTTGAGTGTGAAATTAAGCTGGGTTGCGGTTTTGGTTTAAGGCAGCCTCAGTCCTTCGCCGTCTTTATGGGACAGGCTTGGTCTGCAGTCTGGTTCTGTTGAAGGTTCCCCTGCCAGTCTGCTTTTATTAAAGCGCAGAAACAGCTGTTTGTTTTGGGACCTCCGGTTTTTCTGTAATCGCCGAAATTTGCCTGAGGTGCTGACTCATCTCCGAGCCGACCAAACAAAGCCTTTAATCATCAGCGTAATAATTCCCTCGGATGGCGCCACGCGATTCTGTGCACTTTTCTTCCCTTTTACTATCGACTGCATCCCTCTTTCGGCGGTGATCTCCGAGCGGATGTTCAGGTCTCGTAATGTTCACTTTTAAAGCACTCCCGAGACGGTCCAGCTGTTCTACAGAGACCCAGAACTGCTTTGTTGATTTGAGATTTTCTGGGGCCCTTGGGGCGTCAGTGCTTAACGATCAAGCCAAAAACTCCAAAACTCCAAGCCAATAACTGGTGATTTCATATCATCTGTAATCAATATTTTTATGCCAGTTTCAATAATCTCCCAGAAAACGCTCAATCAGCAATACAGCCCTTACTGGAGGGGAACCTCAGGGCCTGCTGGACCTTCAGAGATCTAATTAATTTCAGGAGATAAAATTACTATATTATATTAGATCATATTATGAAATTGACAACCCTCGTCATTGTGAGGTCACAGCACAGCACACGGTGAACCACAACTAAATTGGACCTCTGCATTTAACCCATGCACTCAAACACCGTGCAGCGGGGGACAGCTTTGAAAGCACCCAGGGAGCAGTGATGGGAACGGTACCTCAGGGTAACCTACTGGTGAGGGAATCGAACCCACAGTCTTCTGATCCTGTGACCGACTCCCTAAACACTAGACCACCGCTGCCCAGCTTATATCATACTTTTATTCAGGAGATTCATATTTGTATTTAAACTCTTCTTCAGTTTTGAAAACCATCGACTGAAATTTTTAAACCGTCAAAGTTTCTGGGTAGGTGTAGCAAATCGAGTTCTGCCATTGGTCAGGTCCTCAGGAGCGGGAGTGAAGTCCTACCATCTCTGCTTGCATCATCAGAGGAATCAGTCCATCATGCTCAGTTTCATGAGGGAGAATGTCCTTCAAACTCTAGTCCTTCAGGAAGTTCTAGATACTGACTGCAGTGGGTTTACTGAAGGAGTCGCAGTAGAAATGCAGCACACAAACACATACATGTTCCTCCAAAACACGGAACCTGTTTTACAAGCGTCCATGGTTAGTCTAGGACCGACCGAAGCTTCTCATGTGGAATGGCGTATAGGTCCAGAGTTTGGTACGATCACTGTTGTTTTGGCTCATTTTCGAACGTCTTTTGATGTTTATGGGCCGAACTGAAGGTGCAGCTCTATCGGTCATGATTTCAAACGGTTTCAGACCTTCTGAAGGCACAAACAGATGATTAAAAGATCAATATTGGTCAACATCAGCCTTCAGCATCAGATGTCTGAAGATCTTTGCCTGTACAAACCTCCTTTTATCCCACACAGACATCACTTCACACTGGTTTCACATTCAGTTCACACACTGATGGGATCTGGCGGCTTCAGGGACTTTCTTTTTGTAGCTGAGAGATTTGAGACTGAAAGGTTCACTTCTGTGCATGAATTTCATTTTGAGCTTTTCTTTCTGTGTTTTCCTCCATTTCCCTGCTTTATTCTCTATTTATACAAGCCAGATATTTCCTCCTGGAGTTTGGAGATGCCTGCAGCCACGTGTTGATGCTGAAAGAAGATTCAAATACACAGTA
>CM029366.1:34511595-34564095 GCA_017165825.1 Hepsetus odoe
GTTGTTATTTCATTTCATTCTTATTAGAATCATTGTGTTTAGTAGAATAGAATATTAAACAGTTGCACATAATAATAATAATGATAAAATAATAATAATAATACTAATAATAATAAAGATGCTGAGAATAATTACTGTAAAAAGTGAAAGTGACTACCCTTTCATTGTGATACGCAGCACAGCACAACACAACGAAACTCAACCTCTGCATTTCACCCACACGTGCAGCAGGGGGCAGCTATTGAAAGTGCCCAGGGAGCAGTGACTGAGACGGTACCTTGCTCAAGGGTACCTCAGGGCAACTTACTGGTGAGGGAACCCACAATCTTCCGATCAGGGGCAATAACCCTCACCACTAGGCCACCGCTGCCCCTACACATTATCAGGTCACAATAATTACTGCATCATTACAGTAATACAGGGATAGTTCTCACTATGGAGGTCTGGACATGACAGAGGACAGTTTGCCTTCCTGTCCTGTGTGGTCTAATGTGTAGCACCGCGGTTTGTGTCGTTTGGAGAGTCAGACTGTTCGGTGTTTAAGGGGAGAGGCATCCAGCTGTAGGTGGACGGTGGACGGTGGACGGTCCAGCTGAGGGCGGTCCTATTGAGTGGGTTTGGAGTAGGACTGACCCACGTGGACAGAACTTTAGTGATTGCACTGCCGTATCTGTGATCGTGAAGCCTTTCATTGTATTAAAAGGACCTTCATCACTTTTCAGTCAAAAGTCTTGAATGTGAGCATTGTTGAAATTTCAGTTCAGGCCAGCCAATCAGAAAAGAGATCATTTACATATATCGGCCTTTTTGATTTCTCTCCCTGAGCGGTGGGGTCTCGTGTTTAGGGATAAGGCCCCAGGATTGGAAGGCTGTAGGTTTGAGTCTAGGACTAGTCTAGGTTCCCCTGAGGTTCCCTTTAGCAAGGTACCGTGTCCATCATTGCTCCCCGGGTGCTGGATATGGGTGCCCCCTGCTGGACGGTGTGTGTGGGTTGAATACAGAGGAATCAGTTTATTGTAGTTCACTGTGCTGTGCGTTGACAATGACTAATACTTCTGTAAAAGGTAGAAGTTGGACGTGTATGAATGAATTGTGATGAATTAGGAGATCTATTTATTAGAGTAGAGTAGAGTAGAGTAATCTTTTATTCTCCCACGAATGGGAAATTTGGGCGTTACAGGGCTCTTATAAAAGTGACAGATGTACAGAAAGAATAGAAAAACGAGATATAAAAATAGAGGTATAAGGAAAGAGGGACAAGTACAGGAGAAAGGAGAAAAGTACAGGAGCTATAATAATAAATGAGCTATCTATATAAATATATAAATATAAATATATATACATATATACTATATTACCAAGATGCATATACATATCTACAAGAAGAATTATGTGACCAAATATAAACACAAGGCCTCTGAGAATCAGTGTCAGTAATGGCTAAAGATTGGACAAATTAATTGGACTTCTGTTACAATGAAGCTTTGATTGACCTGGAGCTGTGATTGGTCAGAGACACCTTTGTTGATCGTGGTCTTTGGTGATGTCAGGATCACAGAGATTTAAAAACGATATCATATGCAGCTCTAGTTTGTAGGCATGAAGATCTTTCCAGCTAAGAAGGTTGCGAAGACCTGTTTGCTTCTTTATGGGTCAGTGGAGTTTTTTGAAAGGAAATAATTGGTGTGACAGGGTTCGAGTGTGGAGCTCTTAGGTTTGGAAGTGAAAAGTGAAGTGACTATTAGTCAATGTGAACACACTGAGCACATCCTCTGTATTTAACCCACACACACCTTCCAGCAGGGGAGACATATCCAGCACCCGGGGAGCAGTGATGGGGACGGTATCTTGCTCAAGGGAACTTTAGGGCAGCATACAGGTCAAGGATTCAAACCCACGACCTTCTGATCCTGGGGCCTGGTCCCTGAACAGCCCACCGCCGGCCCAGAAGGTTAATCCGGATCCTCGACCCTACAGTTCAGGAAAGGAGTCAAATTCAGCCCTTTGAGTGAAGAAATTCCCCACATCCAGCCGTGTTCTGGCTCTAAGCTCAGTCATGACGAGACATTAGGGACGGGACTCTGTCGGTTCCTCTGGTGTAGGAGAACAGAGTGGTGCTCAGATATTTTATCGAGCCAGTGAGGAGGGCGAGTTTGTCCGGATGTACAGCAGCAGTATCACTGACAGAGTGATAACATACAATGATCAAAATCATTACGTCCAAAGCCGAGAGGAGATCCACATCCATATCTTGACGATAGATCAGAAAGATGGTCCAAAATGACACAGAAGACTCCTGAACTCCATTAAAAAGAGCTGGAGTCTGTTTATCTCCCTTATTCTTCCAGGGAAGTACAGAAAGAATGAGAGTAGATTCACCAGCAGCTGGATTTCTGCTCAGCTCAGGCAGGTTCCACCTCTACTGATGACTGAGGAAGTTTGGGTGAACCTCAATGTTCCTTCTCAAAAACAGGATCTACCATCTCAGCTAGTTTTATTCATCAATCTCATGAGTTACTGTGAGCAAAGTTCGGTTCTTTCTGTCACCTTTGTCCTTCGATGTGAATTGCTGATTTGTCTCCTTCTGTCCTCAGACGCTCATGCACAAAGCAGAGGTTCTGAAAAGCAGTCCGAGTCCTAACAGATCTGCTGTTTTGGATCTCTGTCCTCTGTACTTATCTATCTGTACTTGAATATTTTTGCTTCCCTACTTTCTCCTCCTTCCATTTTCAGAACTGACTCCTTCCATTAGTCTGAACATCTGAGTTGAATCCTGCATGATTTTTATTCTCCATCACCTTCCCAACATCCAGACCGTCTCAGACTGAATGGACACAAACACACAGAAAAGACGTCCCTCTGTGTGTCCATCGGAGCAGGACTGAGTGAAGGGGACGTTAGAAACGTCCTTCAGAGGAGACACTTTTTACTTTTTTTAGCAATACTTTTTACTATTACATTATGAGCACACAAGCAGGGGCACTACAGGGGCGGAGGCGTCCTAGTGGCCCCACGATCAGAAGGTAAGGAGGTGGTCTAGTGGTGGTACTTGCCTCTGGACCTATAGATCAAGAGGTCCCAGGTTCGAATCCCACCTCCAGCACTACCACCACTGGGTCCCTGAGACCCTGAACCCTGAGTGTCTCCAGGGGGGACTGTCCCTGTAATCAGGACATGGAAGACACTCTGGATAAGAGCGTTTGATAAATGTATCAAATGTCAATGTAAGGTCATGGGTTTGAATCCCAGACTAGTGGGTTGCCCTGAAATGCCCTTTTCCAAGGAACTGTCCCCATCACTGCTCCCCAAGTGCCAGGCGAGTCTGCCCCCTGCAGTGAGCGTGTGATACAGAGATCACATTTCATTGTGCTTCACTGTGTGCTCACAATGATGAACAATCACTTTCACTTTCACTACTTTTTGAATCACTACCTCTGCGTTTTTCAGTCTTTTTTACGTTTCTGTATCTGAATAAGGTAGAAATACTCCCTGTTGTGTCTCTCTATCACACACACGTATGATGATGTGTTTTGCTGATAAGTAGAATCAGAAAAGGCCGGGCTGTCCTCGGGAGGAACGCTGAGCTGCGTTAGGTGATTTTAACAAATGTGACTTTTAGATGATTCTAATGGTACTGGTGTATTTCACTGTAGTATTTGTTCAGTAATTCTGGTCCAGACCTTCGGTGAAAAACAGTTGTTTATACTTCCCACTCGCAGCATTTGGCAAATTCTAAATCTTCATTGCTCTCAGGTTTAATGCTCTCGCTGCTGGTATGATTGAGTCAGCATTAGCACCATATGGGACAGCAGATGTCCCTCTTCACCATTCAGGTGCTGGTTCTGTCTAAGACGTGATAACGCTAAAGCTATTTCTGAACTCTGAGCTCCAAACGAAGGCTTGCATGTTTTCTGCCCTGGTGCTTTCATTCGGAAGATCAAAATATCCCTGCGGTTCTTTTAGCCTCCGCAATGTAGGACAACATACATCCTGCTCCACATTGAACACTTAATCCAAAATTTGCCAGTTAGAGATGAGTAAGACCTGACTTTTGTATTTCCAAGCCTGCAAACTTTGCTTTATTATGGATGCATGTTATATAAACAGTCTGTGGTTCAGATGAGTCGAGGAAGGACTGCAGAAAACATGGCGAAGGTGGAGAGAATGGAGAAACTAAAGATTGTGAATGTAATTTTTTTAACTGCTCTATTTTAAAACAGCTGCTCTAGTGTCTGGCTCCTGAGACAAAGTGTTTACACTCTTTTATTGTATCTCTTTCTCCAATTTCTTCCACATTTGATCTGCCTTGCTGAGCAAATCAGATTACTTTAAAACAAAAGCCAGCAGCTTGTGAGGTTTAGCTTTTACACACGATCTGTGTGTTCCTGCTCTGCATCACTGCATCCTTCCTTTATAGAACAACAGAAAGTTGGTGCTTCAGTTCTGAGCGAGTGACACCCAGAGAGGACAGGCTGGATCGATAGGACTAGGAAGTGTTTGCAGAGAATATGGACGCATATTTGCATTTTTATCAGAAACAAAACTTAAAGCATTTACAACAGAGGATTTTTTCTGAAGAGCGTAACTCCACAGTGCTTTATTTTCATTTTTGAAACTGTGAAGTTTGCAGAATAAGAAGAGCAGCTGTTGCAATAAGATCCAGAAAGTAGCATCTTTAGAAAGACTGATGTTTTACATCTGTGTGTGTAAAAATCCCATTCCCAACAATGTGGAGCTTGAAAGGGAAATTCTGGTGTGGACCAGAGGAGGATGGGTTCTGCTCACAAGCTTTGGTTTCTCCTGATGTTTCCTTCTCCAGTTCAGGGAGTTTTGCCTCAGTTTGGACTCCGACTTGACTCGGATTCTGAAAAGCTGCTCTGCTGCTCCGTTAGCTGTAAAATGCCTTAAAAATGAACAACATGAGAATGAAAAGCGGTTTGTAGCTTTGATTTGAAATTCATGGGAAAAAAAGTTTGTCCAGATACTTTTGGAGCCACTCTTTGGCACATTTCATCATGAAATTAACATTTTACACTACAGTGCAAAAATGTTGAACCCATCATTTCTTCATATTTTGCTTCCAGACTTTCTTGTATATTTAATGTCCAGTTCTCCAGATCTTCCTGAAGGACAGTGTTGTTGTCTCTCATGTTCAGTCCAGTCTCTGTACCTGAGCAGTTTGATAGTTCTGTGTTGGTTAATCCACACAGTGATCTACGTCTGAACCTTCAAGCAGAACAAAGCGTCTAACTTAAGACATGAAGCAGTGAAGAACCAGGAGCAGATGATTCCAGATGATTGGGTGATTTGTTTACTGCTGATGCTGAATGCTGAGTGGGTGGAACCCCTTCATGTAGAACTTTGTATCTTGGACATTTTGCAGCCTGAAGCTCAAAAACATTTGTTCTGGTTTCTTTCATTTAATCAACATGATAAAGATCAGACAGCCTGACAGGAAACGGAATTCGAATTCGAACTGATTCAAAACAGAATATACAGAAATAAGAGGCGGTTTAAGACTTTTGCACAGAACTGTATATTGACATTTTCAGATTTTATCAGAAGCTCTCACGCAGAGCTTTGCTTAGAGCCTCCCTGGAGCTCCTTGGGGTTATGAGTCTTGCTCAGGGGCTCAAATGCTGCTGTAGTTAGTTTAGAGCCCATTCAAATCCAGTATATTTGGTAAAAAAGAAAAGAACAAATTGAACACGTTCTGACAGCAACATTGCATCATTTAAACAAATGAAATAAAAAATAAATTAAAAATATTTATTTTACATAAGTTACAGTGCAAAATATGAATGTGTCAAAACAGCTTTCAACATTTACATTTACAGCATTTATCAGACGCTCTTCTCCAGAGTGTCTTCCATGTCCTGATTACAGGGACAGTCCCCCCTGGAGACACTCAGGGTTCAGGGTCTCAGGGACCCAGTGGTGGTAGTGCTGGAGGTGGGATTGAACCTGGGACCTCTTGAGCCACAGGTCCATAGACAAGAACCACCACTAGACCACCAACACCCAACATTTTCATCACTTTCACTACAATTTTCACAAACACAACATCATAAACTCTAATTTCATGAACTGTTTTTATAACATGAGATCTTCTGGTGTGTTTTTGTTTTCCAGACTTTTTTCCTTATTCCTGATATCAAACTGTGACTCAGATCCAACTCCACACAACCCCACTGGAGATCTACGCGTTTGAACATCTCTGAAGTTCTTTGACTCCACTGCTAAAATCTTCAGAAGGATAAAAGGCTGATCCAGTTAGGCTTCTTAACACTTGATGAAAATCTCACCACGCTATCCTATTGCTTCTCTGGGAGTCCAGACCATTTTGGATCTAAGAGGTTAATACTGACTGTAAAAATGTCTAGAGGGACTGCTTTCTGTGTTGTGCAGAGCTTTCTTCTGCTGGCAGCAGCAACGCTGACCTCTGTTGAGGCTACAGAATGTCCTCAGCTTTGCGTGTGTGAAATCCGGCCTTGGTTCACACCTCAGTCCACCTACAGGGAAGCGACGACCGTGGACTGCAATGACCTTCGCCTCACGCGCATCCCTGGTAACCTCTCAAGTGACACTCAGGTTTTGCTCCTGCAGAGTAACTACATTGCCAGGACCAGTGAGGAACTTGAGCAGCTCCTGAACTTAACTGAGCTGGATCTGTCCCAGAACAATTTCAGCAACATTCGTGACATAGGTCTGACTAACATGTCTCAGCTCACCACGCTCCATCTGGAAGAGAATCAAATTGTTGAGATGCCTGACTTCAGCCTGCAGGACCTAACGAATCTTCAAGAGCTTTACATCAACCACAATCAGATCAACTTCATTGCACCCAATGCATTTGCCGGTTTGCGCAACTTGCTGAGGCTCCACCTGAACTCCAACAGGCTCAAGGCCATCGACAGCCGCTGGTTTGATTCCACCCCTAACCTTGAGATCCTGATGATTGGGGAAAATCCTGTGGTGGGCATTCTGGACTTGAACTTCAAGCCTCTTGTTAATCTGAGAAGTTTGGTACTGGCAGGGATGGAACTCACAGACATACCAGGCAATGCTTTTGTTGGACTGGACAATCTTGAGAGCCTCTCCTTTTATGACAATAAACTTGTGAGGGTGCCTCAAAATGCTCTGCAGAAACTGCCAAACCTGAAATTTTTGGATTTGAACAAGAACCCTGTGCACAAGATCCAAGAAGGAGACTTTAAAAATATGTTAAGGTTGAAAGAACTTGGTATCAATAATATGGGGGAGCTTGTCTCCATAGATCGCTTTGCGCTGGATAATCTCCCAGAACTGACTAAACTTGAGGCCACCAACAACCCCAAGCTTTCCTTCATCAGCCGATTGGCATTCCGGGATGTGCCGTCTCTCGAGAGTCTCATGCTTAACAACAATGCTCTCAACTCCCTCTACCTGACAACAGTTGAATCCTTGCCCAACCTGCGGGAGATCAGCATCCACAGCAACCCGCTACGCTGTGACTGTGTCATCCAGTGGATGAGCTCCAACAAGACCACCATTCGGTTTATGGAACCTCTTTCCATGTACTGTGCAATGCCACCTGAAGTAAGAGGCCAGCGCATGAAAGAGGTACTTTCTCATGAATCTGCTGAGCAATGCCTACCCATGATCTCCCATGACACTTTCCCCAACCACCTCAACCTGGACATTGGAATGACGGTAGACTTGGACTGCCGTGCGATGGCCGAGCCTGAACCGGAGATATACTGGGTGACTCCTTTTGGTAACAAGGTCATGATTGATACCATGTCTGACAAGTATCGTCTCAACAGTGCTGGAACCCTGCACATATCTAACATTCAGGTGGACGACTCTGGTCACTACACATGTGTTGCTCAGAACACAGAGGGAGCCGACACTCGCGTGACTGCCATCCGGGTCAACGGAACTCTTCTGGACAGCACCCAGCTCATGAAGATTTATGTGAAACATACTGAATCCCACTCTATCTTGGTGTCCTGGAAGGTGAACTCCAATGTGATGACCTCCAACCTCAAGTGGTCCTCTGCCACCATGAAGATTGACAACCCCCACATCACCTACACAGCCAGAGTCCCTGTCGATGTCCACGAGTACAATCTCACGCACCTTCAGCCTGCCACAGAGTACGAGGTTTGTCTCTCGGTCTCCAACATCCACCAGCAGACTCAAAAGTCTTGCGTCAACGTCACGACCAAGCATGCCACCTTTGCCGTGGAGATTTCCGACCAAGGTGCAAACACGGCCCTTGCGGCTGTCATGGGTACGATCCTGGCCATCATCAGCCTGGGCTCCATCACTGTCTACATTGCCAAGAGATGGAAGAGGAAGAACTACCACCATTCCCTCAAGAAGTACATGCAGAAAACCTCCTCCATTCCACTGAATGAACTCTACCCACCTCTCATCAACCTGTGGGAGGTGGACAGCGAGAAGGACAAAGACTCATCAGAACCCAAACCCACCCAGGTGGACACAACAAGAAGCTACTACATGTGGTGAAGCCCCTCAAACTGTTCTTTTAGAGCACAAAGACACACCCTTTCACTTATTTGTGCAAAAACAAGTGGCTCTTTTTCTCTGCTTTGCTTACAGGAAGCAACAACATGGACTGAAATTTCAGACATTTTAGTAGAGCGTATTGCCTTTCCCTCTTCTCTGACTCAACTTGGCAGCTTTGTTTAGTTTCTGAGACATATTAGTAGCTGTGCTTTTTCTGTTCACTATATTTTACTGGCACAGCGCACTGTAGATATTGTCAAAGATGATTTTTTTGGGTCGATTAATGCTGTGGCAGTAAGTTTGATCCAGTATTGATAAGTCTTTGGCAGTATTCATAGAGAATGCAAAGTTTCTTTCTTTCTTTTGTAAAACAGGTATACTGTTGTGCACCGAAATATATTAACAATTTTGTCCTTGGACTCCAATGTAAGCTGACAAGGTGAGTTTAGACTTGATACACTGTCTATTGAATAATGTTAGCGATTGTTCTGTAATGTTGTATCAACTATAATTTGAACTTTTTTTGATTTGATCGTTACATTTTGATTTAGAGCCTAAAGTGATGGTTCAAAGTTTCACCAAGATTTCTACAGATCCAGAGTCTCGAGGCGTTTTCTGATCGTTCTGTGTGCAGTTCTGGAGTCTCTCTCTTCTCCAGTCTGACGTGTCAACTGGTATTTTTACCATTGCTGTTGCTAATTTATAATCACATTTATTTTTGAGTTCGAAGATATTTAATATAATTCTCCGCAAATTCCAAATTCATACTAAAATCATTGCCTCCTTACAGTTCCATCACAACACTGCACAACCAAGTGATCTTAATCACAGAACAGCAAAATCATCCATGAAAGCTTCTGTTTTGCACAGCTGAGCGATCGAACTGCACACAGAGCGAATCGAGTAAATCATTTGACTCTGGATGAGCAGGAAAACTGGAACTGATGGTAAAATGTTGAACTATTGCTTCAGAATTGCAGGTAAGAATTTTATACCAGCAATAGAAATGTGAATGTTTTAACAATTAGGCGAGTAGAAGATAATGCTTTTTTAAAAATGATTCAGGTATTTCCTTTTTTATTTGCTAGAATCAGTTCACGAACATTTGATTTGTTGTAATTTACACATGCAATGTATGTTGCATATTAAGGCGCAAACAAAAATAAAATACAGTTTTGTTCTGATATTTTTTATACAATGATTTTCAACCGAAGTGTCATTTTTCTGCTTCTCTGCTTCACGTTTTGCATCATTAGCACCGGAGCACTGGTCGTCTTTAAATGAATGACAGCTTCAATCTGTCCTACCAGCGTAAATCAGAAATCTCAGTAATAAATCAGACACACCGACGGGGTCAAGAAAAGCAATTCTGAGAGTAAGATTAAAGTCCCGTTTTTCTTCACAAATTGCCTGGAGGGCAGATGATTCATCAGAGTAGCTTCTCATGAGTGATTGGGATTCTTTGCAGACTCGTGGATAATTAAAGGTAATGAAATGTTCCTTTTTTATGGACATTTAGTTCTCAAAGTCAGTGGATATATACGACCCACATGGTGGTCCACTGTCACAGAACATGTTTAATGGCACGAGCTCCTCCTGCTGCTATTTAAAGTCTAAGACCTCCGGCATGAAAAGGAAAAAAGAGGAAGAGTAATGCCAAGTGATCAGCAGCTTCGCCATCAGTCAAGCAGAGCTGCCCTGTGCTACAAAACATCCAACAGGTCTCAGGTTCGAATCCCACCTCCAACACTACCACCAATGGGTTCCTGAGCAAAGACAGAGAGACAGAGAGAGAGACAGACAGAAAGACAGAGAGAGTGTCAGAATGAGAGAGAGAGATAGACAGAGAGAGAGAGAGACAGAGAGTGTCAGAATGAGAGAGAGAGATAGACAGAGAGAGAGAGAGACAGAGAGAGTGACAGAATGAGAGAGAGAGAGAGAAAGACAGAGACAGACAGAAAGAGAGAGAGTCAGAATGAGAGAGAGAGATAGACAGAGAGAGAGAGACAGAGAGAGTGACAGAATGAGAGAGAGAGAGAGAGAGGGAGAGAGAGACAGAGAGAGTGACAGAATGAGAGAGATAGATGGAAAGACAGAGTGTCAGAATGAGAGAGAGAGAGAAAGACAGAGACAGACAGAAAGACAGAGAGTGTCAGAATGAGAGAGAGACAGAGAGAGAAAGAAAGACAGAGAGACAGAGAAAGAAAGACAGAGAGAGTGTCAGAATGAGAGAGGGAGAGAGGGAGGAATATTTTATGTCTTTCTGGAATTTCTGTAGGTAGAATTTAAACCATACCCACCAGCTTAGCAGCAGTGTGAATTTCCATTAGCTTTATTTCTAAGAACCCCCCGTGGGGAATGATCATGCTGGGGGATGGGCCTTTTTATATTTATTGAGTCTGTGGTTTAGTAAAATCCCTCCATTTCCATTTCAAAATTCTTGGTTCAGATGTTGTGATTTGTCTTTCTGTGTCCCCTGCAGGACCTGTTTTTAATAAATGACATATTAAAATGCCCCTTGAACATATTCCAGATATAACTTTTGATATTCTCAGTCTGTAGAAGCATCTGAGGTTCCTTCACCTTCATCAAGAAGCTTAAGTCTTCAGTGACTCCCGTATTCTGGTGGAATATCTTGAAACCAGTGAGGCCTTTGCTGGAATATTAAACAGGAGCTGGGAGGGGCTCTCCTCTCAGCTGGTGTGATCTTTACCAGCCTTTCCTTGGCAACCAGTACCTCAGACTGTAAGCCAAGGAAAAAGGTGCCTTCACACCGACACTGGTGTCCTCTAAGGGATGCGATGCAGCGCATATATTTGAAGACAAGCGAATCACCGGGGGGGACGCAGGCCGATCCGCTCACACTCCACACAGTGATCTCCACTCTCACTTTCATACAAACCCAACCTTCTGTCTGATCACTGCAGCTCAGCTTCCACACGGAATCATTTTAGTCACAGCAAGAGCACAATTACTTCAACAGGAAGTTATCGTTCCTTTTTAAAATACAGCCTGTAAACCCTCCATCATTTCCTGTATTTTTGCATCAGTTTGACCTAAAACATCATCAGACGTCCTAAAGGTGAAGTGAAAGTGACTATTCTTGTCATTGCAAGGTCACAACAAAACAGTGGACCACAACAAAATTGGACCTCTGCATTTAATGCATGCAAACACCGTGCAGGAGGGGGCAGCTATGAAAGCGCCCAGGGAGCAGTGACAGGGACGGTACCTTGCTCAAGGGTACCTCAGAGCAACCAACTGGTGAGGGGTTTGAACCACAATCTTCCGATCCTGTGGCCGACTCCCTAAACACTAGGACACCACTGCCTAGGTAGATAAAGGTATAGATATAGAAGATATAAGATATAATGTAGATATAGGGTGCTGGTGGTCTAGTGGTGGTTCTTGTCTATGGACCTGTGGCTCCAGAGGTCCCAGGTTCAATCCCACCTCCAGCACTACCACCACTGGGTCCCTGAGACCCTGAACCCTGAGTGTCTCCAGGGGGGACTGTCCCTGTAATCAGGACATGGATGTCTCTCAGGATAAGAGCGTCTGATAAACGCCGTAAATGTAAATATAGAACCCAATTAAAACTAATTAAAATACACTATATTAAACTCGATCCTGTATTATTTTATCTGTGAGGGTAAAAGTGTGAACCTCCAGGATCAGCAGTTAATCTGAAGGTGAAGGTATTGTCAGTCGATGAAGAACAGTCAGGCGTGTGGAACCTGATTTATTGAAAGACCTTGTTCGATCCTTTGTGATGTATTTGTTAAAGTACCGTGTGATTCACGTCCCCTAACGAGACACAGCTACACATTCTAAAGCATACATTGGTTCTTTATTGCAGAAAAATAAAGCATGTCCACAACTGTATAACACACAGAGAAAAATGACTGTATACACACTTATTTATACACTTATGTATTTGGAAAATGTACATTATGCTGGGAGCATCAAATACATTACATTACATTTACAGCATTTATCAGACGCTCTAATCCAGAGAGACGTCCATGTTCTGATTACAGGGACACTCAGGGTTCAGGGTCTCAGGGACCCAGTGGTGGTAGTGCTGGAGGTGGGATTGAACCTGGGACCTCTGGAGCCACAGGTCCATAGACAAGTACCACCACTAGAACACCACCACCCTGTTACAGTAACTGGAAATCATTTCTTACTTTATTAAATCTGCTAAAAAAAATCTAAACATTTAGAACAACGTGAGCATGAGGTGCAGCGTGACCATGTAATGTGTGAGGTGTTCATGTTATTTTGGCTCCCATCCTCATCTAATCCTCATCTATTGTGAATTGCTCAAGTTTGATGGATATGCTCTGCACAAAAATATATCTGGCATTTTACTTGCATTCAGTCTAATAAAACAAGGAACTGAGGAATACAGGAAGAAATGGAAACCGATGACCTAAACAGGAGCAGCCAGAAAGAAGAAGGAGAGTTTTAGGAGAGCTAAAGGAAATGCTTCATTTTGCAGAAGACCTTACACCACATGTCTGATCAGCAGCCGCAGTCCAACTTTATTTTTGTCTTGAGACATCAGAAGTCCCCTCACCACTGCTGGTACTGTATCCTGAGGAGTGTCAAACCAGCAGCAGGTTTGGAATGGGATGTTTGTCCAGAGGCTTTGTTATACCACCTTGTATACCAGGCTGTGTCTCCGAGCCGCTGACAGGTCATCCAGGCGGTTGTTTGCTGCCAAAAGGAAGGTAAAGTTCATAAAGCAGCAGGCGGTGTTGGGCGTGTCTTCAGGGATTCTTTTTCACAGCTCCGGTTTTGCGCCAGTGACAATGTTCCACAACACTAAATGTTTTTGGCTGTAACTAGGGACGATATGATGACCGTACAAGTGTATGATTAAAAAAAGGCAACATCTTTCATCTGCTCGCATGTTGTCATCAAAAATGAGATGCAGATTATAATGAGATGAGGAGGAAGAAGGATCGCTGTATCTGGATGGGTATTTTAATCATGTTAATGGATTTAGGCCGTCATGGCGGTGCAGAGTTTAAGGAACGACAGGCTAAAGTCTGAACAAATTAATTGACCTTTGATGTTTTCCCAAAGAAAATTTTTCAAATTGGACAGCATCACCTACTGAGTCTGCAGCATCCGGTAGAAATGGACAACAGTGATCTTTTCTGATGTAACTGGAAGATTGACTTTCATTTTTTGTTGTTTTTTGTCATTTCCAAAATGACATTGTTTTAGTGAGTCATCCAGAGTCAGTGGTGCGTCTCCCAGTGATGCTCCACGTGTCTCTGAGTGTCTCCATGTGATGGTGATGATGGTAAAATAGCCCATTTTAGTCCAAAATCGTCTCCAAACTAAAATGTGATGTTTGTGAGGGACGTTCAGATGTCCGGTTCAGTTCACACAGTATTTCACAGGAAACCAAAGCAAAGAAAAATAGAAAACATTCCTGTTACAGAACTGCTATTTATTCTGCTGGAGATGTCATGGACATCCCAAGGACAGCACAGTACAGTATGTTAAAATGTCAGAAAATGTCGTGGGAGATGGTGGAAGGATGGCTGAGTGTGAACTGATGGCCTGATGGAGATTATTAGAAGTGACTGACCTGAGCTCAGCCTGGCGTGCTGATCTTATTGCTCACCTGTCTCCCTGGATCAGTTGAGGAAGAAGATCTGATGTGCTGAAGTTACAGCGCAGTGTTTCGACTCTACATCAGCAAACTCGATTTGGAAAGAAACAAGATTAACTTTCAGAATCTCAAGTTCAATTCAAGATGGTTTCCATCCTCATCAAGTGGTGCAATATGGAAGCACCGGCCCATTTTAAACACAGACCCATCATTTCTGCCTGCTGAGCTTATTGTCCATGCAGGTCATCTCCTCAGAAGAGCTAAGCAAAGGTCTAGAGCTGACTGTGACCTTTACACCGTGTCTGCTCAACGGGAGGATTTAAATGAGGATCAATCAAAAGCTCAACCCTACGGGCAGAAATGACCAACCTCAGGTGTCTTTTTTTTGAATACACTGAGCTTTTCTCACTAAAAATGAAATGTGTTTATTTCAGTGTGTTCAGTGATGTTACCTGCTTTCCTGTAGAATTTCACTAGAAGATCCAAATGGCCATGTTGTCTTTGTACTGAGAACGTTCTGAAGGAGCTCCTGATGGATCCCACACAGCTGTGGTTCTGATCCACTTTACACTCAAGAAGAGTTCAATTTCATCTTCCTGAATGGTGTGTCCTTTACTTCACCATCCTCCAGTAGTGCATATTTAGCTATTAACCCGTGCAAATGTATGTTTAACTAGATAACTCATGAATCATTTGCTTGAAAAAATATTGCAATTGCATATTTAAATGTGCTTTACAAAACTATGCATCCAATGTAAAAAATATTTTTTATAGATTTTTGCCCCAAGATTACAATTGCAGCTGAAAACCAAACACAAAATCATTTCACAAATTTCCTTCTTGGAGTGTGTCCTCCCTGAAATTACAGACACAACATCCAGCCTGCAGGGGCGTGGCCCAGTTCTGTGGGCGGGCCTTGTGTTTCTTGGTCCTTTCTATGTGGAGTGGACATGTTGTCACCGTGTCTTTGTGTTTTCTCCAGGAGCTCCTGCCCACCGTCCATGGACCTGTAAGTCTAGTTTGTCTGTGTGTTTGTCCTGAGATGGACTATTGAATTGTCCAGGGTGTGTCCCCACTTTTTGCCCTATGAGAGCTGGGAAATATTGCATCACCACCTGCGACCCTAATTAGGACAAGCGGCTCAGAAAATGAGTGAGAGATTGAGTTTCATTAGTGGTTCCTGATCATCACCTGCTTTGATGAATCGGTGCTTCGTGAAATTCCATCAGGAGCTGCTGATGGAAGCGAACAGTTCACTGTAAAACTAAAGCTGATCTTAAAACCAGGTCAGAAGATAAAAAACTTAAGAACTAATATTTTTGTTACTTTGTATCTTTGTTTGATTTTTTTCTGTTCCTGGAAAAACGAATGTTTTGCTTGTTTTAAACAATTTGCTTAAGACATTTGCACAGAAATTAAGTTGCAAATGAAAGAATATGTTCTATATGTGTGTCTGATTGGCTGAAACATCATATAGTGATCCCCGTGAAGATGCTCACAGAAAGGCTTTTAATTTTCATCTCAAAAGAAAACTATACTATACTGTAAGAACTATATTATGAGTGATTATAAACAAAGACCTTGTTCCAGCCACTTGTTACAAAAAAACCTATTCATTTGGTTTGAGATGTTGATTGAATTACTGGATTGTTATATTTACTTCCTGCGCAGACTGAGGAAAGCCCATCTCCCACCTTCCATCCTCACCATCTTCTACAGAGGAACCATCGAGAGCATCCTGAGCGGCTGCATTACTGCCTGGTACGGGAACTGCAACGTCTTAGACCACAAGTCCCTACAACGGGTAGTGAGAACAGCTGAGAAGATCATCGGGGTCTCTCTGCCCTCTGTACAGGACATCTTCACCACTCGCTGCATCCGCAAAGCAACCAGCATTGTGGATGATCCCTCCCACCCTTCCCACACTCTCTTCTCCCTCCTGCCGTCCCACACTCTCTTCTCCCTCCTGCCGTCCCACACTCTCTTCTCCCTCCTGCCATCCGGGAAAAGGTTCCGCAGCATACGGGCCTCCACTTCCAGGATGGGAAATAGTTTCTTCCCCCTGAACATCAGACTGTTGAACTCTGAATCCACCAATATCATGAACTCTTAAACCCAGTCCACTTTTCATCCTGTATTTATTTATTTATCTCATGTTGCACTCTGCACTTTATCAGTAACACCACTCCACCACACTGCTACACCATAATCTACCTGGGCTGCTTTGTTCCACAACACTGCAGCCCTCTAGGGATGAATGTACTGTCTGTCGTGCCGTCTGTTGTTGTCTGTCTGTCTGCACTTGTTGCCCCGTGTTGTGTCTTATGTTGTCTTGTGTCTTGTCTTGTGTGTAGCACCAGGGTCCTGGAGGAACGTTATTTCGTTTCACTGTGTTCTGTGTATATGGCTGAAATGACAATAAAATCCTACTTGACTTGACTCACCCTCAGTTTACTGAGTCATTGCTCTGCAGGCAATCAATAAATTAGTTTAGCTATTTAGTCACTGATTCTAAATCTATTTATTATTTTTATCATAATGCAGTTATGATTAATTCTCCACTTATTAATGAAAGATTACTAATATGCCACTGTACACAGTATTGACTTGTTTACATGCATTAATGAACATTTATCACATTTATCACATGGACTTACAATTTGTGAACATATTTTGTTGATTTCTGTGTAACTTGATGGTGTCGACAGCTCTCCACTGTTGGTTTCTCCTCTTTCAGACGTTACCGAAGACGTGTTGCGGTTTAGTCTCTAGGAATTCACTGCCTTGTGATGCTCCTGTTTCCGCGGCAACCCTCCTTTCCTCCACCTGCCAAAACTGGCAGCAAAGTCTGTAAAACAACACCCCCCCCAGCACACACACCAGACAAAAATATCACTGACAAGGTCAACACCCTTCCGGCAAAGATCTGTAAAAAACACATCATGTACACTTTTGAAAAGACCCCCCGCTTCCAGAGAGGGACTGACTGACTATAGCACACAGCTAATGAGACGTACCATGGACATCACCAGGACACACCGAGGCCCAATCACATGGAGCAGGATCTCTGGGCTGGATTTGGTCCCATTCTTTTACCAGCGTGTCCCGGAATGTGTCACTGGCTGCACTGAAAGACCAACTACTCAGCGGACGTCCTCTTTCTGTCTTGTCCCACCACGCCAAAATCTCTTATTTTGCACCAAAGACAAAATAAAAGCTTTTTTTTAAAGTTTCCAATTTTCCACTGGATCAATACTGTTTTTCCAAAAAAACAAAACAAGGGAAATGGATTCATACAGCACCTTTTATACACTGCAGACTGAGAGTGCTCTGTGAATGAGGAAAGATGCAAAGCTTTTAAAAGATAAAAGGCAACAGAAATGATTACAAACCCCTGGTCCGACCCTGACACTCATTCACACCAACATCTCAGTACTGTCATTATTAGTCAGGAAAAGCCTCAGGAACATGCTGTGTCCAAATATTCCTGAGGCTTCCCTCATATAATGTAGAAAACACACTGAGTGATCTGACCAGCATGTGGATCCACGAGTCAAAAGCAAGGATCAGAAAGGATGTTTGCCTTTGGGACACAGCTCCAGTCTGCTTTAATTGGCAGGCAGGCACAGGAAGCACCTTGCCTACTGCAAGTAGATCAAGGAAGTGAGATCCGATCACAAGCAATCACTCTAGACGCCTGTGGAGGTGCTTTCATGAGCTGATCAGACACTCAGTGCCAGGTATGTCTTACTGGTCCTTCTTGTTCAGAGCTGACCTTCTCATCCTCAGGCTCATCCTCTTTGCTTCATCTAGCTCTCTGGGTAGAAACTCTGACATGTTGGGTTTGGCTAAGCTCTCTTCAGCTCCCGGGCCAAACTACAGCACAGAACCTTAAACACTGACCACATTTCATTTTATGCTTCACAGATTGGACAGTGTGACTGAACCGAGAGCAAACTGGAAAAGATGAGCACACACACCCCACAGCATCATCCTGATAATGTGATTGTTGGAACTGGCAGATCTGCCTTAAAAGCAGTCCTGTTCTGCAGTCGTTTTATTTAAATATGTTAATGAGGTCATTTTTGATTACCTCTAGACGTGTGGCTGTGGGGTTCTGCTTGATTAAGATCTTGCCCAGTTCAGCAGAGGAATCATTTCTGCATTTTTAATAGAAGTAAAAGACAATCACTGTTACTGTGTTTATAGATGACTATGTTTTATACATAATATAGTGGTAGTAATATAACTGTAGCGCTGTCCTGGTGGCTCCCTCAAGGGGGTGTGGCTGGTGGCAGATATTAAACTGTTTTAAAAGAAACGTGTTAAATCCTCAGAGCAGAATAACTCCAGTCTTTCTCCTGATGTCCCACATCTCTGGGTTAGGGTTAAAACCGTCCTGGGGAAAAGAGACATCAGACTGAATAGATGCTCACACATCGTGGCCTCTGATTGTTACGTTTATGTAAATTTCATCATTGAGTTCTTTCCTACTGGATCAATTACAGTTCTGTGGCCCAAAGGAAACATCAGAGTCTCAGGAACCATTTTAGCAAGTCTGCAACATGAGCTTATAGCTAGGGCTCGTTTAAAGAAGCAAACTTTTGATCCTAGTGATGTCTGCGCTGATCACCACTTGACCAAGCTTTGACCCCCTCATTTCTTTCTCTTCTCTATGAAGGTGAGACAGTAGTTCTGTGATTTGTGTTCAAACACATGTAACTCCAGTCTAAACACAGAGTTTCATTCTAAACAGCTTTAAAATCAATATTCACCACCGTTATTCTTGAGCACAGCCTCAACTCTCTTAGACTAGCTCGTTTCTTTAAGTCTTCTTCAGGAACACTTCTCCAGGCTTCTTGAAGGATGTCGCAAAGCTCTTCTTTGGAAACTAGTCAGGGGCTGTATTGAAAATGAGAAACAAAAACTTTGTCCTTCAGGAAGATCTAGAACACATACAAGACATACAAGAAAATCTGGAAGCAAAATATGAAGAAATGAGGCGATAAAGACGTGTGGACCTTCATGATAATGAACAACAACCCCTATACAGCAGTTCTGGGGGTGTGGCCACAGATCAAGGCTTTGAGAGGAGATGCTGAGCTTTGGTGCTGCTACACCGTTGTCACAGTAGGCGGCGCTCTGCTCTGACTGAGCACACCTGTGCTCATTAGGACGACAGGTGTACCTCACTGGGGGCGGGGTTTACATATTCAGTCATTCGGTCGGGTTATCTTCAGTATGAGAGTGGTTTCTGGGCTCTGTGTATATAGTAATGTCTAAAAAAGTTGAGTACGAGACTCCCAGCTATGCTATGTCCAGTCCACACCACCCAAACCTTACAACCATGTACAATTAAAATTAATGTTGAGTTTAAAATGTAACGTTTAACTGTCAGAGTTTTAAATGGCATGACATAAAAATGACAAGTAAAAAATTACCTGCGTTTGAAGCTGTCAAACGGATACGTATGAGTCAGTCAGTCAGTCATTATCTGCCAGTCATTATGACACCAGCTTGTCCCAGGCGGGGTTGCGGGGGAGTGCTGGAGTCTATCCCAGCTCACACAGGGCGAAGGACGGGGGACACACCCTGGACAGGTCGCCAGCCCATCGCAGGGAACGTATGAGTGTGATGTTATTTTAATAAACTTTTTTGTTTCTTTCTGATCAGTTGTTTTTATATATAACTGGCTAAATTAAAAAATAAATATTTAAATACTAAGTAGTGCTGAAATAAAAAAATACAATCTACACAATCCCATGGCTTTTAAATAAAACACAGTAATAGCAGCCAAAATATCCTGGGTCTGCGAAGGGTTAATAATAAGAAGTGACCTCTGTTTAACCTGCTGGGCTGAGATTCAAACCCCTCACCTTCGGATCCTGGGGCCTCGTCCCTGAACACTAGGACTCCGCTGCCCTGAACTGAATTGAGAGGTTTGTGCAGGGTGGGGTTAGGGTTAGGTTATCTTGTGAAAACAGACAGAAATGGAGCTTTCAGTCAGCATAACGGGGTCAGAAATGAGTTTTTGGACCCCACTGTTTCAGGACAATAACTTATCTGAAGGAAACTCGTCCAGAAGCTTATGTTCTTACACTTGGTGTCCTTTGCTCACACTCCAGCAGGACTCAGTGATCCTCTGGATCTGCTCCGGATCACAGCAGTGCCATCATCTAACCTGTGGCCGCTGCTCTAGCTGTGAGAAATTAATCAAAATTTAATCTCTCGGCACAGCGTGGGGGCCTGATCCAACACCTGACACCTTCTATTAGGCCAGTTCACTAACATGCATGCAAGAACGAGGTCTCCTGTAAAGCTGAAGAGACTGTTAGATTAAAATGTGTACTTTTTGAGTTTATAGTTATTTTTTATATTCCATCCCTTTTTTTTGGTGCTCCAACCATCTGGTCCTTACCCCAGCAGTGCTCGTAGAAATCGTTGCAGTGCATCCAGTCATACCTGCTGCTTATTTTTCCAGGTGTAGTCATTCCTTTATCTCCCAGACTTTAAAAATAGAGGTAAGAAAGCTATATAATCTTTAGATTAAATCTAAACATCAAGAGGTTTGTGACATATCATGGAAATGGTATAGTTTGGTTGAGTAGAGTGATCTTTTAGAGTGAGTCTCTTTGGCGACCGACCTGGTTGTGATGGTATGGTGACAACATGTCTGCTGGATTTTTTAATTAAATTAAAATCACCATCAAAGTAGATAACATTAAAGTTCATATTCAGGCTAAATACAGTCAACAACATACAGAACAGTCTTAAGTCCTAATGTTTTTATTTTATCCATTTTCATTGTTGGTGCAAAATATCATTTATACCATTTCCTGTCTGACAGAAAAAGTTTAAATGAGATTAAATGAAGGAAATGTCCTTCAGGAAGATCTGGAGAACCGTTCAGGTACAGAGACTGGACTGAACATGAGAGACAACAACACTGTCCTTCAGGAAGATCTGGAGAACTGTTCCTCAACTGGACATTAGACATACAAGAATGACTCGAACTTTGGAATCAAATTATGAAGAAATTGGGAGAAAATGTGGAGTAAATGTGAAAATCTGCTCATGTGTGGCCTTTTTGGCACATCTACATAAATAAGTTACATTATTTAAATAATCTTTTTATTATTCATTTATCTTAATAATCTAAATTCATTTGGCTTTATTTGAGCAAAAGCTTTGTTGGTTTTGCCTGAAGAGACGTGCATGTTAATAACTTGTCTGTTACTTACAACTTACATTAAAAGTCAAAGTGGATGAAGAACTGAAACCAGAAGAAAGAATATAGTGCTCGTCTGAGACTTGATCACATTAAATAGAATAAAAAGCAGATTAACAATGTCCCAGAAAGACCTTCTAAGTTTTCAAACCATTTTAGTTGTGATGAATAATAGATTTCATAGCAAATATCTAGAGCTTGATTTTCTGTTTGTTTATTGTGCATGGAAAAATGATCTTTAAAGAAATCTTATTTCAGATTTAAAATGCTTTATTTGTACACCTTGACATAAATCACGCTTGTGTGACGAGTTTTAGGGAGAAGAATTCGTTTTAATTGGTTATTTCAGTCATTTTGACTTTGAAACTGCTTTCTCTGTTTCATAGAATCATTTCCAGCTCATTTGGAGTTGATTTCCTCTGGTTTGTGTGAAGCTTTCTTCAGAAGTGCTTCTGAAACTCTGCAGGAGAGGAGGGGACGTCCTGAAATGTGTACAAAAAGCCCTGATTTACTATCAGAACTGACCCAGTAATCTGATCCCTGCACCACAAAGTCCAAAAAAAGGTTGGATTTATTGAGGCTGATGAAGGAAACAGGGGATTGTTCTTTCACAGAATAATCACATCTAAAAATAAGACTGATCATCTTGATATGAGTTTAATATGCTTGATAAACGTTTACTGCAGCGTAGAATCTAATGAGCAGGTTTCGTGCTTTAAAATGAATGGCTTTGTTTATGAAGCTGTTCGCCCACAGGTCCATTTTAATCCCTCACTTATTCTGTTTAAGAGGCGTCCAACATGACTGGGCACTTACATCTGAAACACTTCTGTAAATGGATGATTGCCTTTATCTCCGAGAGCCATTAAGATAAAAATGGAGCGTCTGAGCTCAACTCAAAAATAGGCCTTAAATAAACAGCAGTGTCTTTCTAAAGCTGCCATGGAACCTCAACAATCAAACTTCTCGGAGCGACGACCAAAAACGTTACGCAAGCATCTTCACAGGTCCGTGCGGTTTTGGAGATCCTGTGCTGTTGATTTCATTCCTGATGTCCCCACAAGTCACACGGCTGACAGTCTGAGCGCAGAGCTGCTGCACAGCGAGCGTGTTCGACCTCCAGAGGAAGGAGTTTACCCTCTTCAGAATTTGAGTGACAGAGCAATTATTCCCTCCCTGGATGAAAATATAACGCGGCTGTACTGCCGAACATGTTCTCTGTAATAAAACCAGCGCCGGTGAGGACGGCTTAACGAACAGAAGCAGCAGGGTTTGAATCACATGCTGCACCGCGTGGCAGCTCATATTATTACCAGCTATTTAAATGACCTTGTTTAATCAACAGTGCGCTCGACAGGCCTGCTGCCTAAACCAGAGCACAGGAACAGGGACTGTCTTTCTGGAGTGAACTGCAGAACTGGCTTTAAGTGCTGGCTGCTGGCTTTTGTTTCCATAGTAACTTTGGTTTGATAGTCAGATGTTTACACACACAGTTTATACATTAACAGAAATGGCTTCCAGTTTATTGCCATTCATCCAAAAGATCGAGTCTGAACGCATTAAAGCTGGCCCTGAACACAGTTTTTATCAGAAGCTCTTTTTCAGAGTGACGGATACCAACATTCAGTATCCACAACTGTTCTTCATTCCTGCAGCCCTGAACTGAAACCACAACTGTTCATCCACTGAAAGTGAAAAGTGAAAGTGACTATTCTTGTCATTGCTAGGTCACAGCACAGCACACAGTGGACCACAACCAAACTGGACCTCTGCATTTAACCCATGCAAACACCATGCAGCAGGGGGCAACTACGAAAGTGCCCAGGGAGCAGTGACGGGGACAGTACCTTGCTCAGGGTACCTCAGGGCAACCTACTAAGGGGTTTGAACCCACAATCTTCAGATTCTGTGGTCAACTCCCTAAACACTAGACCACCGCTGCCCCAACTGCAACTTCAACTGCAACAGCTGAGAAACACACTTTACACACCCGTCACTCAACAAGCCAAAGAAGATCTCCTCAAACGCAGGCTTCAAAAACGGGAGCTTAAGTGGCGAAAGGCTTTTCTTTTGTGTGACAGTAAAGAGATAAGAGTGTTTAGAGTGTGAGTGGAGGACTGGTTAGGAAAAGTTCATCCCCTCTACATTCCTTCAAGATGTGGGTCTTCAGACTATGCTTGAGGACAGAAGTCCTGACTCCAAGTCCTGATCCTGGCACTGAGCCAGGACTGAGAAAAGCCTTGACACAGGTCTTCCTCTTTTTTGAGGAGGTTCAGTACAAGTCCAGTCCAGTCACTTCTGACTGGACGTGTCTCTGTAATTAGGAACTGGAAGTTGTTCTGGATTAGAATGGCTGCTAAATACCTTAAATGTAAATGTGAAGGAACATGGTCTCCCTCTTCTTCATCTTTGTCTTTCAGCTGCTCCTGTTTAGGAGTCGCCACAGCGGCTCATGCGTTTCCATTTCTTCCGGTCCTCTGCATCTTCCTCCTTCACAGCAAACACCTGCGTGTCCTCTCTCACCACCTCCATAAACCTCCTCTTTGTCCTTCCTGTTCTCCTCTTTCCTGCAGCTCCATCTTCAACATTCTTCTCCTGATATACTCCTCGTCTCTCCTCTGGACACGTCCAAACCAACACAACCTTTTTTCTAGCTCTGTCTCTAAAACACCTGAGCTCTCTAATACATAATTTCACATCTCTAATCCTGTCTATCCTCGTCCCTCGAGACACAAATCTCAGCATCTTTGACTCTGACACCTTCAGCTCCACCTCCTGTCTTTTCATCACATCAGTGCCATCGTCTCCAACCCATACATAGCTGGTCTCATTACCATCCTGTAAACCTTCCCTTTCATGAAGGAAGGTCTGAAGTGTCAAATCTGAATAGGGACCAGATTTATTAGAGTTATAACAGGACAAATCACTCCACACCTGCCTGCAGTAAAAACGAGCACCCGGTCAGGATTTATTCTCTCTTTTGTGGAGAACCTCCTCCGTTTACAGTGAAACTGAGAAATTACTGGATGGAGACAGCAGGGTGTCTCCAGAGTGTCTTTCTTTGATTCTGATGACACTGTAAGGCTTACGTTTACGGCATTTAGCAGATCCTCTGATCACAGGGACAGTCTGATCACAGGGACAGTCTGACCACAGGGACAGTCTGATGGAGACACTCAGGGTTCAGGGATGCTGGAGCTTGGATTCGTACCTGCGATCTCTTGGTCCAGAGCCGCGTATCCTACCACTAAACCACCAGCACCACTGCTCAGTTCCACCTGCCAGCTCAGCACGCTTGGAGAGGAACACTAGAACAATTCTATAAACCAGAGAACAAGCCAGTGGTTCTAGTTTTTTGCTGGACTGGGGGCCTAACATGGTACCAAAGAAAGTAAGGGCAGCTATACAAGAGAATGCAGACTAAATGCATGTTCTTAAATTGAAAATGTAAATGTTTTGTGGGCGTGTTAGAGATAAAATACATTGAATAACTGAAGGTGGTGTAAAATGTGGACGTTTTAAATAAAAAAAACTATTAGAAACAGTTTAGGAGCAGATCTGTATGTGTTGCTGGTTCCAGCAGGGGGCAGTAAAACAACTAAATGCCATTTCACCCTGTTTGGATTGTGGGCTTAAAGAATTTCAGAGAGAAATTTAAGACCAAAACCAAAACAGAGGGACCAAACAGTGATTAGAATTCTGAGTTCTGGATCTGAATGGACGTCCTCTTCTTGGTCTTTGCTGAAATAGCCAAACAGTTTAACTGATTCCCAGATTATACTAATGACCTGTAATGATAAGGCTTGTGGGGTAAGATGAAGGCTTGGAAAAATAAAATTTTTAAAACTTATTTTTTATTCGTATTTATTCATAGGACAACACTAATAACACCTGGGATGGGAGGGGTCAAAGACAAGACACAGGTGAGCAGACTGACAAGGGGGCAAGGATAAAAAGCAAAAGAGGACGAGGCACGAGGAAAAGAGGCAGAACAGGACAACCCCCCGATGAAAGAGAGTTTAACTGATCCTCAGTCTTCATCCCTCCTTTGAATCTGGGAAATCGTTTGTTCCTTCTTCCTCTTGCCTTGTAAGGAAGGACTGAGGCAGTAGATGTAAATAACTGTGGGAAAACAGGAGAAACTGTAGAACACCAAGGACAAAAAAAAGAAATGTACGCTTTGCTAATTATCAGTTAAATGTATAATGAATCGGGTGCCGTGATTGTGCTGTGGAGATCTCTCTCAGGGCCTAATTAAAAGCTTCAGCTGGCTTCCACTGTTTTCACTCGCTCTGCCAGTATCCTTAGTTTAATCAAGCATTCGTCTGCGCCCTCCTCTGCAGAGAGTCAGCCTAATTTATTCCTTTCCAAACATGAAGAGACGCAGCTGCAGTTCTGGGACGTTCCAGCTTCACGCATTTGATCTGAACTGAACCAGTTGTGTTACAGTATAACTGTGAGCAGAAATGTTTACATCAAATCAACAAAACTTTATCATGCATTTTGACATTTTTAAATTTACATAATGCAAAATTACTTTTATGTTATGCCAAAGTTCATAAAGAGTGGATCAAGAGAAAACGCTCCAGATTTATTGAAATGCATTTAGAATAATAGGGTGTGTCCAAATACTTTTGACCCCTTCTAGTCCATCTATTCTGTTTAATGATTTTCTACAGAAATGTAGGCGTCGGGTTTACAACCGTGACACGGATCCACCAGCGGACACCAACAACAGTATGAACATTCTTAGAAAAAACATACTGAGACAGGAAGAAAAAGAGAAATAAGAATAAACTGATAAACTGTTTTTCTTTTAGAGGAAAATGGAGGGTGGGTAAGTAAGAGAGAGAGAGTGGAGGAGGAAAGTGACTAATCTTGTCCTGGTGAAACACAGCACACAGTGAACCACAACCAAATCACACCTCTGCATTTCACCCACACACACACGTGCAGCAGGCTGAAAAGTGAAAGTGCTCGGAGAGCAGTGATGGGGACGGTACCTTACTGTTCTGGGATTCAAACCCACAAATCTTCCAACTCTGGGCCTCGTCCCTAAACACTAGGACCACTGCAGAGAGAGAGAGAGAGAGAGAGAGAGAGAGAGAGAGAGAGAGAGAGACAGTCAAGACAGAGAGAGAGAGAGAGAGAGAGACCGAATGAGAGAGACCGAATGAGAGAGAGAGACAGTCGAGACAGATAGAGAGAGAGAGAGAGAGAGAAAGAGAGAGAGAGACAGAGACAGAGAGAGAGAGAGAGAGAGAGAGAGAGAGACAGAGAGAGAGAGAGAGAGACAGTCGAGACAGATAGAGAGAGAGAGAGAGAGAGAGAGACAGAATAAGAGAGAGAGACAGAGAGAGAGAGAGAGACAGTCGAGACAGATAGAGAGAGAGAGAGAGAGAGACAGAACAGAGAGAGAGACAGTCAGAGACAGATAGAGAGAGAGAGAGAGAGAGAGAGAGAGAGACAGAGAGAGAGAGAGAGAGAGAGAGACAGAGAGAGAGAGAGAGAGACAGAATGAGAGAGAGAGACAGTCGAGACAGAGAGAGAGAGAGAGAGAGAGAGAGAGAGACAGAACAGAGAGAGAGACAGTCGAGACAGATAGAGAGAGAGAGAGAGAGAGAGAGAGAGACAGAATGAGAGAGAGAGACAGTCGAGACAGATAGAGAGAGAGAGAGAGAGAGAGAGACAGAATGAGAGAGAGACACAGTCGAGACAGAGAGAGAGAGAGAGAGAGAGAGATAGAGAGAGAGAGAGAGAGAGAGAGAGAGACAGAATGAGAGAGAGACAGTCGAGACAGATAGGAGAGAGAGAGAGAGGAGAGAGAGAGAGAGCAAATGAGACAGATAGAGAGAGAGAGAGAGAGAGAGAGAGAGAGAGAGACAGAGAGAGAGAGAGAGAGAGAGAGACAAAGACAGAGGAGAGAGAGAGAGAGAGAGAGAGAGAGAGAGAGAGAGAGAGAGAGAGAGAGAGAGCTGTGTGGCTAGAAGATGAAACACTGCAGTCTCAAAGATCCACAATTGTCTCCCAGCATCTTTGTTTGACCTTAAACTGTCTTTTCAGTCCAACACCCCTGAAGTCCTGACAGCTCGGTCCCGCGCCCCTGACCTCAGCATTAACGGACTGGATCCACAGGACAGCAGGTCAGTCAGTGAACATGGAAGAATGAATCCAGGACAATCAACAGTGTTAACTGGGCTTGTCCTCCTTCTTCATTGTCTGCTGGTGGACAAAAACCACTAAACAGCTTTTTTAAATGTAATTCTTGGGCAACATTACCCATAAATAAAGAACTAAACTGCTTAAAATAAGTAGGAGCTGTCAAGCTGCCATGAAAGAGGAGAGTGGTGAGAGAGGACATGCAGAGGGACAGTAAGAAAGAGGAAGATCCAGAAGACAGGAAGACATGGAATGAATGATATGCTATGAATACCCCTAAATGGGAGCAGCCAGAAGTGCCAACTTACATTAATAGCATTTAGCAGACACTCTTATCCAGAGTGACGTCCAGTTCCTAATTACAGGCACAGTTTCAGGGACAGTCCCCCCCGGGAGAATTCAGGGTTAGGTAGAAGAAGAAGAAGAAGAAGAAGGAGAAGAAGAAGAAGAAGACCACCTGCATGCTGTTTGTATTCCCACAATGCTACTTTATTTCTGTGATTCAGTCACAGACAGGCTCAGAATCTACAGATTGGCCTAGTTATAAATCAGCTCGCTGTCATTCCTTCTTAATGAAATAATAATATTCAGTGTTTACAAAATTGTTACACAACATAAAATGATATTCAGCCACAGAAACCTTACACTCTAAAGTCTTTTCTCACAACTGGTCTTACACTCCAGCAGTATGGGAACGACTGAAGAACATATTTTTACAATTGAATCGTCATAGCATGGCTGCCGGTGTCGGAGACTCTTATCTTACTGACGCCAGATTTCTTGAATGAACAGTCTTAAGAGGGAAAACTTGTGAACATTTATTATTAAGGACTGTATATGAAGAGATGACTATGAAGAGATTATTTATGAATAGTCCATAAAAAAAGGCAGAAAAGTGACTGAGGTTACAAGGGTTTCAATCATTTCTCAATCATTTAAAAATGAATAATTAAACGGGCAAGACAATGTTATGTAAATTAAACTTGCTATTCAATATTTAATCGCCATTTTTCTGTAAAGCGCCTGCTGTTCGACTCTCATGATGGAGATGAAACCCGGCCGTCCCTTCGTCTCACAGCGAGACTCATAATCAGCGGTGAACTCAGGTCGAGGAGCTTTTTTTAAAGCTGATATGTTTGCGTGTTGTTGTTAAAATTCTGTGTCACGACTAGATCCTCATTGAGAGCGAGGACGGAATAAAGGAGACACAAAAGAGGCGCTCGCTCTCACATCTCCCACGCTCTCGCAGGCTCCTTCTGCTTTGTGATGATTTTTGCAGTCAAAATATGTCTGCCTGCCTGTGAGACGACTCGGTTCTCTCACTGTCTCTCTCGTCCACAGTGTGGGCCCAGCTCTCTTCTCTCTTTTCTTGTCTCTGATAAAATCTCTCTCACTGATCTGAAATCGCCGAACGGATCATTCTGAGAGACTGGCGCAAACAACTGACAGAATTCTTAATGGTTTCTGATATGATGTGATCAAAGTTCCATCCGTCGTTATCGTGTTTAGTAAAGAATGGAGGTTAGTTCTTCTGGAGAATCCTGTCCTTCATGACACGGACAAGAAAACAAATGATGTAATAAAATAAAACATAATAAGATAAAACTTTTCGGAGGAGGATGTTGAGGGATGGAGTTGCAAGAAAGAGGAGAAGAGGAAGAACAAAGTGGAGGTTTATGGACGTGGTGAGAGAGGACATGCAGGGGGATGGTGTGAAAGACTAAAATGCAGTGGACAGGAAGACACAGAGACAGATGATCCACCGTGGATGCACCTAATGGGAGCAGCCAGAAGAAGAAAGAAGGAGAAGAAGAACTTTCACTTTTTCTTTTTTTGCACATTTATCTGAACTTCTACTGAAGCAAAGAACTGGTGGACTTTTAACCCCTGCCAGTCTCCACTGCAGTGCTGAAGGTACAAACAATATTCCAGAGGTTCTTACAAAGGTTTGCCATTAAAGGGTGAAGGAACCTTGCAGTGTATTTTGAAGGTGTGCAAAGGCATGTGGAGGAGGGTTAAGCACCATTTCAAAGAGGAAGAAGACTATGCAGTGTGGAAATAAACTGGATTTATTGCAATAGAGCAGAGAAGTTATGCTTATAACACCCTGTCTGTGGCTTTAAAGATCTCCCTTTAATGGAAGCTGCGGTCCTTTGTAGGTGTTTCATCTTGGACGGGTCCGCGGTGACCTGAGCTTTACCTTGTCCGCTTCCAGACAACCAACACATCAACATTTCAACTTCAAACATCTTCACAGGGCCCTTTAAAGCACTTCAAATGAATCGACTTACGTGAGACTAAGAGTGTGAGTGCATGTTTTAGAAGTTTTTTTAATTCAGTGAAAAGTTCACACTCTTCTTTTGACTGCCAAGTTTTGGTCCCACAGGAAATATAAAGCAGGCTTGAATTTCTGCTTCCTGTTGTTCTCTGTCACGTCTGTAAAGTTGAAAATAATAACACTGACGCTAAAAAGTGTCTTCACTGGAATAAACGGCTCCTTGTTCTGTTCTGGTTCCTCTTGGTGCCTGTGGTGTTTCTGGAGCACCCCGTGCGCCGTGGGTTCAGTTTCTAAACCTGGCAACCCGCTCAGATTACATTCCCAGATCGCTCTGATTAAATGATGCTTCTGTAAATCAGACTTGGCAAAGCCTGTCTGCTGAACTAGAGCGGCTTTCTGTTTTATTCATTTCTCCAGACATCTCCAACAAATCCATCACTGATACACGCCAACTACAGACCTGCCCAGAACGCTGCTGTAAAGAAATGAGAGCTTCGCCTAGGAGTACATGATCATTCAAGACACAAACATACACACACACACACATATACACACCCACCCACCCACACACACACTGTATTTGTTTATGTCCATCTTTTGATCTTCTCTTCTCTTTTATTGTCACACTCGTGACCCGTGTTTCCAGTGTTATGTAAAAGCAGTCTCATAGCCACCACCTGAAATAAATATCCTCTTCCAACACAGCACCTTATTCCTGTTCCTTTACGACTGCATTTGTCCAGGCATTGATCGTCCATTACAGCACAGGGCAGACAGGGACATCTTAAACAGCATTATCTCCACCTCGTCTCTGCTGTGATTTAAGTCCTTTAAAGACAGAAGGGCCGGAGGAGAGCGCTGGGTCTGTTCCTCACAGTCCTTATCACTAAGTGGACAGTTATTTGTAGGAAGAAACACATAAAAAAATATTCCACCTTAAAAAGTTGCCATGGCAATCATTGATTTAGTGCTTTTATATAAAACGGGCACATAATACCAGCGTCCTCTGTTTGGCAATACAGCCATTTCTTTTCCATTTTCTGACATTTTCAAACCTCCTTGCCCCTTTAAACAGGCTGTTATTGCGAATGTACCTTTAAGACTCATATATGTTAATGACCTCTGCTCTGATTGGCCAGTTCCTTCAGATACTTCAGTCTGTCTGAACTCACACAACTACTTATGTTCTCGAATGGAACGGGCACCTAAACGAATGAGAACATAAATCTATGTTCATGGTTATGACATCATAACTACAATATATTCCAAGTGAAAGTGAAAGTGACGACCCTCGTCTTCTGAAATGCAGCACAGCTCAACGAAATTCATCCTTCATGCTTTCACTCCACACATACATGTGCAGCAGGGAGCAGTGACAGGGACATTACCTTGCTCAAAGGTACCTCAGGGCTACCTACTGGTGAGGGAATCAAACACACATTCTTCCCATCTGGGGCGACTCCCTCACCACTAGAACACCGCTGTATCAAATTCCACATTTTTCTTGTGTTTTTGTTGTTTTTGTAAAAGCTCGGGGCCTCACATCAGAAAGTGTTTGTGTTCAGTGAGTGCTGTGTTCACTTTCTACTTTCACTTTTATATACCAAATGGTTTTGGAGGCCTACTGATTGAACTGGGTGGGAGCAGCCTCAGATTATGTAGGATTATTAGATTATGTGTAACTGTTGTCGGCTGATATTTCATGATATCAGTACAGAGCTGTCCTCAGGCCATCGCTGTCCTCATGGTTACCTGCAGGAAACGCCTAACTATGCCGCCAGCACCACAGCATCCCTCCCTCCATCCCCCCGTCTGTCCCAGGGCACAGGAAATGGCAAGCAGCTCTCCCGAGGATGACGTGCTGTGGTGTCATCGCTGGGAAATGTGAAGGTGAAGTGGGCTCTCTGTGCTTTGACAGGTTCAGCTGCTCGTCCACAAAAGCTCTGCAGATTAGAAGAGGTTCTGCCGAGCGCAGGATGAAATGTCAGGCCTGCTGAGTATCGCCGCCACCTGACACTGCAGGTGGGCTCATCAGTGGTGCTGTACTGTCAGCCCGGCCCAAAGTGAGCAGAATCTGGTGTTAAAAGCATCGGGACCTCTGGGAACATCCCCGGCCACACCAACTCCTCAAAAATGCTTTTTGAGAAAACATGTTGAGGAGTCACACGGTGCCGCTTCAGTTGCCTAGCAACAGATCAACCAGTGCGCACTATGAAAGGATCTCTGGTGAGAGTGCCCCCTGCTGATACAATTCTTCCTCACACTCTGAAAACTCAACTGGACAATATTTACATTTACATTTACAACATTTAGCGACGACTTCCATGTCCTGAGTACAGGGACAGTCCCCCCTGGAGACACTTAGGGTTCAGGGTCTCAGGGACCCAGTGGTGGTAGTGCTGGAGGTGGGATTCCAACCTGGGACCTCATGATCCATAGGTCCACAGACAAGTATCCTACCACTAGACCACCACCAGCCCCCTTCAAAAGTACTGGGACAGCAGGGCCGGATGGTTTGATTTTGTTTTGAAGAGATTTGGGAAGAGGGATAAAGATGGATACTTATGGATACTGATACAGCTTTTATTTCCTGGTATTTACATCAAGAAGCATTAAATCACAAACAACACAACAAGCACCTTTTGTATTTAAGTTCAGGATCAGCCAGGCTTTTTCACGTGTTTAATTTAGGTCTTAGATCATTAGATGTTTGGGAGATGAGGTCAGATTTTAACATTTATTTGCTGATATTTATGAATATTACATATTTTAAATTGTTACAGATTATAGTACCACGTATCTGACAACCCAGTTTTTTCAGGAGCAAAAGTATTGAACAGAACGCTTAAAGCTAAAGTTTTAATCTCAAACCCAATTCAGTGCAATTCAGTTGAAAAACTAATGAATTGGTCCTGCTGTTCCAATACTTTTGGAGGGGACTGTTTTTTATTTTTTGCCTTAGCGGTGGACTAGTGGTAAAGGACGAGGGCCCAGGATCAGATCCTTGAGCAAGGTATCGTCCCCAGAACTGCTCCCTGGCCGCTCCACAGCATTCTCGTTGGACGGTGTGTGTGGGTGAAAAGAGGTTGGTTCACTGTGTGTTATGCTGTTGTTCACAATGACAAGTTGTCACTTTCACTTTCTATGAGACACACAGGTGGCCATCGTTTAGCATTGTTTTACATTTACATTTACAGCATTTATCAGATGCTCTTATCTAGAGTAGCGTCTTCCATGTCCCGATTACAGGACAGTCTCCTGGAGACACTGGTCTGTGGTCTTGCTCAGGGACCCAGTGGTGGTAGTGCTGGAGGTGGGATTCAAACCTGGGACCTCTTGAGCCACAGGTCCACAGACAAGAACCACCACTAGACCACCACCACCCATAAAGTTTTAGATTTTAATCATATTAAGGAAGAGTAATTTGTCACAGAGCTCCTCTTTTAGATGTGTCCTCTAATGTCACTAACACTAACAGTAAACAGTCTTTTCTAACAGTCAGCAAATCTTTTCTCCTCAAAACTTCTCTCCACCCTCTTCCAGCTCTTCATGAAGGTGGTTCAGACTTATGGGTGTGGTTTAGGACACAGCAGGACTTACTATCTGATACCGTATTGCTGTTCAGACTGATCTGGGATCAGATTCCTCCGTAGATTTAGCGCCACTTGCGGTGGTTTGTGAAAACAGATGCTGTTGTTTTGAGCAGGTTGAGAGACGTTTTGGAGACGTTTTTACAGAAGAAGTTTAAAAGCTAAAATTCTAAACACCTCATCTGGGGGAGGTGGAGCTCGATGTAAGGTCTGATTTTCTGCCGAAGTGCTTCTTTAATGTTTAAATGACATGTCTGGCTTGTCGCTCCCTACGGTTCTCTGGCGGAGGGTCTGAAGCCTTTGAAGGAGAGTCTCGGCAGGAGGCCACTGAGAAAAGCTGCAGTATAATTGGTGAAAGGGTAGTCAAAGTAATCAGCCACTCAGGATAATGAGGAGAGACGGGGGAGCCTTTAAAAACCTGTTTGTTCTCTATAGCCTGAAAGCACCAGGAACCCTAGAAGCAGCATGGCATTTTTAATGGGGGGCTTTATGGACAGAAGTGCCACCAGTAATTTAGGGGGAGGTCAATCATCACAGAAGAAAGAGAAAAGGCTTCCAGAAGCTTTTTGGACACAGGTCTGTAAACAGTCACCTCCAAAAGTATAGGAACAGCAAGGCCAGTGGTTTTTGTTCTGAAAGCTTTTGAGTCGAGATCTGAAGATGAGAGATTAGTTTTTCAGCTTTATTTCCTGGTTTTTACACCTTGATCTGTTCTATTACAACACAGCGCCTTTTACAGCGGACCACCCAGTTTCTAAAGCGATCATTTAAACTATAAACACCTCTTGATATCTACTCTCAGCTGAAGATTTAGATTTTAAAATTGGAGGAAGAACTTCAGGAGGAACCAAGACAACTAACCCTTCCTCAGATTTTACAGGAAACAGATTTAAGGGCCAATGAAGGAACAGACTGTATTCAGGTGAAATGAAACTCCATTACAGTCTGTAGTTGGAGTTCTTTAAAAGGTTTGAAGCTTTTGAAGGTTTGAAGGTTGAAGTTAAGCTGATAATAGAGTCTGTAGTTGGAGTTCATTAAAAGGTCTGAAGCTGATAGTAGAGTCTGTAGTTGATCATTAAAAGTTTTTAAGCTGATAGTAGAGTTCAGAAGTTGATCATTAAAAGTTTTTAAGCTGATAGTAGAGTCTGTAGTTGATCATTAAAAGGTTTGAAGCTGATAATAGAGTCTGTAGTTGGAGCTCATTAAAAGGTTTGAAGCTGATAGTAGAGTCTGTAGTTGATCATTAAAAGGTTTGAAGCTGATAGTAGAGTCTGTAGTTGATCATTAAAAGGTTTAGTTGATAGTAGAGTCTGTAGTTGATCATTAAAAAGTTTTTAAGCTGATAGTAGAGTCTGTAGTTGATCATTAAAAGGTTTGAAGCTGATAATAGAGTCTGTAGTTGGAGCTCATTAAAAGGATTGAAGCTGATAGTAGAGTCTGTAGTTGATCATTAAAAGGTTTGAAGCTGATAGTAGAGTCTGTAGTTGATCATTAAAAGGTTTGAAGCTGATAGTAGAGTCTGTAGTTGGAGTTCATTAAAAGGTTTTCAGCTGATAGTAGAGTCTGTAGTTGATCATTAAAAGGTTTGAAGCTGATAGTAGAGTCTGTAGTTGTTCATTAAAGGTTTTAAGCTGATAGTAGAGTCTGTAGTTGGAGTTCATTAAAAGGTTTTCAGCTGATAGTAGAGTCTGTAGTTGGTCATTAAAAGGTTTGAAGCTGATAGTAGAGTCTGTAGTTGTTCATTAAAAGGTTTGAAGTTGATAGTAGAGTCTGTAGTTGATCATTAAAAAAGGTTTAGTTAATAGTAGAGTCTGTAGTTGATCATTAAAAAAGGTCTGAAGCTGATAGTAGAGTCTGTAGTTGTTCATTAAAAGGGTTTTGTTGATAGTAGAGTCTGTAGTTGTTCATTAAAAGGTTCTAAGCTGATAGTAGAGTCTGTAGTTGATCATTAAAAGGTTTGAAGCTGATAGTAGAGTCTGTAGTTGTTCATTAAAAGGTTCTAAGCTGATAGTAGAGTCTGTAGTTGATCATTAAAAGGTTTGAAGCTGATAGTAGAGTCTGTAGTTGATCATTAAAAAAGGTTGATAGTAGAGTCTGTAGTTGTTCATTAAAAGGTTTGAAGCTGATAGTAGAGTCTAGTTGATCATTAAAAGGTTTGAAGCTGATAGTAGAGTCTGTAGTTGATCATTAAAAGGTTTGAAGCTGATAGTAGAGTCTGTAGTTGAGTTCATTAAAAGGTTTGGAAGCTGATAGTAGAGTCTGTGTTGTTCATTAAAAGGTTTGAAGCTGATAGTAGAGTCTGTAGTTGTTCATTAAAAGGTTTGAAGCTGATAGTAGAGTCTGTAGCTGATCATTAAAAAGGTTAAGCTGATAGTAGAGTCTGTAGTTGTTCATTAAAAGGTTTGAAGCTGATAGTAGAGTCTGTAGTTGTTCATTAAAAGGTTCTAAGCTGATAGTAGAGTCTGTAGTTGGTCATTAAAAGGTTTGAAGCTGATAGTAGAGTCTGTAGTTGATCATTAAAAGGTGTTAAGCTGATTGTAGAGTCTGTAGTTGTTCATTAAAAGGTTTGAAGCTGATAGTAGCTTCCAGTTGACTGACAAAAAGGTTTTGAAGCTGATAGTAGAGTCTGTAGTTGGATCATTAAAAGGTCGAAGCTGATAGTAGAGCTGTAGCTGGGAGTTCATTAAAAGGTTTGAAGCTGATAGTAGAGTCTGTAGTTGTTCATTAAAAAGGTTTGGTTGATAGTAGAGTCTGTAGTTGATCATTAAAAGGTTTGAAGCTGATAGTAGAGTACCTGTAGTTGTTCATTAAAAGGTTTGAAGCTGATAGTAGAGTCTGTAGTTGTTCATTAAAAGGTTTGAAGCTGATAGTAGAGTCTGTAGCTGATCATTAAAAGGTTTGAAGCTGATAGTAGAGTCTGTAGTTGATCATTAAAAGGTTTGAAGCTGATAGTAGAGTCTGTAGTTGATCATTAAAAGGTGTTAAGCTGATAGTAGAGTCTGTAGTTGATCATTAAAAGGTTTGAAGCTGATAGTAGAGTCTGTAGTTGTTCATTAAGAGGTTTGAAGCTGATAGTAGAGTCTGTAGTTGGAGTTCATTTAAAGGTTTGAAGCTGATAGTAGAGTCTGTAGCCGATCATTAAAAGGTTTGAAGTTGATAGTAGAGTCTGTAGTTGATCATTAAAGGTTTGAAGCTGATAGTAGAGTCTGTAGTTGATCATTAAAGGTTTGAAGCTGATAGTAGAGTCTGTAAAGGATCATTAAGCCGTTGCCAAGTCAAGTAGGATTTTATTGTCATTTCAGCCATATACACAGTACACAGTGAAAACGAAATAGCTGCTCCTCCAGGACCCTGGTGTTGCACACAAGACAAGACACAACACAAGACACAAGACAAACATACAAGACAACATAAGACACAACACGGGCAACAAGGATACATGGTGACAAGATGACAACAACAGACGGCACGACAGACAGCAGAGCCCATCCAGTGGGAAGGCTGCAATGTTTTGGAACAAAGCAGCCCAGGCACATTATGGTGTAGCAGTGTGGTGGAGCGGTGTTACTGTATTTAAAGTGCAGAGTGCAACACGAGATAATAAATAAATACAGAATGAAAAGTGGAGGAAGTGGTGGGTGAAGTGGTGCGTTTAAGAGTTCAAGCTATTGGTGGGTTTTAAGATTCCATGATATTGGTGGTTCCAGAGTCTGGCAACAGTCTGATGGCCAGAGGGAAGAACTATTTCATCCTAGCGGAGGCCTGTATGCTGCGAACCTTCACGGGATGGCAAGGAGGGAGAAGAGAGTGTGGACGGGTGGGGAGGATCAATCCACAATGCTGGTTGCTTTGGCGGATGCAGCGAGTGAAAATGTCCTGTACAGAGGGCAGAGAGACTCTCATGAGTCTTCTCAGCTGTTCTCACTACCGTTGTAGGGGACTTTATGTCTAAGACGTTGCAATTCCCGCATTTGCGCAGCAATGCAGCCGCTCAGGATGCTCTCGATGGTTCCACTGTAGAAGATGGTGAGAATGGAAGGTGGGAGATGGGCTTTCCTCAGTCTAAGGAGGAAGTAGAGGCGCCGCTTACTTTTTGTGATAGAGCTGGTGTTGAGGGACTAATGCGGAGGTTGTCGGTGATGAACACTAAGAAACTTGGTGCTCTGGACCAACTCCACAGGTGAGGTGTTGATGATAAGTGGAGTGTGGTCCCTATTTGATCTCCTGAAGTCAACAATCATCTCTTAGTCTTGTCGACGCTCAGAGACAGGTTGTTGGTTCTGCACCAGTCCGTCAGCTCTTGTATCTCCTCTCTGTGTTGCCCTCGTCTCCACTGGGCTGATCAGACCCACCACGGTTGTATCATCAAAGCAATTTGATGATGTGGTTCGAGCTGTGCTTGGCCGTACAGTCGTGGGTCATCAGTGAACATAGTGGGCTGAGCACATCCTGGGGCCTCCTGTGCTCGTGTGATGGTGTTGAGGTGCTGCGTTACTGATCCTGACTGATCAGTCTCCCAGCAAGGAGTGTCCAGGATCCAGTTACAGAGGGAGGTGTTCAGCCCAGCAGCCAGCTTCTCACCCAGGTGCTGAGGGGATGATGGTGTTGGAATGCTGAACTGTAGTCGATGAACAGCATTCTGACGTAACTGTCCTTTCTGTCAAGGTGAGAAAGGGCCAGATGGAGGGTGGTGGAGATTGCATCACGACCTTGAATATTGTCTGGACCGGCAGCTTTCCGTGGGTTGACTCTGAGAAGAGATCTTCTCACCTCGGCTGTGGTCAGACGGAGAGGGGTGGTCTTCCTCATACGCGTGTTGTTCACTGCATCAAACCGTGCGTAGAAGTGGTTCAGCGCATCTGGGAGGGAGGGGTCACCGTCACAGGCAGGTGGAGATGTGTCCTGTAGTTGGCAGAGAGCCTGGATGCCGTGCCACATGCGCTCGTGTGTCACCAGTGTTCTTGAAGTGGCCATGGATTCTCTGCGTGAGCTCGCGCCACGCCTCTGATGGCCCGAGAGACAGGCTTGCCTCACTTTTTCAGGGCGGCCTGGCCCCCGACTCTGAAGGCCTTGTCCCGGGTTCTCACAGGAGTCTGGCGCAGTCTGGGCAGGTCATCCATGGCTTCTGGTTGGGTCGTGAAAGAGATGAACTTGAGACAGTAATATCCTCAATGCACTTGCTGATGGAAGCAGTCACTGAAGCTGTGTACTCTCCAGGTCGATGGAGTCACCAGAGGTTGCAGCCTCCTAACATGTCCCAGTCGTGGTGCTGTCAAGCAGTCCTGAAGAGCAGAGATGGCTCCTGTGGGCCAGGTCTTTACTTGCTTCAGGGTGGGTCTCACGCGCCTGACGATGGTCTGTACGCTGGGATCAGCAGCACAGAGATGTGGTCTGAGTGTCCGAGGTGGGGGCGTGGGTTCGCCTGCACGCGCCGGCCAGGTTTGTGTAAACACAGTCCAACGCGTTTCCCCTCACAGTAAAGTTCAAGATGGAATTTAGGGAGAACTGACCTGAGATTTGCAGTGCTGAAATCTCCGGCAACAATAAATAATCCGCCTGGGTAGTAGCGTTGGAGTCCGCTGATAATTCCATAAAGTTCAGCCAGTGTGCTGGTTAGCATTAAGAAGGCTGTTAGCACTAGCGCTGGGTGGGATGTATACCACTAAATAAACACTGTAGAGAACTCCTGGGCAAATAAAACGGTCTGCACCTGACTGTTATCACCTCCAGCAGTGTTGGAGCAGTGTACTGGAGACCAGCACAGCGTTTGTACACCATTGTAAGCTGCCAGAAACACAGCTCCTCCGCGGGTCTTTCCGACAGAGCGGAGTTTCTGTCCGCATCGAAACGCCGGAGAGTCCGCAGCTGGATGGCGGTAACCGAACGCCACGCTGAGCTTCTGCGTTCCGCAAAAACAAAAACACAGCAGTCTCTGTACTCACGCTGGGTGTTCAGCTGGAGTCGTGATACAGTCCAGCTTATTATCCAGGAGCGGACATTGGCGCAGGAGGACGGATCGGGATAGCCGGGTCGGGCTAGCATTAGCCTTGGAGCTGAGCCCGACCTCCAGCACGCTTGCCGCTTTCGTTTCTCACACCGCCCGGCGTCCTCTCAGTCGCCAGGTTCAGCAGGCGCATCTCGTGGACTGAAGGCCTGGTCTTCACAGCACGCCGAGCTCCCGTAGCGTTGTTCGGAGAGTCGCTGGAAGACTGAATCCTGATTCCTGAGCTCCAGCAGTGTTTGGAGGTTATATTTAAGAGCATTCACAGATGTGACGCTCATGTGCAAGCTCCTATGGTGAAAAGTAGTCGGATGAAAGACTTTTTACAGACTTTAGCACCAAAGTTTGGACCCCGGAGCGGCCGCTGCGTGTTACCGCACCGCCATCTTAAAAGGTGTTAAGCTGATAGTAGAGTCTGTAGTTGTTCATTAAAAGGTTTGAAGCTGATAGTAGAGTCTTGTAGTTGTCTAAGAGGTTTTAAGCTGATAGTAGAGTCTGTAGTTGATCATTAAAAAGGTTTGAAGCTGATAGTAGAGTCTGTGTTGATCATTAAAAGGTTTGAAGCTGATAGTAGAGTCTGTAGTTGATCATTAAAAGGTTTTAAGTTGATAGTAGAGTCTGTAGTTGTTCATTAAAAGTTTTTAAGCTGATAGTAGAGTCTGTAGCTGATCATTAAAAGGTTTTAAGCTGATAGTAGAGTCTGTAGTTGATCATTAAAAGGTTTGAAGCTGATAGTAGAGTCTGTAGCTGTTCATTAAAAGGTTTTAAACTGAAAGTAGAGTCTGTAGTTGGAGTTCATTAAAAGGTTTGAAGCTGATAGTAGAGTCTGTAGTTGATCATTAAAAGGTTTAAGCTGATAAGAGTCTGTAGTTGTTCATTAAAAGGTTTTAAACTGAAAGTAGAGTCTGTAGTTGGAGTTCATTAAAAGGTTTGAAGCTGATAGTAGAGTCTGTAGTTGATCATTAAAAGGTTTGAAGCTGATAGTAGAGTCTGTAGTTGTTCATTAAAAGGTGTTGCTGATAGTAGAGTCTGTAGTTGATCATTTAAAGGTTTGAAGCTGATAGTAGAGTCTGTAGTTGATCATTAAAAGGTTTGAAGCTGATAGTAGAGTCTGTAGTTGTTCATTAAAAGGTTTGAAGCTGATAGTAGAGTCTGTAGTTGTTCAATAAAAGGTTTGAAGCTGATAGTAGAGTCTGGGAAGTTGGAGTTCATTTAAAGGTTTGAAGCTGATAGTAGAGTCTGTAGTTGGAGTTCATTTAAAGGTTTGAAGCTGATAGTAGAGTCTGTAGTTGATCATTAAAAGGATTTAAGCTGATAGTAGAGTCTGTAGCTGATCATTAAAAGGTTTGAAGCTGATAGAGTCTGTAGTTGTTCATTAAAAGGTTTTAAACTGAAAGTAGAGTCTGTAGTTGGTCATTAAAAGGTTTGAAGCTGATAGTAGAGTCTGTAGTTGATCATTAAAAGGTTTGAAGCTGATAGTAGAGTCTGTAGTTGGAGTTCATTAAAAGGTGTATGCTGATAGTAGAGTCTGTAGTTGTTCATTAAAAGGTTTAAGCTGGATAATAGAGTCTGTAGTTGTTCATTAAAAGGTTTGAAGCTGATAGTAGAGTCTGTAGTTGTTCATTAAAAGGTTTGAAGCTGATAGTAGAGTCTGTAGTTGGAGTTCATTTAAAGGTTTGAAGCTGATAGTAGAGTCTGTAGTTGATCATTAAAAGGTTTGAAGCTGATAGTAGAGTCTGTAGTTGGAGTTCATTTAAAGGTTTGAAGCTGATAGTAGAGTCTGTAGTTGATCATTAAAAGGTTTGAAGCTGATAGTAGAGTCTGTAGTTGATCATTAAAAGGTGTTGTTGATAGTAGAGTCTGTAGTTACTCATATTAAAATGCTTGAAGCTGATATAGAGTCTGTAGTTGTTCATTAAAAGGTTTTAAAACTGATAGTAGAGTCTGTAGTTGTTCATTAAAAGGTTTGAAGCTGATAGTAGAGTCTGTAGTTGGAGTTCATTAAAAGGTTTTAAGGTGATAGTGTAGTCTGTAGTTGATCATTAAAAGGTTTGAAGCTGATAGTAGAGTCTGTAGATGTTCATTAAAAGGTTTGAAGCTGATAGTAGAGTCTGTAAATGATCATTAAAAGGTTTGAAGCTGATAGTAGAGTCTGTAGTTGGTCATTAAAAGGTTTTAAGCTGATAGTAGAGTCTAAAGTTATTTATTAAAAGGTGTTATTGATAGTAGAGTCTGTAGTTGGAGCTCACAAAAGGTTTTAAAGCTGATAGTAGAGTCTGTAGTTGGTCATTAAAAGGTGTTAAGCTGATAGTAGCGTCTGTAGTTGATCATTAAAAGGTTTAAGCTGATAGTAGAGTCTGTAGTTGATCATTAAAAGGTTTGAAGCTGATAGTAGAGTCTGTAGTTGATCATTAAAAGGTGTTAAGCTGATAGTAGAGTCTGTAGTTGATCATTAAGAGGTTTGAAGCTGATAGTAGAGTCTGTAGTTGTTCATTAAAAGGTGTTAAGCTGATAGTAGAGTCTGTAGTTGATCATTAAAAGGTTTGAAGCTGATAGTAGAGTCTGTAGTTGTTCATTAAAAGGTTTAAGCTGATAGCAGCAGGCCTGTTCTGGATAGTTTGTTAAGTTCACAGCAAGGATGTCTGCTGGTTGAGGGAATAAAGAGAGAGACGGTGAACACTATAAGACAAAGAAATCACAGTGGTTAATTCTGTTTCCATCCTTTTCTGTTATGATTATTCCTCCGTGTCTCTTCTAATGAAAGAGAGAGGAAATCTAATTGAACACAGGGAAGCCATAGATCTTAGTCAGCCATGGAGAATCAGAGCTAATTTGTCTCAGAGAGAGAGAGAAACAGTCCTGCAGTGCCTCCACTGTGGCTCAGGGACATTCGCCTCTGAAAACAGGTGTCACCTCACCTGAGCGCAGCTTTACTGAGATACACACACATCAGTACATTCTCACACTACCCAGCTGTTCAGGCAGTTCAGATATTTATAATCTGTGAGACTGGCCTGTTAACTGGTACTGTATAGTATGTAACCTGATACATTATTACATTACCTAAATCTTATTCTTTAGAGAACAAAACAAGGAAAATAATGTGCAGCCAAATGTTTTGTGAGATTATTTGCTCACAGTGGGAGTAGAGTTTGTTGGTGCCTTAAAGCATCAACACCAAGGGGCCTGTCAGGGTCTTAAACAGCCCCCCTATCACTACACCCCTTAGCTCACAGCTCTGTTTCAGTCGACTCCAGCTGGACATCACTTCTCATCCTGTCATGCTTCATCAGAACAAGGTCAACACTTTCCAGAACCTCCTGGTAGAGCCACCATCAGAGACCTGCTCTGAAGAGCATCTGCTGTCCATCCTGTGACATTCAGTGCAAAGTACTTTCTGCAGGGACAGGAGAAGAGAAGGGCAGGACTGTAGGCTGTTCTGGGAGGACGGGGACACTGGTGCTTTGAAACAGAAATGCCAGCCAACAGTGTGACCTCCTCCCATCTGGTGGCCAAACCCCCCCCCCCCCCCCCATGTGAACCCAGCAGCGGGCATCAGTTACCCACCCCCAAACATCAGGCAGTCAGGAGGACCATGACATCATGTCAGCAGTGAGATCTCACTAGACTCACATTCAGAGCATCTCAGAAAGTGAATCAGAGTCTTTTAAACAGCTTTGACTGGGACATCAGCCAGTCCACCTCTAGCCTTCCTGTCTCCAGTTTTGGCAGCGTTCTTCAGAAAGAGTCCCTGAATCTGACTCTGGGAGGGTCAGGAGACACTGCTGTCTGTCGGAGCAGCTGTAAATATAGTTTAAACCCTTGTCTGCAATCTTAAACACTTCTTTACAGTCTCTCTAATAAAGGGACACTGTGGAACTATTGAGGACCTGAGGAGTCTCAGCACCACTCTTTCTAAGTGGACAGAGATGCAGATGGACCAGGGGGTCTCAGATCTCCCCAGAACATGCTGTCCTTTCCAGCAGATGCAGTGATATTAATGTGCACTTCAGGTTCGGACATTTTAGTATTCAAGATTAAAATTCTGAAATTGAAACTGGAAATCAAGCATGATTGAACTTCATTACTAGTTCATCTATCTATCTATCTATCTATCTATCTATCTATCTATCTATCTATCTATCTATTTATTTGACATAGGTCAAGTCAAGTAGGATTTTATTGTCATTTCAGCCACATACACAGTACACAGTGAAACGAAATAACATTCCTCCAGGTGCTCCACACAAGACAAGACACAAGACAACAGAAGACACAACATAAAACACAAGACAGACAACAACAGACAGCACAACAGACAGTACATTCATCCGTAAGAGGGCCGCAGTGTTCTAGAACAAAGCAGCCCAGGTTGATTGGCAGTGTAACAGTGTGGCGGTGCAGCGTTATCGTTAAAGTGCAGAGTGCAACAAGAAATAAATAAATAGATAATGATGGAATGAGAAGACGGAATGAGGAGACATTAGTGGTTTAGGAGTCTGATGGCCACGGGGAAGAAGCTGTTTCCCATCCTGGAAGTGGAGGCCTTTTCCCGGATGGCAGGAGGGAGAAGAGAGTGTGGGACGGGTAGGAGGGAGAAGAGAGTGTGGGACGGGTAGGAGGGAGAAGAGAGTGTGGGACGGGTGGGAGGGATCATCCACAATGCTGGTTGCTTTGCGGATGCAGTGAGTGGTGAAGATGTCCTGTACAGAGGGCAGAGAGACCCCGATAATCTTCTCAGCTGTTCTCACTACCCGTTGTAGGGACTTGCGGTCTAAGACGTTGCAGTTCCCGTACCAGGCAGTAATGCAGCCGCTCAGGATGCTCTCGATGGTTCCTCTGTAGAAGATGGTGATGATGGAAGGCGGGAAATGGGCTTTCCTCAGTCTACATAGGAAGCAGTAATAATCTCCACAAATCAGTTCTCTAATATGTACGTTTACATATCTAAAATTTTGATTTGATATTCAAACACACACACACACACACACTTTTTTGCCAGGAAAACAAAAACGCATGAATATATTTACATTTAATTATTTAAGTAATATATATTATCTCTGAATATATGAATAACCCACCAGAGCTCACTGAAATTTCCCTTTAGTATTATTATTATTACTATTATTTTTGTTGTTGTTGTTGTTGATGTTCTACTAAATCCTGCTTACAATTTCTACACCTAGTTTATCCCACTTATGATATGACTGAGCTCATACAGTGTCTTTAAAACGTGGAAAATGTTTTTTGTTTTTTTAATATGAGATTAAAAAGAATATTGTTAATGTTTTTTCCCCCCAAAACACTTTTTACACCGGATGTGTAACGGTGCATGTATAAAAGTCTTCTTTCTTTTTCTTTCTCTGCAATACAGTTTCACCAAACTGAGCTCAGTTACACACTCGGCGCATTTTGTAAAGTGATAAATAAATCGATTTATTATCAGATATTTTTGTTAGTTTTAGTCGCCCCTACGCCGACTTTTATTTTGAAACTCGGCAACATGGGGACTGTGTTTACATGCTAGTCATAAATGTTAGCATGCTATGTAGGTAAACAGATAAAAACAGTATTTCTCAGGTAAGTGAGAGCAGGTGAGCATTTCTCTTCCTGAAATAAACTACAGTGTAGAAATAAAGTCCTGCCAAACAGCAATATCAGTCCCTTTAATTAAAATCTAGATATTTTGTTGTAAATAAATCAATTTCACTAAAAGATAAGAACATTTTTAAGATCATGTCAGATTTTTAAGATCATTTTCACTAAAATATAAAGCCTAACATGCGTTTCTCTAAAGTTTACAGCCTTTAAAGTCTCTTGTTGGAATTTTCCGTTCCACCTTAAATAATGCAGCAGTTACATGCAGGCACCTCCCAGGCGCCTGCATGTAACTGCTGCAATATTTAAGGTGGAACGGAAATTTCCAACGCGAGTTCCTTTTTCAACCTCGTTCCAAAGTTTAAGGTTGTTGATTTATTGAGTTAGTTCAAATTATGCCAGGGCTGTCCTCCCTGCCCTATGGACAGCTGTGGTTAATCATTATTCACCCAGTACACAAGTTTGGTCAAATCTTCAGAGACTCCATTCTGTTCTGGTAAGTTAAATTTTTATGAATACTGAGTGATAAACTCAGTGGAAGCTGTTCATACAGGCTCTGGGCTTTACTCTCCATCAAGAGTGTCAAAGGGTTTCAACCATCTCAGACTGGGATGTGGGGAATTTGGAGGAGCACCTTTGTTCCTCAGTCGGTTCCTGAACAGTGTGACCTGCTGAAAGAGGACACTGTCATCATGAATGGGGACCTTGGTCCGCAGCAACGTTTGGGCATCCGAGTAATGAATGCAGGACAAGATTTTTCAGCAGATCATTGTCCACAGTGTCAAATTGTCACTGGCTTCTCACAGGAACCATCAGAACCAGCACAGCTTCTTGTATCACTACATGGTCCAGTTCTGATGTTCGTTGTAGAAAATGTTCAGTGGTGGACAGGGGACATCATGGACACTGATTGGTTTGCAGGCCCATATGCAGCTGCTCTGTTCTGACACCTTTTTGTATACACCAGAACTTTATCAGCTGTTTGTGCTGCCAGATCTTCTGTAGGCTCGTCCTCACTCTGCCTTGGCCACCGGTTCTCCTTACTCTGAGCCTTCTTGGACGGTACTGACCTCTCCATACCAGGAACACCCCACAAACCAGCTGTGTTAGAGATGTTCTGATCCAGTTTGTCTCAGCATGAGTTTGTCCCTCAGATCCTCACACTCATCTATTTTTCTTACTTCTAACTTCAAGAACAGACCGTTCTCTTACTGTCCAATAACAAGCTCCGCCCTGCCCCACCAGGAGAACCCGGAAGTACATCAGCAGCTTCTTCTTCTGATGTGTTTTGTTCAATTTTATGCTTTAAAGAAGTGATGTCTCTCATGATATGGGCTATTTTCTACACAGGTGGCTTCGCTGTGTGGAGGATTCAATTGGTCTATGGCTCAAGTGCTAACTCTCACTCGTCCCCTGCACCACTGGTGGCCCCACTGGGCTGGAATGGCAAAGGCCAAGGTCAGAAGTATGTCCTCACTAGAAGACAGGGCTCGGGCTGTATTCGCAGCGGCGGTGGAGGGAGTTCGGCCGGACAGCGCGGTCCGCAGGAGCCTGCAGCGACAGGGGGATGAGCTGGTGGTGGGCGGCCGCAGCTTCAAGCTCAGCAACAACCTGCACGTCGTGGGTTTCGGCAAGGCGGTGCTGGGGATGGCGGCGGAGGCCGAGAGAATCGTAGGCGACCACCTGGTCCGAGGGCTGGTCAGCGTCCCTCATGGCATCCAGGAAACGCTGCAGCGCCACAGGAAGCTGTAAGTAGACACTGGACTGAAGACACGTGACTTGGTGAGGTGTGCTGATTCTGACGGTTCTGCGTTTAACGGTGCAGGAACATGTTGCTCGAGAGCAGCAGCAGAATTACAGTGATGGAAGGAGCCAAGCACAACCTGCCTGATCTGGAAGCCCAGAGAGCTACCAAGAGCATCCAGGAACTCGTCAGCACTCTGGCTGAGCGAGACCTGCTGCTCGTCCTCATTTCAGGTTACTTGTTCAAATCTTAACCAGAAGTGTGTCTGGATAGCGCTGAGATGTCCCCGCATATGAAAGGTTTATGAATCAGGTCTTACTTTAGGGGCTTTCTCCGTTAGAGCCCCTCTTTACAGATTATATTTAAGGCCGTATTTAATTTATGGCTTGTGTGTCTGTAGGTGGGGGGTCGGCTCTTATACCTGCTCCAGTCCCTCCAGTAACCTTACAGGAGAAACAGGAGCTGACTCGGAGTCTGGCGGCTGCAGGGGCCACGATTCAGGAGTTGAACACAGTGCGGCGAGCTCTGTCTGTATTAAAAGGTGGAGGCCTGGCCCGGTGTGCCTTCCCTGCCCAGGTAAACCCATAACCCCGGTTACCACGACAACAGAGACTTAGAGTCCAAATCACACAGGTCTTAATGCATGTACAGTAATCTGGGAATTAACCTGCAAAAACAGCCAGATTTTTATTGCTCATAGGTCACAATGTATCCAACTTATCAGCCAATCAGCACGTAGGTCATCCACATAACCTTCACTGTACCCAAAACAGTGTAATGCTATGGAATGAGGTTGGGGAAAGGTGTAGAGGCTGTTCATGGATCATAACACCACACACACTTGAGATGGACCTCGGGAGAGGAGAACAGTGCAGGATATCAGTTCTGTAGAACCCGGAGGTGGAACAGTGCCAGTGAATATACAGGGTTCCCACTGACACACACACCCCCAATTAAACCCCCTTCTCACACACACACAAAGCCCAGCAGCAGTTTTAGGATTTTTTGAGCTGATAATTATTTTGGCTGATGTTGGTATTGAGTTGGATTTTGGGAAACAACAAAACCCTTAAACCCAAACGGGACGCACGAGTCAAAGTGTAACACTGAGCCTGTGAATCTTTATGATTATTTAACACCTCACTGACCGAACCCCAGCTTTTAGTTTAACCCTGAGGTTACATTCATTGTTTTACAGATTGTAACACTAATTTTTCAGAATCCCTCCAAAAATTACTGAAATGTTCAGATTATCAGCCGTCGGTGCCGAACTCCACTTTCCTGTCTCTTCCGAGGTGGTGGCTCTCATCCTGTCGGACGTTATTGGAGATCCTCTGGACCTCATAGCCAGCGGCCCAACAGTGGAGAGCAGGGTCGAGCCGGAGGAGGTCTGGGCCATCCTGAAACGATACGATCTCTGTGCTTCTCTCCCGTCTTCTGTGAAAGAGGTTCTGGATAAGACCGGTCTACGGGGCAGTGAGGTGAGGGAGCTGCCACAGGACCACGTTCTGAACGCCGTGATTGGATCAAATGCGATCGCTCTGGAGTGTGCCAGCCGCAAGGCCCGTGAGTTGGGCCTTCGTCCCCTGGTCTTGTCCCCGGGCGTGTGTGGGGACGTGCATGCTGTGGCTCACCTGTATGGCCTGCTGTCTCGATTCGCATGTTCCCCAGGCAAGCAGCCTCCTCCAGAGCTGGAGCACCAGATTCTGCAGCTGGGTTCAGAAGTCGGGGTGAAGAGTTGGGATCTGTGTCGCACGATGAAAGTGTTAGGAGACGGACGCGACGAAGGATGGGGGGCCACCTGCCTGCTGGCTGGAGGTGAACCCACTGTGCACCTAACAGGGAAGGGCCGAGGGGGGAGGAACCAGGAGCTGGCCCTGCGGGTTGGGCTGGAGCTCAGTGGAGGAGAAAAGAAGATCCCTGCGGTGTTCCTTAGTGGCGGAACCGACGGCCAGGACGGCCCTACCGAGGCGGCCGGGGCAGTTAGTGATGGAGAGATGGAGGCAGAGGCTAAGAGTCAGGGATTGGACATCAAAGACTTCCTGAGAAATAATGATTCTTTCACCTTTTTCTCACGCCTCTCCGAGGGGCGCAGGCTGCTTCTGCCTGGGCTCACCGGTACCAACGTGATGGACGTTCACGTCATGCTGTTGCCGCCTCCGTTGGAGTAGCTGCTCAGAAAGACTTTTATCAACATTTTTTAAGACGCAGTGATGAAGCACTTTCTATCTGGATCGATAAGTTTGACTCACGGTGCCTTAGACGTTCGTCCGAGCCCAACTTGGGTGATTGGGCTCGAGTTCACAAGTCACACATTTCACAGCCAGACTCTGTTTCAGCTTCTCTTCTTAAACTTTTCGTTAAACTTTATTCCACCTCTGTACACGGGGCTCTTTTCCGTTCAGCTGATTGTTTTCCTAACGCAGATTCTTTTATATTGTTGTATTTAACCACAGACTGTTATTATTGCTGCCTGATCAGTTTTAGACCCGATCTAGTTGGACCTGATTTTAGACTTTGGATGAAGGTAAGTCAGGTCAGTTTTGGACCAGTTTTTGTTTAATGTAATAAAAATAGACATTATTCTCTGAGCACTTTTAACGCAAAGTGCTTTATGTTTTACAGCAATTAATAAAGCAAGCAGTTGTTTCAATATAAATATCTACAAAACTACAGGAAGACGAAGACTTCTTAAAAAATATAAAAACGACAAATGGTCAAAATAAGGTCTAACGAAGAAAACAACACGAACAGAAAGCTCTGTTAGATTAAAACATCTGGATTAGGAGCGTAGCGTAGGATTAGGATTTGGGTCTGGTCAGGCTCGGACTAAAGTTTCAGGCCTAAATAAACCTGCATTTAACGAAGAGCTTGGAGTGAAAGTGACTAAACGCACCACACAGTGAACTACAACAAACATCCTCTGTACCTTCATCAAGGGAACCTGCTGGTCTGGGATTCGAACCCATGATTTGACCTTCTGATCCTGGGATTCATCCCTAAACACTAGACCTCCGCTGCTCCACGCGAGTGTTAAAAGCTGGTCGTTTCCACCTGACGAGTCTCACCACAAAACTTATTAACGAGACCAACAATCACACAACTCGTCGGTATGAGTGAAATTTAATGCTTGTGGTATGTTTGTCACTCTGTAAACACAGATACACACGTCTAACCCAGATCTCTCACGATTCACATTATCTTCACCCCTGAATCTACAGGCTGCCGAACCTCAAACATAATCACCCAGCCTGCAGGAAAAGTCCAGAACGGCTAAAATCTTTACATTAAATAAAATTAAAACGGTTCCGTTCCCATGTTCTGGTGTTGAGATGAGATGAAAGAAATGGATGGCGTTACTATGGCAACTTTGAAGCACACAGATTCAACATTGTTACATTTCTAAATTAAATGCCGGTGTTTGAAGCGGATGAGATTGGTATGAAAAGGTAAATCAGCTGCTCGCGGTGAACAGATCCGGTCTCTCTACCTGCTGCAGCCCAGTTCTGAGTTTGGATCCGTCAGTATCTGACAGAGTGGTTACATGAAGGTTAAGCCATATCAGGAGTCAAAGAGACTCGTCACAAAGTCCACGCAAGAGATTAATTACAGAGTTCGGAACTGTCCACTCGAGGCAGCACGGCCCGTCCCGCCGATCCCTCGTCTTTAAAAGCACCCGACCGGTTTGGCGTAAACACATCACCGCTGCGGCGTCTTAACAGCACCCTCTTCAGGGCTACGATCACGTCTCCATGAAGAATCGGTCCACTGTGGTCCCCCTGCGTCCACTGGTCCACTGGTAAAGACACGAACACAACACGTCTGATCACTCGCGGTGGGTTTTTAGGGCGTCCCCCACTGCACTTTCCCTAAACCAGAAAAAAAACATCTTTATGTCGGGACAAGTGTTTATGAAAAGTTCATTCATTTGAATGGAAATCTGGTCAGAAAACAGTTCGTCACGCTGGGAATAAAGCTCGGGACGCTGCTCCCCTGATGCAGTCGGTAAACAGATAAACAGGACGACATGCTAGAGATGTTGATCTTTTCAGCTTTTACAAACAGGAGTACATCTGGAGGAACCTAGGACACTTCATCTGAGTCAGGAGGGCGGCGACCCCAAATTTGTTTTTGTGTTTCGATGTTTCTGACCAGTTCCAAGGTCTTTACAGTAAATCGGCTGATTTTAGCCTTTGATCCTGAAGCCCACACTGTGGGGGTTAAAAACATGAACACATTAATGAACTCATTGAGAACAGAAAGTCTGTTTCCTTTTGAAATGGCAAGAATCAAATAAAGCAGGCGAAAGGCTGTGACGGAGCAGCAGCAGGGTTAAAGGTTCAGTTCAGGAAGAGCCGTGGCTGCAGTTCACCGTCGTCTGTCTTCGGCCAGTTAATCTGGAATTGGGACGGTCACACTTTGGCCCAATCCCATTTCTTACTTCTACTCCGCCGCACCTGCTCGGAGCTTCTCTCGCTCCCAGAACTGAGTGACGGGTGACGGTGTTTCCACGACGGGAGAAGCCCGTAAACCCCTGACCTGCCGTCCTCGGGTCCCGACCCGTCTCCGCCGTGGACGCCGTAGAGTAAGCTCAGAGACATCACTGCTGGCCTTCTATTCAGTAATGAAGTAACGTGGAACGATCTTTAGGTACCAAGGCATCAGGAGCACTCGCGCTCGCTATGAAAACAAATAAAACACTAAACGTAACAAGCGAATAATAATAATGACATTATTTAGAGCACGTTTCTTGCCTTCATTCATTGCATTAAATAACCGCTAGGAAATGAAGATGTCTACAGATAGACAGAACAGGAATAGAAACTGGTCTGAGGGGAAAGAAATTATGTTTTTATCTGATTTGAACTCTGTTCATCTAATCTGAAGGTCAGTGAGCAATGTGGTCCAGAGTTTTATAATAGTAACTAAAAGGTTCTCTGGTTCTTTTACCGTTTGATTTTAGGCTCAAGCAGGGTTTGCTGATCATCAGTCTGGATTAGCAGTGGAGTCCATCAGACCTTCTGTAATGGATGGAGGTGTCCATCCATTTAGAGCTTTAAAAAGAATCTTTTTTTTAATGAGACCAACAGCCGGGGGAACAAAGCTAGAGCGGGGTTCTATGTTCGCTCTGCTTCAGTTCTCGGACCGCAGGGTTCTGAACCAGCTGGAGTCTGAGGATCATGTTTTTGCTCTTAATTAACAATTTGTGAAGGAATCAGTGATTCACTCGAGATTCTGAGAAACGTCTCGGATCAGTCTGGATCCGAGTGTCTCTAAAAACAGGGAGGACACTGGAACACTTCCCCTGTCCTCAGTTTGGACAGCGTCTCTGAACGTGCAGGACTAAGTGTTCGTGGAAAACGGGCCCCGTGTTTACGGTCTGAAGCCGTCGTTTCTTCAGCCGACGGTGTTTCCCCCCCCCGAGAGCTGCCGTTGTGTCGGGGTGTAAACCCGCACGCTGGGGTGGAAGGATGTGCTGAAATGTTCCATTTTTGTGGTTGTGATCATCCACCGAACCCAAACACTTCAGTTTCCACAAGCTCTTCATGTGGGGGTGCTGTGGAAATCACACCCCCACGTTAAACTGCAGTCGGGCTCATGATGTACCAGAGCTCATTTTACCACAAAGATCTGCAGGCATGTGCAAAAGTCTTCATTTCTTTATTTTTGGTAGGGAATCAAACGGTCTTCTCTTACTAACGGAGGATTAAATGAAAGAAACCAGAGCAAACGTTTTAGTTCTCCAGGCTGCAACG